>JACEII010000025.1:69926-158844 GCA_014332785.1 Antheraea mylitta | reverse complement strand
AAATGTATTTAATACATTGAAAGTTACATATATATTTAATACAAATAAATACAAAGAAACAAAATGTTGACTATTGCTAACTTCAGGGTGTCGGTTTTTCGAGACGGTGTGCGCGCGCATCGTTATAATTCAGGGTGTCGGTTTTTTGTGACGGTGTGCGCGAATTGTACGATTTACTCTCATTATTTTTCCCTAACGCGCCAAAAGAAATATCCCTTTAACAAAAAAAAAAAAACTAAAATTATCTCACTCAAAATGTGAAATACGTGTTTTGAATCTGACCAGATTTATTAAATTCCGTATTGTAAAAGTTTAAACTTGGAATTTTCAATAACGAAGTATTCGGTAAACGTATACTTTCGATTTTCTATTCTCTGTACCTTTCCAATAGCAAAAGAATGCATTTTCCCTCGCATATTCTTGGTAGTAAGTCCTTAATAAAATTAGAAAGATTCAATTGATTAATCGTCGATTTTTTCCTAGAATAATATTACAGCTTCAGTATAACATGTAAGCGAAAACGGATTTAGTTTGTAACGGGAAAAAATGTTTGTGTATTAATTCCCGGAGCGTAATGTGAAGGTTAGTTTAGTTGATTTACCGCTGCCGACACGGGAACACGTATATAACAGTTGTAAAGTGCCAAACAGTGATTAAAATGTCGGAAAAAGAGAAGAAAATGGACCGATTTAAGAATCATTTAATGCGGATACATGGAAAGATTCACGATCGGATGGAGGATATTCAAGACCAAGTCCAGAATAAAATTGAGAGATCGAAAATTTCAAAGTTTATATCACATCTGTCTTCGGAAGAGAGGAGCTCCTACGACGATAATTCTGAGGACAGAGATGATAAAACATCAATAGATTCGGTTGAGAACGCAACAATACGATTTAAAAATATAATACCATCTGTTGTAATAGACGGTACATTTGATCATGATGCAAAAGATACATGCAAAGAATTTCTACAGATCGAAAGAGGCAATGTCTTGTATACAAAACGGAGTTTATCAGCGACTAATCTTGCCTACGACAATGATACAAATGATAGTTCAAGTGATTCCTGCTTCTCATGCGTATCCTCGAGTGATGAAAGGTATTACTTTAGATTTTTTTTTGGTACATTACGACTTCAATAAGGCCAAGGCGATGATATTGTAGCACTTTGTTTAAATCTTTATACTATTCTCATCTATATAACTACTTTCATAAAGTTTAGATTCAATCGCATAGCACCTATAGATATGTTCTGGTAGCGACTCTTAAGATCCGTTGCTTCTACGTCCAATACATTATGATCTTAGGCCACAGCGTCATTTTACGTCACGTGGTTAGATGCTAAAACATATAGGATGTTATTACAAAAAAGTTACTTAAATACGTATTGAATACTTGCTTTAAAGAGGTTACGTTTTAAATAGACCGCACTTGCTGAATGTTCGCCATCTTGCTCTTTTGTCTCGCTTTGGTGAGGTACTTTAGACTTGCGAAAAAAGAATAACGCGAATTTGCCTCGGGCGAGCACGGTGCATTTAGTACGAAACATTTTTTAAAGCAAGTATTCTATTTTTTTTTGTAATAACACCGAAAAAGTCTATATTTTAACTTGTGTTTCCTTCCTGAATGGGCTTATCAAAATACTCTTTTTAGGATATTTATCAAGGCATTTTCCTGTGTTATTTATAATACACCTAATTTGTTAGGTTAAAACATGCTATCTAGGTATTTATATTTGGTTCAATTTTGTTACGTTTCTGAGAGATGCCGTCCACGTAATTGGTGTTAGTTTTCATTAGTCATTCGCATTAATAAGACTTCATAAATCATCTATATCGATTCATTACGAGAAAACACGTATTTTGATGATTTATAGACTTTTGGTTAGTTAGAAAATCCCTCCATACGTATTATATGCTTCATTTTATATGCTTATAGCTGGACAATCACTGAACTGATTTGTATGCTTATTTGTGTGAATTTTAGATGTATTATGCGATCATGTTTTACTATACTTTTTCTAAAACTAGATTATGTACAGAATAAATTACGAGATCAATAATAAATTACGTCGACACATAATAACAAAAATGTAGCAAATAACTGTTAATTATAGAAATCACTAAAAATATCGACAGTATTACATTAAATACGAATGTGAGTTTGTTGGTGATGCTTTCATGCTTAGGCAACTCAAGTGATCATCTTAAAATTTTACATATATGTTGTCAAGGTATTGAAAAGGAATACTATTCTCGAGAATTTACGGTTAGTGAGAGCGCCGGAGACCCATCTCTCCTCCCCTTCCCTCTCTTCTCCCTTTCTCTCCTTTCCCCCAAACACAGGCTGGCAACGCACATGCGACTCCTCTGGGGTTGCTAGTTAGTGTCTATGGACGGCGGTGAATGCTTAACAACAGGTGACCCGAATGTTCATTTGCCTCCTATATGATATATCGGCGCAACTACAATAATTAGTCGATTATCAGAGTGATTTGATTATTTCAGGATTACATTTCAATACTTTGTACAAAACTTGTATAGACGTATATGTCGGCGCCAACCCACATTTTAATAAAATTATTCGATGGCCGTGTTGGCGCCTACCAACTACCCGCACTAGTTGCGTCACCCAGTTACGCCTCTTTCCCCACTACTTGACTTTATTATAAAATAAAAAAATACGTACGATGCAAGTCGTTTAACCTAGACTCTCGATAATTGATTTGTGCAAACGAATTAGTTATTATTTGTAACCAATTGCTTAGTTACAATAATGGGGTGATAGTTTGGGTTAATAGTAATTGATTATTATTATGGGTTGTTTCTGACAAGATTGTTATAGCCCCCTATATTAGTTTAGTGAGTTAATTATTACGATATCAATGTTTTGTAAAAATATGAAAAGATTAACCAGATCGAGTTTCTTGCCGGTTTTTCTCGATGACTGGGTAGTTGCCGAACCGGTGGTAGCATTTACTTTCAAAAATTGAATAAAGGGTATTTGAGTTAATTGTGACTTTATTTATTATAGTGGGTAGTTCAGTTAATCATGACGATAATATTATAGTGGGTGGTTCAGTGATCATATTGTTTATATCACTCCTACCGGCACCTCCTCCGTCATCAGAAGTAGGATAGAGCTTTGCCCATATTTAGTTTTGTTTTCATATAAATTCACTTCTGCTCCTCCGTCAGATATAAAAAAAAAGAAATAAATTAGATCTATATAAATGCAAGCGTGGGTAAACTATCTCTTATATCTAAAGCATAGTGACTTTGTTTTGTGCTAAATGTATCTAAAAATGTTAAACTCTATATTTGATTGAATAAAGTGCTACTTTACGAAAATCCATCATGAAATATTATAGTGCAATTCCCTTTGTATTTTCGCCTGGAGTGATGGCATTACCGGAATAGTTAAATCTGAAAGTAATAATAAAAACAGCAAGATATTAGTGACTAAAATAACAAAGAGAATTAAAAAACGCGTACTTGATTGTTAGTTGTGGGATATATAAAACTTTAATTCTATGGAAATTGATTAATCTCCTCACTATAACCAGATATATTAGTCCCTTAAAATACCAGTACCTGGGTGACCGAGCCTAGGTCGGTACTTTAAAAGAACATTTTTAAATTAAAATAAACTGTTAGATTTGCCTCATAAAATTACCATTTTTAACAAAAAAAAAATATACACTCGGATTCGAACTGGGTTTACACAGATTTTCAAAGTAACCATTTGACAGCGGCGTCAAAATTTACCTTCATTGTATATTAGCTAAATTTTTTCATTGCCAGAAATTTCAGTTAAAAAAAGTTTTTTATGAATAAAATCTAGCTAGATCGATTTATCGTCCTCGAAACTACCTACATACTAAGTTTCACGGAAATAGATGACGCCATTTCTGAGATCCTGAATATAAAATAATAAACAAATATAAAAATATACAAGAATTGCTCGTTTAAAGGTATTAGCTAGATTTATGCCCCATTGTTTAACGGACATAATTACTTTGTAGTTTATCTAAGTGGAGTCGCTGGGTACAACTAGTCACATTTAATTTCTGTAGGTGGTAGAGCCACGATGAAGCTTATTATCGGTTTCAGCATGAATAGGTCGGCTCGCCCGGGGTAGTACCACCCTCTCACAGAAAGCAGACGTGAAGTTAACAGTGCTTGCATTTCGTTCGGTCAGTGAGAGTGTCGGACACCCACCTACCCATCCCTCTCTTCTTCAATCTCCTACCCTCTTCCCGCTTTCACCCCAAATACAGGATGGCAACGCATTTCCGACTCCCCTGGTGTTGCTAGTGTCTATGGTCGGCGGTGATCACATAACATCAGGTGACCCGCCTATTCGTTTGCCTCCTACGATATAAAAAAAAATATTAAAAAGATATGATTACTTCAATACCATCCAAAAAGAAATTATACTATTTTCTTTTCCGATCAAATCTATTATTGTTAACCTAAAAACAATATAGGAGCATCTTTTTAACAAAGTCATACATTAGCGATGTTTATTTATCCCAAAGCATTAATGTTTTCTTCAAATCTATTTTAGTTCAGTTAAATATTATATCGCTACATTACTGCGTTGCTTTAAATCATCTCGAAGAAATATAAGCATTTCAAATTGCAAACGTTTGGTAATACTAATGATGTGCCGACTCAAATCCTACGGACCGGTACTTGAGTATCGCTCGGAGTATTGCTCAAGCATTGTTCACAGTCAAAGCTTAAAATTACTCAGATTGCTGAACTTGTCACGTTTTATTGAGTTAGGTACGACCTTTTTAGTCGCACGCTACCCCTAAGTTTTATTTTTAATAAATTGTATTCGACCTCCTTCAATGTTCAAAATGCTTTCTTATAGCTCTGAGCTATTCTAAGTCTATTTATATAGTACTAAAATACTAGAAATAGTCTCTTTGGTTAATGAGTAATTGTAACTTCGATTGAGTTTAGCTAGAAATATGATGTAATTTTGAAACAATTCACGGGTCTGTCGCTTTAAGTAATGTCTGGTTGAATTTTCGAAGACATCTTTAACTTCATGATTAACCTATACCTATTTATTTTACATATCCTAAGTGTTTATTATAATTGTAAATAAAAATAAAATAATTAACTATTTCAATTGATCATCCTAAAATTTTGCGTGCACGTTGACAGAGAGAATAGAAAAGGAAATAGGATACGTTTCATTCAAAAAAGTACCGTTTCTCGTGGAAAGAGCAAATCTATGTTGACGCGAGCAAAGCTGCAAACAAAAGCTAATAATAGCATATTTATTGTATTTGGTGGAAACTTAGTCAGTTATATAGTAGTTTTTATTTTTTTTAAGTGGGTTATTTAAATCTAAATTTTGTGATATTTTTTAGCATTTTACGTAACACTAACCGTACTAGGTTATTGGGGACAAGTGTCTTATAGGTAATCACATGTTATATTAATTCTGCGATGTTCCAAAGAGATTTGATAAGAGCACCGTCATTTTGTTAAATATCCTTAGTGAGAATTGAGTATAGTAGAAAAGATAGGAGGAGAAGAAAATGTGAATGACATATCTGCGAGTCGGTTTTTGGAAACATCTTTACAAGTGTCACTTCTATCTCGGAAGGAACATGATTCTTTATCTTTATTTTTGGCACCCAATCTTTCAAATTATTACTGCCATTGTCGTGTACTTAATAATATTGCAAGCGTCGTGTGATTATTTCAATATATTATTATAACAAGATGGTGGCTCCCTTGGTAGAACCTTCCTGGGATTTTTTATGGCATCTCAGAATTTCATGCTCCGTGGTATTATTTTCCATTCATTTCACTTATGCACAATAAACTACCTATATTACGTCAAATACCACCGAATTTACAAAATATAAAGTCAAATAACACAAAGTTTTGAATAAAATATAATATCAAATCCATTACATGACAGACTAAAATCCCGCCAAAAACTCAAGGAAGTGTTGTAGCGATAAATGAACATGTTGTTACCATAACCAAAAATCATGTGAGGTGACTATGTGGTCTAAGGTTTTATAACCATAAATTTAAAACAAGTCTGGATACGAATAATGTCAGCCAGTAACCATCGAAGGGTGCTCCATATAACTTTGAACATGTTTTCCTTCACAGCTTTTAATAATACAATGAGCAGAAATAACATAATGAATTACTATTGTAGAACAGCAGAGTTCCGACCGCGAGCTGGCAGTCTACCTCCTGGTTCTCATCTCGATCTCCCTTCAGCCGTCAGCACATGTACAGACATCATAGAGAAGATTGGCAACCGTTTCCCGAGACTCAAAAGCAAGGGAGATCGCATTAATAGGGTATTTCGTGTGGTTTTGTTTGTGAATGATTTTGGTGTTGGCTGTGGACTAACAGCTTTTGTGTTTATAACCCTTCCCGACATTCAAAAAGGACGATCTAATTCATAGCCTATTTTGTGTGGTTGCGTTTGTCAACGGTTTTGGTGTTGGTTGTGGATTAACAGCTTTTGTGTTTATAACCCTTCCCGACACTCAAAAAGGAGGATCTAATTCGTAGACTATTTTGTGTGGTTGTGTTTGTCAACAGTTTTGGTGTTGGTTGTGGACTAACAGCTTTTGTGCCTATAAACCTTCTCGAGACCCAATAGCAGGTGAGATCGAATTTATAAGATATTTTGGGTGATTATGTCTGTGACCGATTTTGATGTTGGGTGTGGTTTTTTTTACGAAATGACTACGCTATTGACCCAGCAAGGTCTTAACAGCTTTACCGGACTACAGGGTGTTGGGTGTGGACTAACAGCTTTTAAGAGCTTTTAAGATTATAATATTTCCCGAGACTTATAAGCAAGGGAGACCAAATTCATAGGGTATTTTGTGTGATTGTTTGTCAACAGTGTCAGTGATAGTTTTGGACTAACAGCTTTTGAAATTATAACATTTCCCAAGACTCACAGGTAAGGAAGACTGCATTAACAGGGTATTTCTGGTGGTTAACTTTGTAAACACTTTTGGTGTTACTAACAATTTTTGTGTTTATAACCCTTCGTAAGAGTCAAAAGCTAGGCCAATAGCATTCTTAGGGTATTTCGTGTGATTATGTTTGTCACCGGTTTTAGTGTTCGTTGTGGACTACTTTTGAGCTTATAACAAATTTCATAATGTTCTTAATTGTTTTTAGTTAGGAAATATAACTTTAAAGGAGTTCGCAACAATAACTGATCGTTATCCTTAAAGTGACTATAGACGATAGGTTATGTGATATATTTTATATGTAAACGCGTCAGAAAAGCAAAATTTAAAATCCTAATACTTATAGCTATTTGTTACATAATTTTAAGTTACTCTTATGGGACTTAAAGACCAGCCTCTCTAGACTAAGAGAAATTCATAACATTATAGCTTTTTGTTTATGTCTGACAAAAAGGTGTTCACCATATACCGTTTAAAACATCCATCATATTGGCACACTTAAGCTTATTGCGTTCTGGAGTTGTAGGAATCTGTTCACTGATGAATCGCAACTGTGGTGGATATGATATTAAACCTGGTCACAGTGACTCTTTTAGTTTATTGCATTTTGGAATCAGGCTTGCAAGCCAGCGTTTTGTCGACGACTTGCGTTAGATTAGCAATTTTGCTTTGAACGGCGTTTTTTTTTAATATATTGAACTTGTCATCAGGAATCACGACATATTTTAAATACTCTGCCACGTCTGCTCGTTTGTTTGTCTGTTCACGATAAACTAAAAAACTACTGAACGGATTTTCATGTAGTTTTACAGTAAATAAAGTAATGCATCGGGAAGGTTTAAGTATTTAAATTATTAAGGTTTTTTTTTATTATGAGGGCGGGATAACGTCCGCCGAACCTGCTAGTATAGAATAAGATTTACTTAAGCGGTAGTCAATAGAAATAAACTTCTTAAAAAATGAGATAGCATTTTTAGTATAGATTCTTGTTGGTAAATTAACCTAAATAAGATAGCTGTAGCAAATCAGTGAAATAATGATTCCTATTATTATACCATTCATTTGATACTAAACCTAGGTGCACACAAAAATTTTGGTTTATTATTCTTTAGTAGACATTTTTGTAGTACAGGTAGATACATTAATAGATGAAATAGATATCAACTCAGAAACAGCCGTAAAGGAGATAATTAGATAACCTAGGCACGAAGGATTGTGAAGGGGGCTAAAGGAGTTTCCTAAGATTTGTTAAGCCTGTTAGATGAAGTTTTTTATGCGGCTAATACCTATTTAATGGAAGGAATAGATTTATTCAGTCAAGGTTTGGGAGCGAGGATTTGTATGATAAATGAAACTAAATATATAATAATATATAAAAAAAGGTGTGCAGTTAGTTGTTTCTCGTCAGGAACGAGGTTACTTAATATAAAGTTAAATCAAAAATTTTCGATTATTATAGAAAAAAATATACATACCTACATTATAAATTACATTACATTAAAAATGACCCTTATTTAAGTGTTCAATCATTGAGTATTGAAGTTATGAAACGGACGGCGCATGATGCTTGTTCTGTACATGTCTATATAATAGAAAGTGATAAAGAGAGGGAAAGTCACATGTAGACAGCATAACGATTTTTCCTTACGTGACGATATCTACCAATTACCTACAACCGCAAGACTTGTTAACAAACTTCATTCCAAAAATAAGTTCCATACGTAAGATATACAAACTTTAAAGCTTATTACCAATTTGATTTTATGATATTTTGTTTTCACATCTTAACTATTGAATCGATCATGATTAATTTTGCATATACTATGTTGTCAAGAGTATAGAAAAGGACATACCATTCATAAAGTATACTGTTTCCAAGGAATAGAATAAATATACATTCACCCGAGCGAATCCGCGAGTAAAAGCCAGTTTTATTATCATATGCCACTAGGTAGTGCTGCAGTACATCAATTTCTGTAACGTACAATCATCAGACTAGGCTCCCCTCGACAGCAATTCAAGGCTAGGTCCTTTCCCTAGGCGTGGAGCGCTTGAGTACGCTGCTCGTGCGATACAGTGACACAAACTCTTACATCACTGCAACAACATTACACATATCACCTTCACACACGTGCACGCATACACGCTTACACATGAAACTTGAAGGGTTTTATTTTTTTCCCTTGTGGACTGAAATAATTTAGAAAAGTATCCGATAGAAAATATAGATAGGAGTCGTTGAGGTATGTATGCTTGGTATACATACATATATGTTTCAAAAGCTCATATATGTATGAATAGTTAGCTTAGGTTAGCTCAGAAAGGTCGCGAAATTTTGTGAGGAAATCGTCTCGCAGAAGGAGGTGGCGGAGAGGGTCCGTGAGCGAGACCCTCACAGTGACCGTCTCCACCAACGGAGGACGGACAGAAGGAGGTGGCAGTTTGCCCGCCTACTCCCACCTTAACCGGACTAGGGAAGACGGGTCGGGGTCCCGTCTTCCCATTGCATAGGTCCGGTGGACGGAGGAAACAGCCGGTGTATACACGACAAGACAGGGCCTGGCAGCGCCGCTTTTATCGCTGGGCCACCCACTGGGGCGGCATGATGAACTCTATAGAGATCTCTTACGTACACCGTGGGGTTTTAGTCCGTGCGAGTCGGACATTCCCCACCCTCTTCCTAGAGAAGGTGGCGTCTCCATAAGCGATTTCCCCACGTAAAAAAAAAAGATAGGTCGCGAATCGCATGTATCAGGTGACAGTCTAAGCCAAGGTGTACCGTGCACCTTTGAGCTAGTTATCAAATAAAATCGGTTAAGTGTCTTAAGCATTCGCCTTAGTAGTTCAGTGACGCTGTTAAGACTAAGTCAACGGCGTAGTCAATTCGAAAAAAAATGTTACGTATAACCGGTCACCATGAAAATTGGTAGGGGCGTTTTCAGGTCAGTGAGCATGCTCGATCCCTGGCTGCCCCTACCATGCGGCGGACGGTACACCGTGGGGTTTTAGTCCGTGCGAATCGGACATCACCTACCCTCTCCCCCGGGAGGGTAGCGTATCCGTTAGGGATTTCCCCACGTTAATAAAAAAAAAAGGTAGTAAAAATTAAAACAATATTCATTTTATAACCATCTATTTATTTTAACAAATAATAATAGCAAATTATATTAACAAAGATGTATGAACATCGGACAAAAATAGTAGTAATAAATAATGGGCCATCTGTTTTATAAATCATACCTTTGGCCGTAATTGTATCTAGTTATTACGTAATATCTATCTATATAGAATGTGAGTTATGAGATTAATCCTAGGAAATCTTGTTGTAAGAATTATTCCAAGTTGCGATTTCTAATTCAGACAAATAGTACAAAAGAATGCTTAAAGAGTATATCTAAGAGTTTTTGGAGGGATCATGAGATTATTTGGTGGATTTTATATTGTATTCATAATCTTGTATTATTTAATTCTATATTTTATAATATTGGCGGCACCTTACGTAATATAATGCGGTTATTGTGTACAAGTATTGGATAGAAAATCATACAACGGAGCATAAATTTTGAGATGTCGCAAAAACTCCCTGGAAAGTTCTAAGAAGGAGGCCACCATCTTGATAGATAGTTGACATAATCGCAAAAAAACTTGTACCCTACTCGACAATGGCAGCATAATCTTCTAGAACATTAGTAGCCAAAAATAAAGCTAAAAGAAGTTAAAAATATCACAAATTAGCAGCCATCCCTGGATTCCAACGGGTGTACCAACGAAGAAGAATTAAATCTATTCTTACCTTTACATGTACTAAGAAAATAAAATAGCAACTTAATAGTGGAAAGTCATACGCCTCTTTCACTTGTATATATTGAGATTATTTTAAGCTTTTTTTACTTTTTCGTAACATTTTTCTAACGTTTTCTTTCATAAAAACTTTGTCTTGACAATTACAAAAAAGCAGAGAATTAGCCAAGTGGTTGCAGCAGTTTTTGAGTGATTCACTTACAACATTCTTGCATATATTATATATAGAAAGTAGATATTCTAATATAGAGGTTCGAAGGGAGATATTTAGAGTATAAGTGACATTTTCTGCAATCTTTTGTTTTACCCGACTGCAGAAAATCTTAATTTCTTTAGAACGTTTTGACACATTAACAACACGTTGGATTTTTTATATGTATATAAGGTATCTTTTGCTCCGTCATAATTGTATGTAATATAATATAATACTAAAAATATAATATAATAGGGTTTTCAGTTCTGTCTGTGTGTGTCTTCGAAACTACGCAAGAAATTTTCAAAATACTCCTCGGGAGAGGTTTATGTGTAAAGTACATTTTTTTTTTCTCGAAATGGCTACGCTATTGTCCCATCAAGGTCTTAACAGCTTCACCGGACTACTAAGGCGAGCGCTTAAGGCACTCAGTCGATTTTATTATGGCAACCAGCTCAAGGGTGCACGGCACACCTCGGCTTGGCTATTGCCTGTTGCATGCAAAATCGCGACCTATCTTAGCTAACCTAGCTAACTATTCATATATGTATGAGTTGTTGAACCGTATATGTGTACCAAGCATACACACCTTAACAATTCTTCCATATATTTATTATCGGAAAATTGAGAGTTTTTCAGTTCGATAAGGGAAAAAAAGTAAACCCTTCCACTTTCATGTGTAAGCGTGTAGGCGTGCACGTGTGTGGGGGTGATCATGTAGTGTTGTAGCGGTGATGTATATTTGTGTGTCACCGTATCGCGCAAGCAACGCACTCAAGGGCTCCCTACCGAGGGATCGAACCTAGTGTAAAGTACATGTTTATTATACTTCTAATAATTATAGAAAAGTAAACGTATTCTAATGAAGTTTTAAAAGGTAGTTTTCAGTACATTGATAACGCTAGTTTAACCTTACCCTCTATATGTAACGTATGTAGTACGTACGTATACATAACGTTTTTATTTAATGTTTTAGGCTACAAAATAACTATTAGAACGATACCTAAGTAAAACCACCCAACTTGATTAACAAAGGACACCCTAGAATAGGTATAGGACTATGGCAATTCGATAATGGATCATTCGTATGACTCTAGGGTACTAATTTTTTGAATATCATTGACCTTTTGGCATTTTTAACGGCCAATGGCGAACCGGAATTGTCTAATATAAATTAAGAACATAATTGATTTAAATTTACAGTACATAATGAAGAATACGAGGCTAAACGATGTGAATAAGAAACTTAAAGCCCAGATATGGAGTTCAGTTGTAACAATTGTATTAGTGGAGGCGAAGAATCTTCCAGCAATGGACCTAGATACGAGATCCAGTGACCCATATTGTAAGTTTAGGTAAGCTGTTCTATAATATCTTGTAATAAACTGCCGCCAATTATTGCAATTTCTGACTATAATATTTGTTATTTGCAAAGCAACTTTGAGTGCGACTTTTGAGTGACGGTTCATTTTCTCTCTCTGTTCAACGCGCCTAAAGGAGTTTTCGTTTCAATAAATGAACTGAGTTATCGCTACCTGTCTCTTTCTTGTATATAACTACGTACAATATGTTAAAAGCAATGGAGAGTAATGGGACTCGTATGTGACTTATAATTATGTTCTGACATGTTGTGTTGAGGGCTGATGTTACTCGCGTCCGCAGGAAGTGTACCCATTATTCCCTTGCACGTGTTGCCCTGGTAAACAGTAGCAGATTTTTGTTTGCTACACTGTTCCACATAAATGGAACCTGACAGAGACGAATAGAAATACAAAACAATCGACGATATTTTTTTTTTTTACGTAGTCTCTATTTAGCAATACGATTAAATAAACTGCCTTATAATTTGTTATTCTAGCGAATATACTAATTTCAGTTGTTTTCTAGGTTAGGTAACGAAAAATATAAAAGTAAGGTCGTATGGAAATCTTTGCATCCTTCCTGGTTGGAACAGTTCGATTTGCATTTATACGACGATCAGGAGCAAATACTCGAGGTCACGGTTTGGGACAAAGATAAACAGACGAAAGACGATTTCATAGGACGGTGAGGTTATGAATTATTTACTATTTGGTATAGAATTGAGGGTTTAAATTATATTATGGTACAGTAATGTTGAAATTTCCTCGATATCTTTCGCAATAAATCGACAATTCTACCTTTATGTTAAATTTAAGTGGACCTTAAAGTAATTTAAAAACAAAATTACAAAGAGCTTTTGGTATACAAAAATAACTATCTAGAATATATTCTAAGCAGTCCACAAGGTAATAATAGCTTAACTAAGTGGAAACAATATAAAAATCTCTCGATTAGCTACTTACTGATGTACTCCAATGTAAATGTCCAATACTTGCTATATTACTAATCTAGTCTCCTTTCTAAGCGTAACTTGTTGAGTTGCTAATATTTATTCGCGTTGTTATTTAGCACGTTGACCGCCAATAACGAGATACCTTGTAAAGTTACCTAGGAAATCCGCTACGAGTCATCTCGTCCTTTCTTTAATTGCTATATTTGAACAGCAAATTCGTGACCTACCAGTGTAAATATACATCGGTAGCTTCAAGAAAGAGAAAAAAGTAGATTTGGATTACATGAACTTCTTTGTTGCAGTTTAGAATACAATTACTAAGTTTAAAATATGGTAACGATAGAACTTGTTCTTCCAAAAACCTAGATTTTTTAAACTTTTTGATTATTTTAATTTACTATAATTATCATAACTATTAGTAACATAATATCATTAAAGATCATAATTTACGTATATGTATATAATCTACGTATTCAAATTTGTTAAAATGATAAACATTGAAGAACGATAAAGTTAGAAGGTTTGAAAGTGATTACCATTATTTTATTATAGTATATAAAACTATTTCTCAGGTGTGCAATAGATTTGACACAATTAGAGAGAGAAAAGACTCACAACATATGGAAAGACTTAGAAGACGGAAACGGGCAAATATTCCTGTTGCTCACCATTAGTGGTACAACGCAGTCGGAAACTATCACAGACTTGACCAGTTATAAAGAAAATCCTAGAGACACTGAAATTATTGAAAGGAGATACGTAAGTAAAACAATATGCATAAGAAATGGATATATCAGGATGAAAGTTACAAAAAATCTTAGTGCCCCTTTATATAGTGTAAAATATGATGCAATAATAAACATATATATGTGCAGCTGTTTCCTCTGAGCTTCATAAAATCTAAATCAAAATTACTTTATTCAGATTAGGCCCTAATAAGGCACTATTAAACGTCAAAAACTACCACCTAGATTCAAAATTTCACACTTCGTGCAGTATAATAAAAGATATAATGAGCATAGAGATTGTAATAGTCCTCTGGGAAATTTCCAGAGTATGGTTCACCTATGCGTGAAACGGTTGCTAATATTGAATCGCAGTGAGATTATACATCAGCACCAACTTGTTTTTGTCCTATGAAGTCCTATATTTGGAAAAATATATTATAAATAATAATTATAACCCCCAGCGATTAAAAAGCACTACAAGAAAGATAATATTATCTCAAAATATGTTACTATATGATATGTTATTGAGAAATAGTTAGTACCTGAAACTCCCCTTATTTTTTACTGATTTTAAGGTGAGGTACTGTAAAACTGTTAAACTATATAATCACTGCTTACAACTGTCAAAAATTGCAATGATATATAACTTGTACTGTAGTCCTAAAACTTCTCTATCTATTAATAAAACTGGTATTAAAATCAGATTAGCCATTTTACAGATTAACAGAAACTTAATTTTATCAATGCACTACATTTGAAGAACACGGTAAGAGCCTTTGAAGACAAGGAATAACCACGCTTATTGCCATGTGTGATAAATTGAAATCTCGTACACTACCGGCAATCAGTTACTTTTATGAGAAGTGTCCTTATATGTACGCTTCTAAAAGAAGATTGGCTATATAAGCCATACGAGTGCACATCAGTATTATAGTTAAAACAATCGCTGTGCCCGAAAACGGTCAGGGGCATTATCATCACCATCACATGTGAAGATTGTTTTCAGGCTTGGTACAGGATGAATGAGACATCAAGCGGTGTCGGATGGCTTTGTGTAAAAGTATACGGTGCGAAAGGTCTAGCAGCAGCTGATCTAGGTGGAAAGTCAGATCCATTTTGCGTCCTCGAACTGGGAAACGCGAGACTGCAAACTCACACTGAGTACAAAACTTTAATACCTAATTGGATGAAGATATTTACATTGTAAGTAATTTTTACATTGAGTATATCGCAAAGCATTTTTTTACTAAGTTTTTAATCGTATTGGTAGGGAGCGGCATCATGAATTGTCAACTTCTTTATATGAAGCAGTTAGTGAGGTGTATGAATTGAGAAAGTAAAGTAGGAGAGAGAGTATGCCATGTAAAGATTTAATTCTCTGGAATAAGAAACCAAGATAGTAAAATTATAGTAATGTAAATGATCCTTTGTTTGTAAATGACCCTTTGTTTGTAAATATTATATAGTATACTAGGCACACATTTTATCAACGAACATGTGTTTATTTTGTCCTAAAGATTCCTAATAGTTAGAAATTTTATAATTATATTATACCCATGTTGTGGGAGTTGTTAGTCTACTCCTCCACATGAGATGTGTAGGGAATGTAAAACTATATTGAACTTAACTAGAGTAACATCCCCCACAACGTTATTTTCAGTAATATTATAATTGCGAACATTACTTTATTTATCTGTCTGTGTTACTTTTTCACAATGAAACTTCGGAATGGAATTCAATCAAAATTGACATAACACGCTGAGATCTGGAAAAGGGAACAGGGTAATTTTGAACTAAATCTAAACAGGTCGATATGACATTTTAGGTACAGCTGATAGTTTTATATATTTAGTATGCCGTCACAATATAAGATTATACTAATAATTTTACTTTAAGGACGATATTTTTCTTCACTACTACAATATAATTTTAATAAATAGATTCAAATTAATGGATGTAGAAAGTGCAAAAATTGCTTTGTAAATTTCTTCTTAATTATTCGTCTACGATAACTTACAGTTCTAGTTACTTAAGTAATAGCCGTCTTAAATCTAAGTTATTCTATGTAGCCTCAATGTTAGTCTAATATTTCTTACAATTTTCAGTACAGTTAAAGACATAAGTTCGGTATTGGATATAACAGTTTATGACGAGGATCACGATCATAAAGTAGAATTCTTAGGAAAGTTGGCAATACCATTGTTAACAATAAGAAACGGTGAGAAACGGTGGTTCGCTTTAAAGGATAAGAAGATGCGTGCTCGAGCCAAGGGCAATTTCCCACAGATTTTGTTAGAAATGACAGTTATTTGGAATCCGGTAGGTCTATATTTGGCTTTTTGGTATCATTACCTCATGTTATTAGACTACGACCTGGTCATAAAGCCTCTTCCCTAAGAACGGTATGGTCATAGTCACAATTCTTTTTATGTCATAAGAGGCAAACGAACTTGTAGGTCACCTGATGTTAAATGATCACCACCGTCCATAGACACTAGTAACACCAGAGGAGTCGCACGTGTGTTGCAAGCCTGTATTTGGAGGGGAGGGAGAAAGAGTTGAGAGGAGAGGCAGGGGGAAAGGGGATGTGGGTTTCGGCGTTCTCAGTGACCGTAAGAAACGTAACAATGCAAGGACTGTTACTTGACGTTGGTGTCTGTGCTTATACATCAGCTTACGACGTATTAACGATTTGAGACACAGATAATTCTATCTAAATACATAAAACTCCAGTGTCATGTTTTTCCATGATGGACTCCGAAATTACTCAAAGGATTTTTATGAAAGTTAGTATTTATATATAATTTAGTCAAAATTGAGAGATAAGATAATATATATATCTCGAGTTGCCTCAATATTTTTAATTACAAATTAAACGATTATCAATGTTGGTTATTGTCTTCAATTATAAATATCACTAATCTCGAACACATGGCACTTTAAATTAGTTTGTTGTCAGAATACTGTAGGTAACCTAGTAGATTTATGGTTTCCCACATACGATGGTAATATAAAAATGTTTCTCAGGTTCAGATTTCCTTACAATGATTTCCTTTACCATCAGCCGATAGTTTTATCAATTTCGAATAGTAAATATTTGCGAATTTCGAAAGTTTTTATGGCCAACCACCACTCAATTGCCTCGATTATACCCATTTGGCTTGCGTGAGATTTTGTTAAACAGAGAATACATATTTTTAATAAGGTCATTTCTACGTCTGTAACACGAAAAAAGTTTTTAAAATTATGGTGATTCTCAGAAGACAAAACTTATTAATCTAAGATGAGTTGTAAAATAACTGACTGGAATATTTCTTATACCTAAAAAGGGACTGAATTTCAATATCATAAGTATTTAATGACATTGTTGAATTGAATTGTTTTTATCTTAAATATAAAGTAATTTTCTAAATCGCTGAAAAAATAACCTGTCATACTATAACGTAGGTATCTGGAATCAGTAGGGAACTTAATATAACTCTTGTCTCACAGTTAAAGGCAGCCATCAGAGTTCTAAATCCAAAAGAGCCTAAATATATGCATCAGGAGGCTAAATTTAAAAGGCAACTATTTATAAGGAATGTAATGAGGTTAAAGGCTATTATAATGTGGTTTATTGAAGTTGGAAAGATATTACAGTGAGTATTTTGCGAAGTTATTTTAACGCATCTCACATTTCCAACTGCCGATAATAATTACATTTTAGGTTGGAGCTCATTTCAGTAAGAAACTGTTGTATTGATACTTGATCTGTTTTTCATAGTCTAAACATCTTGAGAACAATACTGAATTCTTAATCATCATTACATAGTATAAAATAAAGTCCTCTGCCATGTCTGTCTGTCTGTTCGCCATACACTGAAATACTACTCAACGGATTTTCATGCGGTTTTCAGCAGTAGATAAAGTGATACATGAAGAAAGTTTAGTTATATAATTTGTCATTGTTTTTTAAAACCAGGGCTGAACCACGTCCGCCGGCCCCATTACATTTAGACGTAAATATCTCGACAACATTTTAACCACTCTAAATATATATGCGATGGAAACAAATCTAGGGATAAATAGGTATTACATTATTTATATAACATAGAGACTATTTAAGGATATGATTTTAGATTCCAATAATAATATTTTAACTTTGTTTTGTATTAAACTCTCGACTATATTACGCGTAAGCCTGAACTAACGGCTATAATCAGAGCGGCCAAAGAGAGTAGTAGTAGTAATAATATTCGTCCAATAGGACAGGCGAAGGAATTAATCCATACTGCCAATTCTGAAGTTGCCAATATATGTGGTTCATATATATTCCGTAGTGAGTTTTTTTATGGCCAAATTAATGCAAAGGCATTAGCGCCAAATCTTCTATACAATAATTCAGTCATTTTTTATTATCTTTATCTTCTTAATCTTCGAATAAAAAATGTTGTGATTGTCGTAAATAAACATGTTGTAAAGTATCGTGCGGTTATTTCAATGTTATAACAAGATGGTGGTTCTCTTGTTACAACTTTCCTGAGAATTTTTGTGGCATCTCAGAATTCATGGTCCGTAATATTATTTTTCATTCACTTCACTTATGCTCAATAAACTAACCATATTACATAAAACACCACCAACTTTACACAATATAGAGTCAAATAACATACGATTAATGAATAAAATATAAAATGCACTACATGACAGACTGAAATCCTGCCAAAAACTCTTGCGGCCAAAGAGATTGACGAAGACTCTCACATACTTTTTTTTCGATTATTTTGGTGGGTAATGATATTACAAGTATCTTGCGACCATTTTGACTGACTGGCAAGATGGTGGCCGTATTGTTGAAATTTTACTGGGAGTTTTTGTGACAACTCAGAATAAGTGCTTCGTGGTATTACTTTCCATCCATCTCACTTGTGCACGATAACCGAACTATATTATGTAAAACATCACCAATATTACAAATTATAGAGCCAAATAACACAAGATTATGAATAAAATATAAAAACCATTAAACGACATTTCAATATCCCACCAAAAATTCCCTGTTAGTCAGAGAATTATGAGAGTTTTACCTATGACTGACTTTTTCTGTGAGAATGATACACTGTGGTTTCTCCTTTATTAATTTATGAAAACCAAATACATATTATGTACAACAAAATGATCCATTGTAATTTATTTTAATTTGTATAAAAAATTGAGTCTGGCAGATGTGAAACGCGTGTGAAACGTAGTAAACAACACTATATACACTATAGGTTGGCGAACTCAGTCAGGCTGGAAATGACGCTCCTCTCTGTGCATCCACTAAAAGCGTTGTAACTATTTATGTTTTGTAAAAATATGTAACATGAAGAGATTAACCAGTTTAGAGTTACTTGCCGGTTCTTCTCGATAACTGGGTTGTTTTTCGAACCGGTGGTAGCTTTGACTTTCATAAGCCATTCTCAGGGCCTAAATTGAATAAAGGATATTTTGATTTTGAGTCCGGTAAGAGAGATAGCGCACAGTCGCTTGCGCATGGTATCGCGTCGCCACGTCTTACACACATCACCAATCAGGTTTACCCTCGCCTATAGATGTGTTAATTGTTCATATTTTGATTTTGATTTGATTTTTGATTTCAATAATCCGTATCAACTATTTTCAGAGACTGTTTCGAATGGGAATCAAGGATTCGCTCGTTCTTAGGGTTATTGGCTTGGCTCGCCTTTTGTTATTATTACCAAATGTGGATGTTGCCATTCTTACTACTTATGTTCTTTGGTAGAAGTTGGCTAGTTTATAGACTAACTGGTAAGTTATTATTTGTTTATTATTATTTTTTACAGTAAATAATTAACTTAACTAAATTGTGGTAGATATCACAAGCTTACATTGTATGGAAAGGAAAATTATAGCAGAGTTTTATGTTTGATCTACTCTTAGCAATATCTTTATTTAAGGTTTCTTAATGTGCTAAACTGGTGGTGGCTTATTTGACACCGTTTTCGAGCAAAGAGCGACGTAGGTTCGAATGCAGACCGAATCCTTACATTTCTGAAGCTTTCAGCGAAGGAAATATATAAATAGATACATAGACATATATAAATATGTCGTTGTTTAATATTAGGCGCGATTGTGGTATACCGCTTAAACCCATACCGTGTTATTACAAAAAAGTTAAATACGTATTAAATACTTGCTTTAAAAAATGTTTCGTGCTAAATGCACCGCGCTCGCCCGAGGCAAGTTCGCGTTATCTTTTTTTTCGCAAGTCTAACCTAACCTAATTAAAGCGAGACAAAAGAGCAAGATGGCGAACATTCAGCGAGCGTGGTTCATTTAAAACGTAACCTTTTTAAAGCAAGTATTCAATACGTATTTAACTTTTTTGTAATAACACCGATAATGTTTTTTTTTATATGTTGAAGAATACATTATAACTATGTGTCATTGTCGGCCTTTTCAAGTGAAAGTTCGAGATTAATTGTTACCCCCACAGCTAATTAATAACTTATCTGAGTCCTAAGGAATAAACACTTCAATATTTAAAATTGTAAAAACTCTACTAGTCAAAAGACAAATCACCAGTGTGATACTTTCATCTAACTAATTTCCAAAAAAAAACTTTATTCAGCACATGTGTAGAGAAAGTACCAATTACTAATTAACTCCACAATAGGTACTACATACCTGTTAAAATTAAAACCATTATGTAGTATGCTACAATACCTACTCTATGGAGTAGGTACATATTCCAATAAAATGAAATTCCATACATTATTATGATCCAATATATGGCGTATGTTAGAGTAACTCAGCTCTATAACTTTTAAAACCTAGACAAATTAAGTGAAGTACTATTTAGAATATTTTATTTATTTAATGTGTTCTTTTTAATTTAGTTCATTATTCCAAAAGTAGAAATTATTGTTTTTTGTTTATAGTTCATTTATCACGTTCCCTTACTAATTACCGACGTGGTCCAAAGGAGTATTTTTATCAGTTGTTCTGTCGTAAGTTTTTTTGTTGTTGAAGCATGTTTTTTGTTGTTGTTGTGTTCATTATTATATGTTTATATTACATACAGTGTCTGTCAAATACTATCATATAATCTATACTAATATTATAAAGAGTTAAAGTTTGTGAGTTTCTTACGTTGTAGGGAGTAATCTCAGGAAAAAACTGGTCATGATTTGAAAAATTATTTCAGTGTTATATAGCTCATTTATCGAGTATGGTTATAGGCTATAGCATCACGCTAAGACCAATAGGAGCGGAGTCCCAATGAAGATTATTCAGAAATCAGGGTTTTTCCTTTTGAGCATACACGACGACGTCACAAACTCACAACGTCACAAATTCACAAACTTAACCTCTTTATAATATTAGTATAAGTTATTATTTACATTGTCTATATCAATGGTGGCTAGCTCAACGCTCACGATTGAACTGTAATGCACTCGCTGCAAGATTTCCAAAATATTAATTTAAAGAAATCCTACACTTGGGTATACTTTCCATTTAAAAAAGCAAATATGGGCCCATTGCACGGTACAAAAATTTACATAGCGCACTTGCTTTGATAAAGGTTGGTCACGGCTCGTATATACTAGGTGAATGTTTAAAGGGTCACATCCTTTAATCCTATGGTAGTTCATGGTCACATTTAACATATAAAATAATAATATCAAAACAAATACTAATAAACAACAAAGATAACCTTGGATAAAGTTTGTTCTAAAACTATTAAAAGTATGGGAACAATACTTTTAAACGTCAAAAATCAGGCCCAACTTCAATGAACAACTTTAAAGGGGCCCTTTTCAAAGTTAATCATTGCCTATCTGTTTATCGTGGAAACACTACACGGTCAAACGTTGGGAACCGGGGCACGATCCGACGTGCGGGAGGCGGGCCGGACTATGTGTCTAAGTTCGTTTTTGCGCAAATAATCTATTGTTGAGTGTATATCAGTTTTGCCTTTCTCGAGATAATTTGCTCATATATTAAGCACTTCTTTTTTTATTTAGAGCGAGAATCGACTAATGATTATTCTGCAAAAATATTGCCGGCGACTAAACAGTCGCTCGGTATAATGAAATAAATCTCTGAAAACTACAATTTTCATGAATTTATCCAGAACTTTTCAAATCTAATTTCAGGTGGAAATCCATTATTAGCTCCTGTTGATGATGATGATTTATTGGCCGAAGAAGATGATGAAGAAGAAGTAGATAAGGTTAATTAATTGTTCGATTCTAGTATAGAGTATCTAACTGAGATTATTAATTTATACACTGGCTAGCTTAATACCACAGTAATCTTCAAGCTAATTAGTGTTATTGAGGAAAAAATAGAATTAATTTTAATAGTTGAATAAAAAAAAACAGTGAATTCAATTAGAATTATAATAGTAAATATGAGCTTAACTCTAAAGTATTGATAAAATACGTATAGTATACTAAATAGACATAAAATTTACATTTACAATATACAAACATATATACATTCATACATTTTGAACGTTTTTTTTTTTGATAATTATACTCATTGGGTGTGGTAATATTCCTTTTTTTTTTTCAATTTAGGAAGAAAAGAAATCACTCAAGGAAAGACTGCAAGCCATACAAGAAGTCACACAAACTGTCCAAAATGCCATCGGTTATGTCGCCTCTGTGGGAGAATCCGTCAAAAAGTAAGTATTGTGATGTCATTTCTATATAAAAAATTGCATATAAACCAGAGGTTCCCAAACTCTTTTTCTCAAAGACCACTTTCAAAATTTTGCTAGTTCCGGTCCGGTCCACAGCAGCTTCATTTCTACCATATTTCCAAGATTTTACAAGTAACATTGTGAACCCCCATTTATTTGTCACAACAACGTAGACCCCTATCGAGTTTCCCGTGAACCCCTGACGGTCAGTCTGGACAACTTTGAAATTAAGGATTTAAATAAACAAATTTCGTTATTAGAAGTAGATATTATGTCCAAAGTCTTTACGTAAGAATATTACATACTAGGGCCTCAGTATAGTTGTACAGCTTACCCCAAAAAATAAAATGTTAGTTCATTTAGTTTCTGAAAAAGTCGCGTACAATGAGGGCTCAGTGATAAACATAATCGGACATTTCGGACAATCAGACCTTTTTGTTTTTTTTTTTTTCATCTTAAAAGCATGTATTTCAAATCACTTTTTTTTTAATGTGTACAACGCTATTAGATTTTATGCCATCATAGTAATAAGCAATGTTATTCGTAGTATATTTATAACTCTTCAAAATATCCTATGACTCTCTATTCGTGTTAACTGAATCAGCAAGTTTTTTTATATATATTTATTGGCTTTTATGGCCCCATCGATCACATAGTAAACATAATTTTAGTTACAAGCTGAATAACTTTTTCAAAAACATTAAAATACAGGTAAAAGAGTCGTTGTAATCAAAGTCCGTTGAATGTCTTGAGATTAACAATCACATGCTTTACAAAATTATCGAACGATTTGATTGTAGACTCCTTTTGCATCAAGCCCAAAAGATTGAATGGGCATGTACGGAGATTATCGCCGAGCATTGTGTGCCCTAGTCTCTTCGTGCTAAACCTAGGGCAATCTTGAAGTAAACACATTATTAGAGCTAATAAAAAAAATATAGCGTCATAAATAAGGACTCAACAACTTAAATAAGCTCAGTGCTTCAATACTATTAGGTTTGGATAGTTACCTATGTAACATTCCAATATTGTTGAGACTTGATATTAGCAATTGTATAGCCGCTTAAAGCCGAATCCATTCTGTTAATGCATGATGTATGTCTTCTACTACCCCATACACTTTACAGTTTGGTGTAGGAGATTTTGATGTGAAAAATGTATATGCGCGAGTAAACCTGATTATTGACGTGGCGACGCACCACCATGCGCAAGCAACTTCGCCCCAATCTCTCTTATCGCACTGAGCTCGCATACCTATATTGTAATTTGAGAATTCAAGATTCGTTTGATTGGAATAACTTCGATTTTTCACATCTGCCAGGCGTCCCGTGACGCCTCAATTTCTTTGAATATTTGTATTTGTTAAATGGAATGTGTCCGAATCTCAACCTAAAAGCTTTGACAATATTCTCTGTAGTATAATGATTTTCAAGTGCACTCTATCACAAGTAAAATTTGGAATTTAACGCAATTTTTTTTTTTTCAGTTTAATGAACTTCACAGTGCCATATTTGAGTTACTTAGCGATTCTAATGTTATTTGGCGCTATGCTGGTACTATATGTGATACCTCTGAGATATTTACTCATGGCTTGGGGTAAGTTTATAAAATATAACCTTTGGAATAGATGATTCTAATCTTATAAACGAACATACAAAAAAGTGTTAGGTAGACTTTGGTAATTTTTTTATTCTTATTTCTTAGGCACTTGGTTTTAATAAAAAAAAAATATCACGATATCTTTGTTTAGCATAAAGTTATTAAAGTTTTGTTAAACTAGGATTTATCTAAGTACTAGTTGTGACTGCGACTATGTCCGAGAGAAATTTAATACAACGATACCGTGATTAATAAATTAAAGTAGTAACGATGTGTGCCCAAACACACCAACAGACAGACATTCCTAAAAATCATTGAAATGTATTAAATTACGTGTTCCTAAGCACCTCCAATTATTTTTCTCCACAAAAATCTGAAAAGAATAGACAAGTTATAGTATGTATATTTTTATGTATACACTACACGATTAGCGATGTTCTTGGCACAGATAAGTGGTGCAAGCGGTGCGCTGCGCGTGCGTAGGAAAGAAAATAAAATTCTTTGTAAATTATTTGCACTCTCCTCCGTATGCGCACCACACCGCTTGCTCCATTTTACCGCTGCAAGAATCGCTGAACGATCAAAAGGTCTACACTTTTCGAAACTACATTTTTGTCAATAATTTTAGTGTCTATAACTTTTTCAATTATTATTTTAAGCATATAAAATGACACACTTATGCTCTCATACACAGAGGATCACACACAGATACACATATATATTTTATTTTATTCACTTTAGTATCGTTTATGTTTTAATGTAAAGACGACTTATCTATACTAATATTATAAAAAGTTTGTGAGTTTGTGACGTTGTAGGGGATAATCTCAGTAACTACTGGTCCGATTTAAAAACATTCTTTCAGTTTATTGTATGTACCTCAATGAGGAAGATTATAGGCTATATATCATTACGCTAAGACCAATAAGAGTGGAGCACCAATGAAGAACGCTTTAAAATGGTTTTTTTTTCCTTATGAGAGCTTCCGCTGCGTGTTAGTTAGCCCAAAGTAACTATTCCACGCCAACGAAGTCGCGGGCAGAGGCTAGTTATTTATAATTTAAGTCTTGTTTGGTTTAACCAATTTATTGATAATTGTGTATGTGAATTGAAATTAATAGCCGTTGATTTATTTAATAATCAAATAAAAATGAATATTTTTCTACAATTCTAGGTGTAAATAAATTCACAAGAAAGATTCTCCGACCACACACAATACCGAATAATGAAGTTTTAGACTTACTATCAAGAGTTCCTGATGATGAAACGTTGGTAAGTATATATTTAAAACTTGGTCATTCTCAAGTAAACATGTTTTCGTAACGTTATACATCTAAGCATAGTCTATAACTAATATTATTTCGGAAAAAAATCAATGTTAATAAAATTAACATTTTTAGACGAAATCGATTAGCAAAGGATATCAGAAATACTGTAGGTAACAACGATTATTCAAGAATATGAATATGTACCATCGCTAAATCCTACCTACTTTCTCTACAGTTGGACTTTCTATTCAGATTGTGGTCTCCGTTTTCTTTAACCTCGAGAAATCCTTTGTGGACACCCACTCTCCCGGAGAGAATAGGTTATGTCAGACTCCCACGAACTAAAACCCCACGACACATTTTCGTTGTATAAAATCCAATCTTTTTTTTTCTGGCTGTTTTTGATTGAATGGACTGTTTCCGAATTATTGGTAGAGTATTCAGGTTCGTAACCGCTTTTTCAGATTCTAAACTTCATATTTAATTTATTTTAATGTGTGTTTTTGTCGATTGCAGCTGGATTGTAGAGAATTGAAACCACAACCACCCAGTGAAAGAAGAGACGCACGAAAGAAACACAAAGCCTCTTAACACATCTCCAAAAAGATCCAAGAGAGGATCAAGTTTATACTTTATAGAATCAGATGCAGAAGGAAGTTTCAAATGAAACGTTCTATTCTATGTACATAAAATGGCTGTCAAAATTAACTTAGCGGATGTGTTACGTCATGAGTTTTCCAAATAGCCTGTTCTTCTTCTTATGATCTAGGCTTTTGTAATACTAGCTTTGTGCCCCGGCTTCGGAGGGGTCTACTAACAAAGACAATGACACCAAATATTCCGTTTACAGTATTTAGTTACTATGTAATTAAATAAAATGAAAGCTGAACAACAATCTATGAAGACACTGGCAGAAGTGTCAGTCACGCCTTGTCATGACTAAGAAAAAGCAATCTGTTCAATTTTGTGAATCCTTTTGAAAATTTTTATTCCAAATTTTTCAATTTTCCGTATAATTTTTCATATATTTTCTTTCGTACAAACCTTGCCCTGGTAATTACAAATGACAAGAAACAATTAACCAAATAGGTGCAGCCATTGTGAAGTAATGCGTTTAAATACATTCGTCTATTGACATTTTTATATACAAGATTGTCCGTTGTAAGCTAATCATTCAGATTAGACACAATTGGAAACCGAATAACGGAGATTGTAAGTTTTATTTATTTGCGTGCAAAAATATTGGATTCCTCAAACTTGAAGCGATATTAGATAAATGATACCGCTTCAAAGAACGATTCGAATCCTACAGTTAAGAATAGATTTCAGTGATAAAAAATATCATGTAAAAATAATCGTTTTATATTCGCTTATATCGGCTTCAAGATAAGAAAAACTATGGAGGGTTAGCTTGTTATTATTGTCTTTGGTCAAATAACCAATTAACATTAGGCTGTACACGCACGTACATATATTATCTCTTTTGTCTATCTATGGTCATAGTAAGTGTGGGAGGACGTCATCGACACGCGCTACGGTGTTTACAAACGTCAAATGAGTTCAATTCTGCGTTTTTATTGGAACTACTTTTGACTTAACTTTAGCGCGACAAGTAATCGAAGCTTTGTTAAACCGTTGTGGCAGAACCTGACAAAAGTGAATTTAATACATTTAAAAAGAAGTTTACGACTTTTAAAAAAGAAGCTAAATTTTTAAAATGCGTATTAGGTACAAATTAAGCTACCTGTTTTATGACAACATTTTTAATAAGCGCTACCTCTGTGTGTATTCCTGATATTCATAGCACGAGAAATATAAATATATATATATCGTGTTATTTCAAAATGTTTGTTAAAATTAAACACAAATCTTAATGCAAAATCTTGAGCACAAATTAAATTTTCCAACATTTTTGTACGGACTATTTGTTTCATAAAGCTAAATATTTTGAGGTTATGTATTTTATGTAGCTAGGAAAAAAGTATATTTTTGTGATTTCGATTGATCTGAGATAAGTGTCAGTATATAATAATATTTATGTATTATAAAAATGAAACATGACACCAAGTATTTAGATAGAAAGTTAATATTGTTAGCAAATTAAAAATGTAGTTTGATACTGACTGAATTATGATAAATGTATTAGAGTTACTGCTGCATACATACAAGCAAATGCAAACATTTATGAATACTTAATGATGCAGTTTTTTCTTACTTTCATAACATCTGCTAAGCAAGAAACCCACCGTTGTATTATAGAATTATGTTGTATATTAGAATTATATACAGTCAAAATCTGTTATAACGACATCGAAGGGACTACGCATATTTAGTCACAAAAACCGATAGTCGTAACAACCGCTGATGTTTTCGAGATACGACATTCAGCCGAGACCTTTGTTCTGAGTCAATATAACCGGTATGTTCTAAACGATGTTGCTATAAACGGTTTGGACAATAGTTCAATTAAAAAAAAATTAAACCTAATGTTGAGTTATGACTAAATGCGTTGTTCATAATTTTGACAATATAATTATTAGGATTTAATTAATATATAATTATAATTCTTCCACTATTTAACAATATTACTATAACATGCTACATTTTTTTTGACCACACGGCGTAGTCACTGTCTTTGGCCGCTCTTAATATAGTCCTAACGGCTTCCATGTAATATATTCAAGAGCTTAATATAAAACAAAGTTAAAATATTGTTATAGGAATCTAAAATTGGTATTTATTTATCCGCGAATGGTCTCGATGTTATACATTTAATATATTACATATTTATACCTAAATTTGTTATGTGCGTAACTATATTCAAAGCGGTCAAAAAGTTTGCAGAAGACACCCTAAGTTGAAGCAGGAATGCGATACTGAATTTTTTTGCCACAAAACAGAGTTGTTTTGGTGTAAAAATATTATTATTGAGCAATTATCCTAGTTTTTGTGAATTAAATCCAGTGAAGAAAGAAAAGTAATAACATAAATATTGTTTATACTAGAGTTTATTTGGAAGTACCTAGATATATAAGAACAAAATAACAATTTCTGAATACAAATTTTGATGTGATATTTTTTTATAAATAATCGTTTTTTTCGGTATAGCCTTTGCCTATGTAAGCAACTTCGCCAATAACAAGTGTGACAGAAACACGTTATAAATTTAATTAAAGTGACATAACAAATCTAGGGTTGCAGTAGTAAAAATTCAAGCTTTTGACTGTGGGAAAATATTTCCATTTTCGTGTAATTAAATATTTTAACTATAGGTAATATATAAAGAATGAATGAATGATTATATATAAAGTGTACCTATGTTACGACAAACGAAGAAATTAAAAAAAAAATGTCATTTTATATTACATTCATTATGAGTAAACATAATATTATAACAGATAACATATTATACTGTGACATTTTGTCACCTCGAGAGATATACTCTTCTTTATATCGCAAATTGTCATAGTATGAAAAATCTATCAAAATTTTCACACAAGGCACAGATTATTAATAAAAGAAATATGTCATATGATGATATATTTAAAAAAAGTTTTCCAAATTAAAAATTAAATTATTTATCTAATATGCATATTATGAATATTAAATAATTAACGTGTGTAGTTATTAAAAATTGTTAATAATAATTCTACACCAAAGAAGCATAGGGGCGTAAGTCCAAAGTTACTTGTTAATTTACGCCCGTATACTTCTCAGGTGTAATATAATATAGATAGGATTTCTAATAACGCATTTTTGTAATAAAATAATTTAAGAGTTTGTTACCTTAGAGTGTATTTCGATTTTTCGAATATAATAATATAATTTATATCATACAATTTAAGACTGAGACCAATCTCACAAATTTTGTTAACGTTTAGATAATATGTGAACGATGTTTACTCGATTTGTTAATAATATTTAGATGTACTCCTTTAATTACATTTTCTTACTTAGATATTGCCTATTAAATAGGTAATTGATAGCTTAAAATATATAAAATATGCTACTTAATGTCAGTTTCGAAATGAACAAGTTTTTTAGCATCTTTGGAAAGTAAGTATTTTCTTAATAAAACACTTGCACATTTACTATCATAAAGAATAGAATAATTGTTAAATAAGTTCTCGAGTAACTCGAATTAATAATTTATTTATGAGATTTTGTATTCATCTGGTATTGCTTGTTATATTCTATTAAATATTATCAGAAACATTTTTTTCTTTAGCATGGGATAATTTCGAATTACGGTACGTAATACCTTAGTGATTCTAAAATGAAAATTGATTGGTCAAATAAAGTTTTTGGTCTCATAAAAATATTACAATTTATAACCGATAAATTCAATTTAATTTTCTTGATTTTATAATATTTTTTTTATTTAATCTAAGGTACGCTTATTTAGTATATTTCTTTATATTATTCCTTTAATTGAATATAAGCAATTTTATATCAAGTATCTCCTATTATCCGATACAATATCTAGTCACATCTGCTTATTAAAAACTTAAAGTTCTTCAATAAGTTTTAATTAGTTGTTAAACGCACGCGACGCACTATAATCTAGATTTTAAAAATAAACGCAAAGTGTAAATTGTTCTTAATAAAAAATAACAACAATTTAGTGTAAGTACAGTGTTACTGCGAACTACTATTGAATGATATGTTTTAGACACTTTATCGACAGCGGCCATATCAGCTGATTAAATGACATGGACGCGCTAAGTATCCCCTATAATTCCGATTTGAGTATAAATTTCTCAAATATTACCTACGAATTCAGAGTCTTTTAATGAAATATTTAAATGAGAATAGTATCTAGATCCTGTGTTTCTCTGTTCAAACGTTGTGGAAAATACGATATAACTCAACAGTAAGAAGCTAACACTTCTTCCGATCCCTTTCAAGCTTTCAAGCTCCCATCTTTTTGAAAATGTACAGATTATTAAACAAATGTTCTAACAATGTACTTTAATATCACACCGGCAACTTTATTCGCTTGAAGATAAGTTTTTTTATATCAATTTTATCTATTTAGTAATCTATGTCTGTTTAACTTCATCATTACTGCTTAGTTCGTAACCAGCTATATAAAAGCGTAATGATATGTCGTATAAATGGTATCGAGAAATTTCTCTATTTTCCTATAAAACACTCGCCACAATTGATGCAGCCGCTTCGAATATTATTTTAGACTAACAACAGGTATTTCAATTTATTTCCTATATTATATTATCGAGTAAAAATTAGGTATATCCACAATAATCAATTGTCATAAGAATTGTTATAGGTATAATGTAATCAAAGATTAGTAAAATATGTGACACTAGAAGTGATAATTTTTAACAACTACAAATATGAAGCTTATGGAAAGTTATTACACAAAATTGGTGTATTAATACACAAGGACGTAATAATGTACACAATATATAACTGTAACATAATCAATTTATTTCGGGGTCAATCACCCGAATCTAAATATCAACGTTTTGTCATGAATACCATAATTGGCCCTCTCGTGACATTATAGGTATGGCCAATGTTATTACACTGAAATGTGTCAGCCAAATTCATACATGCTTACGCGTATTATTCTGATTAAAATTATGTATAACTTGCATGAAATGCGTTGATTTAAAATAAAACAAATGTCAATACAATAACCTATAACCCGTTAATAGTAATTATATGTATTTTCAATCCTTTTTACTCTTAAAATATTAAAATATAAGTATTGTTTAATGTGATGAAGCACAAAAACATTATGCTTTTCATTATTGATCGAAAATTAAAAAAATGATGAAGTAAACATTTTGTTTTATTTTTTAAACGTTTTGTTACAATTACATAATTAAGCATTGTAAGTTCTTAACATATAATACTAGAAATATGTATTGCCAGTAAGGATACAACATCATTAATAAAAAAACATCGTTATTGCAATATCTATGTTTTCTTGTTGTTAACATCGGTGTCAAGAAGTAAGGACATCGATGTTTATGGTAGATATATCGATGTTTTACGACGTTTTAGGATTAAATGAAAAAAAAAAAATATGATGAAAAGGTATATTTAAAACAAGGTAACATTGGTTTCACGAAGTGGTATTCAAAAACAATAATTTTGTTAACCTTATGCCCAGTATGCAATTCCTTTCTTGATTAATCGTAACCCGCTACTAAATCAACCGCAATTAAAACAATAGATGGCGCTACTCATATGAAACATTGTTTATAAAGACTGCCTTAATACGTAACGGCCTTGCCAGGCTAACGGTTTAGTCCGTGCAAAAAAGGGGTTTTAACATAAATATTAAAACATAAATACCAAATCACCAAACATTCTAAAACATCATCCATACAGAATAATGTATCGTCGATCGGAGTTTCAACATCGATGTTTATGAACGATACGTCGAAATTTTAAAACAAAACATCGATATATCATTTGCATCCCTAATTGCAAGCTAAAAAATATGAAAGTCGCTGATTTCGATTAAAGGAAAAATTGTTCTATTTTTTTTTTTCATAGTAGTTGTGATAAAAAAGATCAACTATAAAATATGTAAATCGTCATACTACTTGAAGAACTATTTTCCACAATATAAAACAAGAGTAACATAAACACTGTTGCCCATCGAAGGTAGTCTAATAATAGCATAAGACGGAAGCCAGTCACCTGATTGTAGTTTTACTAATTAATGTTTTGAATAAATAACAATTATAGAAAACACACATAATTATAGAAAATATACATAAATTATGAACACTTTTAGTAAAAAAGTATATTTCGACATATACACATGGTTTATTCAATTAATCTACGTTTCTTTAAATTAAATTAAATAAATTTGTGAGCGATTTGTAAATTAAAAAGCTTATAAGTATTTATTACCAACAGAAAAACATTTAGTAATTTTATGTAATAGTAAATAATGAAGAACTTGAAAATATTAACTAGTTCTTATTTCAAAACGAAGAAAATATAATTAATATAATAGGTATAATCAAAATGTTTTGTTGTATTATTGATAGTGTATTTAACGAATGTATACGCATACATTCGCATACGCATACACAAGAGCATTTGATGCTTTATATATTTTTGTGATAAATGGAATAATTTAGTAATGGAAGAATAAAAGCTTATATTAAATACCTATAAATTACTATTGTTTTTCACTGTTTCACTGGCAACTCTATAAATGCAAGACCGCCATTATGTCTTTGTAGATGTCATTACATATTGTCATCTTGACAAAGAATAGCGGTTGTAGATTGCTCGCCGGACTGCCGATTCGTAATTCCGAAACCATCTAAACTCAACACAACAAAATGGCATCTAAATTTCAAGAGTATAAAGACACATTAGAACGAAACTTAGCTGACAAAAGTAAACCATGGACGAAATATTTTGAAATAGCCGAGCAAAAAACTGGCGTTAATCGTGTATATATCTTCATCGGTAAGTTGAAGCTTTTTTTTTCATTTTGACGTTTATTTATATCTTTAGCGGTGAGGATTGACATGTATTTTGTTCTACAGGCTTGGTGGCGTTCACCGGTTTATATTTAGTATTCGGTTTCGGCGCTGAATTGATATGCAACTCAATCGGCTTCGTGTATCCGGCGTATATGTCTATGAAGGCTTTGGAGTCTCCTCAGAAGGATGACGATACTAAATGGTTAACGTACTGGGTGGTGTACGCTTGCTTCTCCGTAGTCGAGTACTTCTCAGACTTCATTGTCGGCTGGTTCCCACTCTACTGGTTAATAAAGGTGAGTGAACTATCCATATGTTACAATAAAAGAGTGAAAACTAATAAGTGCAGATCGATATTCTTACGTGCAATAAGCAAGGGTTGTATACACCAAACTAATTCATTTAATAATGATATCAAAAATTAGAGAAACTTTTATGTTTGTTGGCATAAACCTAAATTATATAGACTTATGAAAAAATGGAAGTATAAATATTTTTCTTACATGAATTATTATTTTGTATTTGTTATTACTATTTTAATTGCTTTTAAAAAGATAATTTCTTTAAGTCTGCTACAGTAATCATTTTGTGTTTAAAGATTTGAAATTATATTCAATAATATATTTTATAACACATTTTACTGTTTCCCATATTCTATGATTCCTATATGCTATAACTGCCTTGTTATCTTATGAGTCATTAGACAAAATTTGAAAAATTAAAATATCCTGTTTTGAAGAAATGGATTTAGTGAACAATTCATCCTAAGTGGTTTTTATTACAAGCTATATCTATCCATAAGTTTTCTCAAACTAGTTACCCTTACCTTTCATAATTCAATGTTAGGTTGCTATTTCAAAAAAAAAAAAATTACACTGGCTTTATGAGTCCATTGTTGTTGTGTGAGCATTGTTGCCAATATGTATATATAGAAAAACAAAGACTTGTGCCAGAAATAGGTGTGGCTCTAGTGCTATATACTCAAATTATTTATAAATTCTTTCTTCATTCTTAAACTTATTTATTGATACAATATGTTATAGTTATTTAATGTTGTTAATCAGGATTCTAAAGTGATTTGGCTAAAAAATAAATCCTTAGTTTGTAGTCAATTGTTATTTATTTTGTTTACAGTTGGTTAATAGTAACAGAACAATATTCATTAACTTTTAGTAATACTATTGATATCTGTGCAATTTTTCTGTTAGAACTGACTCACCTATTGGCCTATCAAGGTCTTAACAGCTTCACTAGGCTATATCTATATCAAATTCCGACAGTCAACACCTCAAAAATAATTACATTAATTTATTAAAGTACTCTTGCATGCTTTGGTGTGTTTCTATGTAGATATATTAATTACATTAGGGTAGTTTTATAAATATCCTTGACTATGTTTGCCAGCTATTATGCATCATGTTAATGTGTGAAGTATTCATGAAGATTCGACCTATGCCTTATGTTTTCCATTATTACTGAGTGCAAAGTACTATATGAACTTTTTTGTGTCCCTGAAAATGTATATGCAAAACTTCATGATGATTAATTGAGTAGCATAACAAACAGACTCACTTTCACATTAATAATATTAGTAAAGACTAGCTGTGCCTGTGACTTCATCCACATGAAACCTCATGTACAAAAACAGTGAGTAATAAAATCATCTGAACATATTAAAATCATTTCCTTATCTACTTTTCTCTTGTACTTAAGTCGCATCGCCATTAAAATTACAATAACTTTTGATTTTAATAAAACCAAGACTAAATGTTACTAGAGGATATGCTTTATAGTTTTCTTTGTAAGGTTTTATTGTGGACGCAGTACTTTATATGCGATGTGTGTTCATACAAACAGACAGACAAACATTTAAAAACTGATTGAAATGTATTTTATTACTTATTGCTAGACACCTGCACCATTTTTTTTACAAAAGTCTAAAAACCTTTAAATATATTTAATACCTTTAAACAAGCAATTCTTGTATATTTTTATATTTGTATATATTCAGGATCTCGGAAATGGAGTCATGTATTTATTATGTAGGCAGTTTCGGGGACGATAAAACAATCTAACTAGATTTTATTCAGCCAATAAAAAATATAGCTAGAATATAAATTTCGCCGATGCTGTCAAAACAAAAATAACCAAAAATAACTCGGGTGAACATTGGTTGCCTTGACAATCAGTGTAACCCCAGTTTGAATCCGAGTGATAGCAGAAGATTTATAAATTTTTTTTATGTTAATTTTCTAAATCAAACCATTTTATTTTATTTTAATTTAATGTTTTTTAAAGAACCGAGCTAGGTTTCGTCGCCCAAGTACTTCTTATTATATGTATAGATAAGGCATGAGAGTAAATATAGCAAGTTACTATGGTTATTCATTATTACTAAGAGAAACAAGTTGTCCTCTGAAGCTGCTATGACCTTGCTAGGTCAATAGCGTAGTCAGTTCGAAGAAAAAAAATGCGAAACAAAACTCATCTAATTCTAATATTATTATCATGTTGGATTCCAATGTGAAATCTTTACTTTGGTATATCTAAATTCATTTTAAAACCACAATTTATAGTAATATGGAGATCCGATCAAAAGGTCTATATAATGTTAACTAATAATTTTCCTTATATATTTTTGGTATGTATATTCAAATTAACAAGTGAATGTAGTACTTTCTAGTTATCAGATAAAAACTGTACAGATTATATGGAAAGATAAAGCTGTCATCCAGAAGTGTCGGGTGTTTGAAATATTTTACGAAAATAAAACATTTGAAATAAAGTTATGTATTTATTAAAAGATTCATGATCACACTAAATAAACCAGGGGTGATATTTTATCTGTTGTTTATATAGTGCAATTCATGTTATGCTCTGAAACTAGTGAAAAAAAAATTAAAATCCAAACAAAAGAAATGCTAAAGTCAATGTAATGCTAACAATTATTTTTATTCTTTTTATACAAGAATAGATAACTATAGTACTAAGCAACTATGACTTGTGTTGTTTATTTTTGTTGATTAGTATAAAATTATCTAAACTAATATAATATTAAATAATATTATAAAGAGGTAAAGTTTGTGACGTTGTAGAGGGTAATCTCAGGAACTACTAGTCCGATTTAAAAAATTCTTTCAGTGTCATATAGCTCATTTATGGAGAATGGTTATAGGGTACATATCATCACGCCAATACCAATAGGAGCAGAGCACCAATGAGGAATGTTTAGTAATCGGGGTTTTTTCCTCGTGAGAGCTTCCGCTGCGTGTTAGCGTTAGCTCAAAGTATCTATTCCACGCGAACGAAGTCGCGGGCAGAGGCTAGTCATATATATGAGTAGTATACTATTAAAATACCTACGTAAAATCACCGGTGCCCCATGGCACGTCCGGAATAAGGATCTCCACAGGGACCTGGAAATGCCTTATATCTGAGCATATATAAAATCACTCACACGTAGCTATTTCGAAAAAGCCGCGAATCATCCCAGCCCGTTAGTGGTATCCACCGCGTACTATGAACCCGTACCTAACGCTGCGCAGTATAGAAGACGACTGCGACACATTTTTACCGACCTTCTTGATTCAATCACGTCAGCGAACGAACAGTACCAGCCTGTCTTTTCAAACATAGCGTGTTCACGCCCACGCCCGCGTAACCACAGATCACGCCGCTGTGGTTTGGGGGTAAATTTCGCTCCCGCACACCAGATTAGGCCACCTCGGCAGCGGTTCAAGCCTAGGTCCGTTCCCTCGGCGTGGAGTCCTTGCGTACACTGCTCACGTGATACAGTGACACAAAACCTTACATCACTGCTAAAACATCACACACATCACCTATACACACGTGCACGCCTACACGCTTACTCGCAGTTTTTCTTTTTTAGAGAAATAAACGACAAAGAGTTCTACCCCTATTTTTCACTATCCTATCCTATATAGTTGCAATTTTTCCGACACAAAATACATATAGGAATTTTTGAGGCACGCATGCTTGGTACACATGCATATTTCAATAACTCATATACGTATATCTAGATAGCTTAGGTTAGCAATTTTTGCACAAAACAGGCGATAGCCCAAGCCGAGGTGTGCCGTGCACCTTTGAGTTGAGTCGCCAAAGATCCCAATTCGGCGGAGTGCCTTCAGCGTTCGCCTCAATAGTTCGGTGAAGCTATAAAAGCATTTCCAGGTCAACAGCGTTTTCATTAATAAAATCTATTAAAATAAAAATATGACCACAGTGTTAAAAAGAGTCTATAGATAAAGGAGATATGAATTATAACAATGACTGATAAGCATAAAATGTTATATATATTTCAAGATAAAATTGTAAATATGATGCAACTCAAATATTTTATCAGGAACTTACTTTTACGTTTTTTTTATACATGAAAAACGGAAGAAGCAGTTCTTTTTTTTTCGAAATGACCACGCTTTTGACCCAGCAAGGTCTTAACAGCTTCACCGGATCACAAGAAGCAGTTCTCTTTTTAGACTCTTTTTAACATTGTGGTCATATTTTTATTTTAATAGTAAGTACTACTGATATATATGACTAGTCTCTGTCCGCGACTTCGTTCGCATGGAATAGTTACTATGGGCTAATACTAACACGCAGCGGAAGCTCTCAAAAAGAAAAAACCCCGATTTTGAAACATTCCTAATTGGTGCTCTGTTCCTATTGGTTTTAGCGTGATGATAACCTATAATATACATGTACAGCGTTTCGCAGAAAATACTTGACTAATTTTATAATTCCTTTATTTATTTAGGGGTATACGAAAATGGTATGCAAATAACTCTTATATTTGAAATATTTTATCCCTGTTAACGCAATCAGTTGAAAGAAATTTCGCACGAAGTTTGATTGTTGCCTAGTAGGTAGCCGTTCCCGCACCTGTGTCGCGCGACATGGCATAGGCATTCACTGTTCGGTCGTCTTCGCTTCTCGTTGATTCAGACTATTATATAGTAGACCATAAAATACATAATATCTGATTGATCGAAGTGCTACTTTAAGAAATTAGTGCATTCAACAAACAAGAAAACAAATTTATTATTATTTTTAAATATCTATACATCTTAATGTATTAAGTTTGTTTGATTGGACGCGCTAATCTCAGGAACTACTGGTCCGATTTGAAAAACTTCTTCCGGTGTTAGTTAGCTCATTTATTGAGGTAAGCTATCATCACGCTAAGATTGATAGGAGCGGAGCACTAATGAAGAATGTTTTGAAATAGTTTTTTTTTTTCCTTTTAAGAGTTTCCTCTGCGTGTTAGTTAGTCAAACGTTACTATTCCACGCGGGCGTAGTTACGAGCAGAAACTAGTAACCTCCAAATAATGAGATTAATTCACATTGAGATACCATACTTTAGTACATAACTTTTAAAACATAACATATATTTTATGGTAATTTTTAATTTACACCGACCTCCAGTACATCTCTATGTAGCGCACATATTCATTTGTTTTATTTAATTTGGTTAATGTAAAACTATTTATTTTCCGCTTTTTAATGCCTTATGGGTTTTTGATTGATATTGAAGTCGGTTATTTTTTTTTGTCTCGGTTTGATTAGGTTAAGTTAGACTTGCGGAAAAAAGGATAACGCGAACTTGCCTCGGGTGAGCGCGGTGCATTTAGTACGAAACCTTTTTAAAGCGAGTATTTAATACGTATTTGACTTTTTTTGTAATAACACAGATAATGTTAACTTTTTGTTACATATATACACTATTTACACAAATGCATGATTCAAGACGAGCGAATCATTAATATAAATGATTTTTAAAAGTCATTCTGACTATAATAACCTATGTTGGTATTAATAATATTGAAACATTGTTATACGCTGCATGAGTTATGGGTTCAGAAATAATGATGCAACAGTACATAATCTGCATCCTCATTATGTGTCAACTGTTTAACGAGAATCATAATTAAGGTATCAGTAATTGCTACAACATAATTAACAGTGTAATCTGTGGCACAAATAAATTTTCCTCTTTTAAAGTAACACAAACTAATTGGAAACGGGAAAAATTGGGTATTCATGAGCAAATAATTATAATTATTAACAAAAATTAAAAAAAAAACCCGCTTGCAAATCATGAAGAGTTTTGTAATTACATTGATGAACGAGTAGTTCAGTGTTGGTGGGTAAAAATCGTGCTTACCAAAGGTCAATATAACAACATGAACAGCCTGTAAAAGACCGCGTGAGGTGGTAGAGCCACGCTGAAGCTATTACTGGTTTCAGCATGAATGGGTCGGCTCGTACGGGGTAGTACCACCCGACCCACAGAAAAACTACATGAAGTAACAGAGTTCGCATTGTTGCTTTTCATTTAGTTACTAAGAGCGCCGGAGGCTCACCTCCCCTTTCCCATCCCTTTTCCTCCTTTCAATGTCTCTAAACACAGGCTGGCAACGCACTTACAACTCCCCTAGTGTCGCTAGTGTCTATGGATGGCGGTAATCACTTAACATCAGGTGCCCCACCTGTCCGTTTGCCTCCTATGATATAAAAAAAAATGTGGTTGCGGTGATGTAAGATTTTGTGTCACTGGATCGCGCGAGCAGTGCGCTCAAGCGCTCCACGCCGAGGGACGGACCTAGGTTTGAGCCGCTGCCGAGGGGGGCCTGATCTGGTGTGCGGGAGCGAAATTTACCCCCAGAGAATTAATTATCCAATTATATACGTTACTTATTTTATCAAGCACTGACGTAGAAGCTTATGTAAAGAAATTGCGATTACTAAAATGATCTGAATGTGCTTAGTCCATTAACTTATCTACTTTACTCTCGTACTTAAGTCGCGTCGTCATTAAAATTACAATAATGTTTGATAGAGCAAACCGATTTTAATGAATGAAAAACTAAATGTTATTCGTATGCTTTATGATTTCCTTGGTGAGGTTTTGTCATGAACGCAGTATCTTAGAATCGGTGCGTGCCCTAACAAACAGATAGACAGACATTTCTATATATGATTGAAATGCATTTTATTACTTACTAGCCTCTGCCCGCGACTTCGTTCGCGTGGAATAGATACACTAACACGCAGCAGTTCTCAAAAAGAAAAAACATCCTGATATTGAAACATTGTTTATCTGTGCTCCGCTCCTATCGGTCTTAGCGTGATGACATATAACCATTCTCGATGACTGAGCTATATAACACTGAAAGAATTATTCAAATCGGACCAGTAGTTCCTGAGATTACCCCCTACAACGTCACAACATCACAACGTCACACACTCACAAATTTTACCTCTTTATAATATTAGTATAGATTTCAAGACACCTAAAATTTTTTCGCTATAAAAAGTACAGACACCTTCGATGAACATTTTCATTATAAAATAAACCTTTCCAACATATAATTTCAATGAGTATCTTGGAACATAACACCGGTTTAAAATGATACGCAAGAAGAATAAAGTTGTTCGTAGAAAGATTCCTTGGTAGTAGCTTCTATGATTTTAATAAACTGTCGATATTAAAGCGGCAAAAGGTATTTAAATCGGTTAAGACACTTATGACGTCATATTACAAAATGGCTGACATGCGAAACCTTTTGCTTCAACTCGCCCAACATGAAAATGCAATTTCAATTAAACAAAGAATCGTTGTGTTTACGTAGGTATTTGACCGCGTATGCGGTAATGGATTGAACCTTGATCTGAAAAAGTACTAGTCACTAACGCATCATCTCTATTATGTTCGTGGATTGTAATATAAATGCAGACTTTTTTTTGTTATTCTGTTCCACCGAGAATTGTACTTGATAAAAGCCAAATAAACGTAGGGCTGCCACAAATTATTAAAGTAAAAAAAAATATACGGGACATGGCAAAGTGTACATTTACGTAAAAGGTACATTACGTTATCTTCAGAAATATATTTATTTGCAGATTTCTTATAAGGTTTTCCATAAACAGAATTCGAAACAGTTTAAATCAAAATCAAAAATTCTTTATTCAGATTAGGCCTTAATGAGGCGCTTATGAACGTCAGAAACTATCACCGGTTCCGAAAACAATCCAACCATCGAGAAGAACCGGCAAGAAACTCGATCATCGGCTAAATTTTTTTTACACATGTTCCAATACATCATACAATAGCTTATAGTGGATGCACAGAGCGGAGTCAATTCCAGACATCACTATCGTTCAACCGCTCCACTCTATAATATCCTTTTGACACTAAAACCCGCTTGACGTGGCGCTTAAAATCTATGACAAGTGAAAAAAATATTGAATAAACACTATAAATATCTGTTTTTTTTGCATTTTTAATTAGTTCTATTAATGACTGAGGCAAGCTTTAAAAAAACATGTGACTGCATTTTTTCTTGTTTTTAAAAACAATGTCGCTCTCAAGTAATGTTTTTTACTGTTTTTGTTATCCAAACACGAAATACATGTTTGAATTCGTGAAATTCACATGACGGTACATATGTGTGTCGCAGGAATTCTTATATGTGTGAATAGCTAGCATAGTTTAACTTAGACAGATTCGCAAAGTTGCATTCGAAGGCAACAGCCCGAGCCGAGGTTCAACCACTATGGCACAGTATAAATATGAGACACAGTACGGAAACTACGAACAACACTCGAAAACGGCACACTCACACAAAAACGCGCATCGACGAGAGATTTAGAAAGGTTTTTTTTTATTTCTCGAACTGACTACGCTATTGACCTGGCAAGATCTTTACAGCTTCACCGGACTACTAAGGCGAGCGCTTAAGGCACTCAGCCGATTTTATTTTTGGTAACTAGCTCAAGGGTGCTCGGCACACCTCGGCTTGGCCGTTACCTCGAAAAAACCCGATCTGACCTAGCTAAACTATGCTAAACTATACATGTATCCATTTTTGGATCATGTTTGTGTGAGTGTGTCGGTGCGAGCGTTTATAGGGAGTTTCCAAACTGTCTGTAATGTATACTGTGACTATGGCACCCTTGAGCTTGTTGTCAAGCGGCGAAGTGCCTTAAACGCTCGCCTTAATAGTCAGGTGAAGCCCCGTCAGCCCAATGACGTAGACAGTTCGAAATATTTTCTTAATATTTCATGTTCGTTTTACTGTGTGTTTAATAGGCTTCAACCATTATATTATTATGAATTATCATTACATATTATAAAACAAAATCCTCTGTCACGTCTGTCTGTCTGTTCGCGATGAACGAAGGTTTTTAGATATATCATTTATTAAGTAATTTTTTTTGCATGTAAAATATCTATAGACGGGCGGTAAACCTGATTGTTGGCGTGGCGACGCAAAACATAAACATTTCACTATTAACGAAATACTCGAAAACATTTGCAACCCTATCTTGTAGGCCACTTGTTCTACTAGTGTTATGCGGCACGCACCGACGAACTAGCGCACTTTGATAAATGTCGTCAAACACACCGCACTTGCGCCTAGTTGAATTTTTGTATTTAATAAAAATTAATACTTATGCAATCAAATAAATAAATAGTCATTATTTTATGGAACTAATTTGTATTTGCTTTTAGCTTTGTCTTTTCATTATGCCATAAGTGATTCCTGTCGTAATCTGTTCTTTTATGTATATAACTTATACAAAACAATTTTGATATTTCACATCTGCCATGCGTCCCGTGATGGCTCATTCTTTTTATTACCAGGACTGGACAACGTTTGCCAATCCCGCTAGTTATAGATATAGACAACAAAAATTCGACACTGTCATTTATTTCAATTGAACGTGGGCGTGTCTTTTTACCTACCAATCACTGTTACATTACGTAAATTTAAATGATTCTGTGGGAGACGGAGCGAAATTGTTGGACTATGTGGGTTGCGTTTCGCTAACGAATTTATAGTGATAGGGTACCGTATTAGTATTACTTAAGTAAAATTCTTATAATTTCTGATCACCCTCTGTCCCTCGTCAGCAAAAGTAAGCAATGCTACCTACCCTCCATGGTTATGTAAGAATTTACTGATGTAGGTTAGGTAAGAATAAGCATTTTTAAAAGTTGTTCTTGTTTTCTCATAGATTCATGGCCAGCTGTTAACAAGTCTAGAAATAAGGAATTTATAATCTATAGCGGAATTAGCCTATAATAGTTCTAGAGCGATGGTAGCCCAGCGCCTCACATATGAGACCTATATGTTATTTTTATGTCATTATGTTATCAAAAGTAAGCAAATCGAAGATTCCAAAACCAACTCTAATGCTTACGTAATATTTGCATAATGCCTAAGTAAATAAGTTCGCAAAATTATCATATTCACCTGGAGAAAATAATATGAAAATGTCAACATCAGTTTCAAGAAAAATTCAAGCCTTATAACTCTTCTGACGGTTGTAATCTGCGAGATGATTAATTTGTTAGCCTTTCCAAATTATAAATTGTACTTAACAAGTTTATTGAATAAAAATATGAGCTTATTGCTAATTAGAATACCCAACTCTAGGCACAAATACAGCGTCGTTTATTGACATAAAATGTCATAATTAAGATATTTTTATAAACCTAACGTCGAAACCACATTCAATATAAGATAATTAATTCCAATTATAAGTAATTGTGTTGGGAACATGTTAAATGTAACAAGGTTTATGCCTTCTTTACATAATTTATAGTAATTTCTTGCTTTTGTGTTACTAACTATTGTGTTAAAAACTTCACACATTACTAAGCAGTTAACTTTGCTAAAAGGTTACTATATAATTTTTGTGTTGTAAGTGGGACTTTTAGTGGCATTACCCATGTATGTATGTAACTAGTTTATTCCCGCCTACGTTGTTGGTCATTTAAAAAATGGCAAAAGGTCAATCGTATCGGAAAAATGAATGGCCTAGAAAATAGGGTGAGATTTTGTATATTTTTCAGTCCCCACTTGACTTTTTTTGTAAAGTTATGCTGACAAATTTCGTTTCAAGTTAATGTCATTGCTTAATATTAATTATAAGCACTTTTGCTGAGCGTGAAAACATTAATTTTCATCTAAAATAAAAACTAATTTTATTTTATCAAAATTCTCTTACTCATTATGCTATCAAATTGTTTTCGTCATGATATGGTCAGAAGAAAACAATCTACAAAATTGACCAATGCAACGACTGTGTAACTTACACTTAAAAAAGGAAATCTATTGAAAACCAGAGCAGAAACTGTTTTGTTTCTGTCTCTCTAAGTATAGATACTTTGGTCCACTCTCTTTTAATGTTTGTTTACTTAATGATATTGCATTTATTTGAATAGAGTATCTTAGTTGTATTCTGATAATTAATAACAATTCTGTGTCATATGTTTATTCAGTTTGATTGTTACCTCATTATATTTAAAGATTGTCTTGTCATTTCGGGGCCTAATTGAGACTTCGTCTCTTGTTTGAGTCATAACTGATACACAAAATTGCTTATCGCTGGTATGTCTAGTTTATCGCGTGATAAATGACACATATTAACTTACTTAAATTACTTTACATTGTGAAATATCGATGTATGTATAATAGATTTACATTGTACTAGCGATACGTTCGGTTTTTACGTCGACACAGCGTAATTATTAACGGGGTGTCCAAACAATTTAAAGGCATTGTCAAACAGAACGCGTTCTTAACGCGCGTGAAGGAGTAATTACGTCGCGTACTAGTGCCACGTTAGAATTACGCGACGCTTTGTATGACGGGTTTCAATTCGAAAAGTGAATAAAGTAAATTTTCAAAAAAAAGTATTAACCGACTTCAACCTTTGACCTTTGTACCTAGATGTAGATGATATGATTTTCGGTTGGCACCGACTTCCAATGCATCTCTTGGTAGCACATATATTCATATGTTTCATTAAATTTGGTTAATTTGATAAACTATTTATTTTCCGGTTTTTAGTGCCTTATTTTTATGCCTCTGATCAATATTGAAGTCGGTTAATACTTTTTTTTGAAAATTTACTTTATTTTTCCATTTTTAGTGTACATAATTTTTTTTTCTAAAACATGCGGGTCACCTGATGGTAAGTGATCACCGTCGCCCATGGATACCTGCAACATGAGAGGAATTACAGATGCGTTGCCGGCCCTTAAGAAAGGAGTAGGCTTGTTTCTTGAAAGTTGTGTTACTTTGTCACGGATCCCATAATCAGAACCTAATCAAACTCTCATCAAACTACCCTTGAAGAACATCCTTTACAATAAAAAAGGAATCATCGAAATCGGTTGGCATGATATTGAGTTATTCGTCTATTTGTCGTATACACACCAAATGCAAATTTAACACTTATACGGTTTTGCACTGGATGCCGTTGACAGAACTAGACCAAAATGGGACCACACGGGAAGCACTAGCTTTCAAATAAAAAAAGAATCATCAAAATCGGTTCAGCCAGTCCAAAGTTATGAGGTAACAAACATAAAAACATACAGACGAATTGATAACCTCCTCCTTTTTTTGAAGTCGGTTAAAAAAACGCGGCGCGGCGCGACCGTTTAACGCATCGCTAGTACGCAATGTTTAAACGCGGTGCCAGTTCGCGACGTAATTACGCCTTCATGCGCGTTTAAGAACGCGTTCTGTTTGGCGACGCCTTAAATACATGCATTATCCGATCCGTATTTAGATACTTTGATACCTGTTTATGACAGCCAAAGAAGCCTTCGGACTTCCGTTACATAAATAATAATTTTTGATGTGATATATCTATAGGCGGAAGGTAAACCTGATTTTTGGCGTGGCAACAAAAAATATGAACATTGCATTATTAACGAAATACTGAAAAACTTTTGCAACCCTTGTAGGCCACTTGTTCTACTAGTGTTATGTGGCACGCGCCGACGACCTAGCGCCCTTTGATAAATGTCGCCAAACACGCTGTAAAGTAGTTGCCCAAATAAAATTGGTTGAGTGCCGCTAGCGCTCGCCTTAATAGTCCGGTGAAGCTGTTAAGACCTTGCTAGGTCGATAATTGTCTGTTCGAAAAAAAAACCTTCATATATATTTCTAAGATATAATTTCCGGAAGAAATTCTCTAGATGGTAGTGAAAATTGTATCAAAATGCGTTCTGTAATCTAGAAGAAATAAGCTAATACAAACAAATGCGAATACCGTCTTTGTTTTATACTATTTATATCTTGTATTTATACATCTTAGGCACTTACGAGAATATACTCTCAATGGAATGGAATCTAAGTCTAGCCTGAATGTCTAGACCTATAAATATGGTTAAGCGAAATGTGTTTATTACAAACTTTATTCTTGTGCCAATCTTCTATATATATTATATATGTATATAAGAATATAAATCTAACGTGTCAGTAGTCCGGTGAAGCTGTAAAGATCTAGCCAGGCCAATAGCGTAGTCCGAAAAAAAAAATAAACTAGAGTGTCTGTATATTTAAGATTCTTGTAAAAAAAATTGTTGCAGATGTTTTGGAATAAGTTTTTAGATTTTAAGAAATGTCTGTCTATCTGTCTGTCTAAATGAAGTTTGGTATACAGATAGTCTAGAGGCTGACAAAGGACACAGACTTTAATGCAAAGAAAGGGTTGTAAGTGGTTGAAAGGGGGAATTAAACGTTGCATGGAAATATCGTTACTTTTAGACCTTAAAAGCTTGAAAATTATTTTTAGGTTGTTAATTCGATATAAATAAATATGACATTCAAAGTTGTAACACCAAATTATAACGAATAAAATACATTTAAATCATTTTTTAGAACTGTCTGTCATCTGTTTGTATGAACACGTATCACTGCTAAAATATTACGTTCGCGATAAAACCTCACCAAGAAAACCATAAAGCATTTTTTTTACATGGGGAAATCCCTATGAATACCCACCCCAGCCGAGCTGCTGAGGGTGGGTTATGTCCGACTTGCACGGACTAAAACCGCATGGTGCCTTCACTTACCTATAGGCTGGGGAGCAGGAGCTGCCACTGACAATGCGTCTACTCCCAATAAAGTATATCCTCGAGTATAATTTTGTATTGTTTTCACTAAAATCGGTTCACTCTGTTATAAGTTATTGTGATTTTAATAATGACGCGACTTATATATGAGAGAAAAGTATATAAGTTAATGGATTTAATAGATTCAGATGATTTTATTGCTTATTGTTTTTTCTTTATATTAGATTCCACGCGGACGGAGTCGCGAGCATAGCTAGTAAATAAATAAAGCTTTTGAATGCTTTTCATTAATTTTCGGATTCGGTTAATATATTATCTTCATTAAAATTAATAAATCAAGCTAGCTCAATACTTTGTATACTGAAATATCTAATCGATAGAAATCTGACGTGTACCAAATAATGTATTGGGTGGTAATTACTTTGAACTTGTTGTAGTATATTTACATAGTCCATAGACTTTGTAAATAAATATGCTATAACATACAAAAGATTATTTTTTTTTATTTTTGCCATCCGAGCGATAGCGTAGTTTTAAACAAATAAAAAAAATTTTGAAATTTGTAATTAACATAAAATTGAATATACAATTACTTTTAGTTTTAATCAGGTTATTACCATTCCTTGTGAAATGTTACGTAATGTGTCCTAAGTTACTTTTTTTTTGTTCGATTGACCGTTTGTCATTTTAAATGCAAAAGGAAGCGTGCGGATATCCGCTAGTTATATATACGAATATTTCTGAAATACCTAACAAATAATGTTTTGATTTTTCCAGTGCATCTTCGTCATCTGGTGTTACTTACCCACCGACTACAATGGTTCTCTGGTGATCTACCATCGTATCATCCGTCCTTATTACATGAAACACCATAACCGCATCGATGATATTGCCAATTCAGGTGTGTATCATACTAATTAAAAACGTAAATAAGTAATTTATATAACACATTAAGGGCTATCCATAAATTACGTCACAATTTCATGTTTCTTTAAACTCCTTACCCTCCGTATTACATGTGGTTAAATTTGTCTCACTGGATGTGACGTCACTTAGTTTGCAATTTTTAAATTTCGAATTTACTGAATTTGCATTTCCAAAATTATTTATATACTAGTTGATACTCACGACTTTGTCTGCCTTGTTCATTATTTTAACAGTATTTTCTACGTACAGAAGAAAATACCTAAGCACCACACCGCATGCTCAATTTCTGTATAGCAAGAAAGCACATATCGTTGTGGGTGTGATGCTCACAAAATTTGTAATTTCTTAATGTTATGTTAAATGATGCCAAATGTATAAAAAGTGAAACAAAAAAAAATAGTAATCCTTTTAGTCGTTTTTGAGTGATGCTAGCACAACGGTAGACCTTTTTTATCTTATTTATTTTTAAACCTTTTTTCGTCCAATTAAATTTAAGTACTTTAATATTGTTATGCATGTGACGTCCCGAAGGTTATTACTCGTCCGCCCTTGAGAAACGATGTAAACTTTTGTTGGCAACCTCCCACCTCGTAACTGGTAACGTGTGACGTAATTTATTGATTTCCCTTATGTATAATTTTCTACTTAGACCATTTGTATTCTAAATTAATACACGATTTAGGTGACGTTGACTTGTTAAATTATAATTATTTATTATAAGTTTTATTCAATTAAATCATCAATTGGAAAGTTTATATTCAAAATTTTAAGATAAAATTAAAATTTAGAATTCTAATAATATTCTATTCTAAGCTAGAAAAAAGATTTACATTACTGACAGGAGTTATTAAAAAAAAGTTATATAAGAATTCGGTCTAGGAATTCAAAATACTTGATGGATGAGTTATAAAGATTAAAAAAAAATCAATTCATTGTCGAATAATTTTTTTTTCCTTGATTTAATTATGCATATTTTGAGAGAATTATAAATGCATACATGCCCAATGTATTTTTAAATTCTAGATCCGATCGATCTCAAAGGCATAGTGAAGAATCTTAATAAGAATATTGATAAAACGTTTAAAGATTTCAACAAAGTGATGAAGGATCTCCATAAAGATTAAGTTTCATTACAGGTATTTCGCTTAGGTACGATAGTATATCGCTAAGTACGCTTTGCATGGCGAAAGGGATATATGTATAATATGTTTATGCTTACGTATTTAGGCTGGTTATTTATTGTCAGGTTGAAAGTTAAAATGTAAATAACAGTTATATTTGTGCATATATGTGCGTCCCTCTGCTCTATATAAAACATTGTTGAATGTCGTTTTCAATTCTCAAGAGCTAAAATATATACAAAGAGTATATATAAATATAATTTAATTATACTTTCGAATACAGTAAATCCCCATTACTACGAACTTCAAAGGGGGGCGCCATAAAATTCGTATTACAGAGGTTTCGAGTTGGAAATAACTTTTGTAGGTATATGTTCCATTTGCAGAGGTTTAGATTATGCCATAATTAGTTTCGGTCTAGAGAGGTGAAATGAGTTTAAAAAAATGATACAGATAAAAACTATTTATATGAAAGTATGTACATTGACATATAAAAATCCAGGACGCACAGTCTCGAATAAAAATAGCGCTCAAAACCGACTGCAAAAACTCGCCAATATACAAACAGACGTGGTTATACTAAAGCCATAAACTTATGATTTTGCAAATTCAACTTCACCTGAACTATTTAATGTTGTTTTTACAAAGACGAAGTGACGCGAGATTATTTGAAATGAATGCAGAATTTTCAACTGTGTGCATATTTTATGCGGCCGGTTTTGAACCGTTGAGTGTGCATCTTGGGTTTTTATGTACATCAATGACGTGTTATCTGCAAAACTATTAGAGTCTGTTGTCTTTTTTTTTTCAAACTATATACGTTACCAATTACAGTTTGTTGTATTGTAAAATAATAAGATTAGATATTATTTCTAAGCTATACTAACTAAATATAGCGTTTATAGGTGTAAAAATACATATTTAAAAACCCCTTAGAGAAATGCTGATTATTTCCACTTATCGAGAGTCTCATATAATGGAGCTATTGGGGATTCAAGGAAAGCTAATCAAGGTTTCAATGAAAATATATTTAACCTCTCAGTTTCTTTTTCATCGTTTGTTTTTTATTAACAAATACATGAATATTTTTTACATGTGTGTAGATGTCATTTATGTCATTCGTGAAGCTATATTATGAATTTCTATGGGCGTCTTAGAAAATTGACATAGCATTTTTTAGCATTGAGGAGGTAAAATTTAGCGAGACGTATTTTATGAATGAACCCTTGGTACTCTTTCACTTTTATTTATAATTTTCCTATACAATCTCTATATGTATGGGTACAATTTAGGAAATTGTTATGTGCATTTGTTGTCAAGTGTATTTGTTCGTGTGTACATTGTCATGGGTTCGGGGAATTTCGAGTAAATATCATGAGTTGACAAGAAGAATTCATTAGTGTGATATTAGGGTTTTCAGTTCGTTATTTATTTTTATACTACCTTTTAAATAAGGAAGCCTCTTGAATATTATGGTTCAGGAATAAGTTTGCAAATTATTCAAGCGCTTTCCTGGTAGTTGTCGACTGAAAAGTATTGATCATTTTACTTAATGAGTTTCTCTAGTCAAGCGAAAATGTATGATATATCTATGTTAACATATTATATATTAGATTAGATATATTATTACAATGTTTAATTATTAAGTATGATAAGGAATAGGTTTTAAAAAAATATATTAGAACCAACCAAATGCAGTGCCCTCCACTTATCCATATTCATATCAAAATCATATACATTAGTTACTTTTCTTAGCTTATTGATATGTGTTGTAATTTCACTGTATAGGCAGCCATTAAACTTAATTTGAGCCAACTTAATTCGCACTATATTAGTTCTTTAGTCCTTTAGTGATTGTGGAACTAAGATTATGAAATTCAAATTCTGTCATTTTTTCATATCATTTACTTCGTATGTATTTCGATGTATTTTTGTGTTTCATAATCGTCATATAAGGTGATTTCAAAGAGATACTAACTTTCAAAATAAATAAACAATTCTTATTTATCTAATTTTTTTTTTAATTTAATTTATTTATTCAAAATGCTGTCATTTATATGTCACAGACAATTTACTGGTATTGTACAGCTGAATGTCATGATTATGCATTTATCACCAAAGACATGAAATATATGTATATTAATTAGGTCTCCCGCATTCTTAATGTATTTAAATTTCTATTTGTCTTTCCATAATAAAGAAATCGATGTCCGTAAATTGGTGCAAACGGCGAATACCAAGATTGAGAGATCAATGAAAAAATTAAGCGAAGGAAACTAATTCCAAAGATAACTTTTTAATATTGAAGATTCCTTTATATTTTATAAAACAGTGTACGTTTCGTTTTTGTTTCTATTTTAGTAATATTCATATTCACTAATTATAATTCATGTAAATATCATTACAGTAAAATGAATAGAAATAGATTATATTTTTGCCTATTCAAATATTTCCATAACGCCTGATCATTCATTATAGGTAAACAAGATTAGAGCTGTAAAGAGTTACCCTTTTGGTAAGTATTCAAGTAAACATTTGATGCTTTCAATATTATAGAAACCACCAGTCTATGCTTTTAATTAAATCTGTCAAAAATTAACGCAATATTCCTTCTCCCATATCCATGTGTATAAATATCTTTAGTGTATCATATTATTTTCAATATAATGTTCGATTGTTACTAAAATTACTTATTAATTAATTCAAATTTTATTTGCTGTTACATTGTAACGGTTTCCTTCAAAGTTCATATTCACTTATTTAAATAAACACTTATTAGACACTAGCCTCTGCCCGCGACTTCGTTCGCGTGGAATAGTTACTTTGGGCTAACGCTAACACGCAGCGGAAGCTCTCAAGAGTAAAAAAATAATCCGATTTTGAAATATTCATTGGTGCTCCGCTCCTATTGGTCTTAGCGTGATGATATAGCCTATAACATTCCTCGATAAATGAGCTATATAACAATGAAAGATTTTTTCGAATCACGAAATGTCGCGAACTCAATACACAAACTTTACCTCTTTGTAATATTAGTATAGATTATAAATTGATATACGGAAATCTTACTGTATATATTTTCATGAAAATACCATTCTATATATTTTATTCTAAGGCCACATATTTGATTTAGTCAGATCCTTTATCTTTAGAAATGCCTATAAAAATCACGTCTTATACCATTTTATGGACAGTACATAAAAGCAAATATTGTGGGGACCATAACATATGAAATGTGTAGATTTTCGAATCAGTAAATATACTTGTTTAGTAAAAAAATAATTGTTTAATTTTATAATTAATTCTACATAATAATTCACGTGTAATGTAAGCTATATTAAAATATAACTATACTAGTCTCTGCCCGCGACTTCGTTAGCGTGGTATATCTATTACATATACACTAACATGCAGCAGTTCTCAAAAGGAAAAGACATCCCGATTTTGAAACATTTTTAATCTGTGCTCCGCTCTTGTTGGTCTTAGCGTGATGATATATAGCCTATAACCATTCTCGATGAATGAGCTATATAACATTGAAAGAATTATTCAAATCGGACCAGTAGTTCTTGAGATTACCCCCTACAACGTCACAACATCACAACGTCACAAACTCACAAACTTTACCTCTTTATAATATTAGTATAGATATTTAACTGCTTAATATCGCTTGCACTAACTTATGGACAAAATAATATATAAAAAATAATCCATTACAAGGTGTTGTGTTGTTGTATGTACCTAATTCATCTATTAACATTGTTTACTTACTATTCATAATATAGTTGACTATGTCTAAGATAAATTTGTTATGTTGGTACCTCTGAGAAGGCGTTGATTATTTTTTTATGAATAGGAAAATTTAGTATCGTTGATAGAGTAATTTGCCTAGAGTGTGGTAATTTAAACCTGAAATTAGTTCACATTTTATGAGAACATACTATATTTTTTTTATTTCAAGTATATCTATGTTCTGTTTAAATATATCTCATCCAACCTTCTCCCTTTATTTAATTACGGTGCGTCCTTCGTTCGAAAAGTCACGTACTTTCCAGAAATTTCGTTCGTGATCCTTAATTAATATTTTATGCTGTTCCTTTTGCTTCTAAATAATTTATATAACTAAAATACAAGTAAATTTTCGATGACAATGATTAGTAATGGCTCTATCGCTCATATTTTATACAAGTTTCTGCCCGCGACTTTGCGTGGAATAATTACTTTAGGCAAACGCTAAAACGCAGTGGAAGCTGTCAAGAGGAATAAAGCTTCGATTTTGAAATATTCTTCTTTGATGTTCCGCTCCTGTTAGTTTTAGCGTGGTGATATATAGCTTACAACCTTCCTCGATAAACGGGTTATATAACACTGAACGAATTTCTCAAATCGGACCAGTAGTTCCTGAGATTACCCCCTACAACGTCACAAACTCAAATTCACAAATATCTCTCTCTATATTTAAAATATTTCTACCTCTTTATGATATTAAATATAAATAAGATTCTTCAGTTCAGTAACATATTATTTACACGTCAGTAATTTTTTTTAAAGATTTTATTAGATATATGGAATGTAATTTATCTCAATGATATTTTTTTTTCTAGAACTGACTACCCTATTGACCTGATCTCAATGATATGCATAATATCTCTTCAAGAATTACCAAATATATTTTTATTTGCAGCCTCTCGTCTGGTAGCTGATGCAGTAAGGAAGAATAACTAGTATGTAGCAATTAAAAACGCAATCTGGGAGTTAATAGTATAAAACTTTCCAGCATACGCTTGAAACGTGAGCTTACAACACGCACCGGCCTAAATATATAACAATCTAATCCAAATATCTCAAAGAACTTCCAAAATTCCCGAAACCTTGGGAATCATTATTGGAAAGTTTTAAGGAATCGTTGACTTCGTCTTCATTGCCACAGTTTTTCGTAAAATCATGTTTATATCAAGTTTAAGCTCATAAAATTCTTGTTCAAAGTATAATTTGTAGTTTGATTGTATTCATTGCTATTAAAAATAAATATGTGTTAAAATTATGAATGGAATATTCACCTGATTTGGGACAGACAAGCACTAATGCATTATTCCAACTGAGACTAGTTTTATTCTCTCCCTTTCTAACAACTGTATTCTCCTTTCAATTAATTATCTCTATCTCTGTCTTCTATTTTAAACTTGTATTATTAGAATAAGATGTTTTAATATTTCCATAATCGTGACAAGTTATTGTTAACATTATTTTTTTAAATTCTCAGTCCTGTTCTATTTAATTCTTCCTGTACGTTAAATGTTTTAGGGGCTATATTAAAATAAGGAAAGTTCGTGGTTATTTTAATTTCATTTCGTTTTTTTAAAGTCTCATATGTGTAATAAAGAACAATGAATTTCTCATTTCCTTCACTAGATTTGCTCAAGTTAGTAATGTAGTTTTCTTTGAATAAATTCGTTCTTTGTGTTTTATATGATTGTTAAGTTTTATCCATTTTAAGTTTCGTGTGTTACCTATTCTTTTGATTTAATAAGATTTTAATATACATTGAGTGTTAAAATAGACTACTCTATAATAGTGGTTTTGTTTATAGCTTTCATCGATATAGCTTGTGATTGATCATATTGTGCCTTTTGATATTCGGCTACTGCAAGTTTTGTAATTCATGATGGAATAATTGTTAGACTTGTAACTTTTTGACATAATAAAAAGGAATTCATTGTATTTCTGTTGATATTTATTTACGAAACTTCCCTGATTCAGGAATATCAATCAATATATATGGTAAAATGATAGAAGTCTGTAATGTCGCTTAATGCACTCAACTTATTGGCAACAAGCTCAAGTTTGGGGCAATTCACGTGAAACGGATAACAAAAAAAAGGTAAACAACAGTCACATCTCAAATTCAGATTTTTTGAAAGTAGTTCTTCGAATTGAACAAATTTACATTAAATATAGCATTAATATAGCAGAATACTCTTTTTGAAAATAAAACTTTTTTTTAATGTTCAAAAAACCGAAAGTAAGTTTTTCAAAACAAAATTTTAGTAACTTGGCATATATTTTTTTAATCATTTACATCAAAAGGTAGCTTTAAAATACACATAAAATATACTATAACTTTTAAAGTTGGGCACAGAATTAGTTAAGGAGATAGATTGATTTTTTACTCAGCAGTTTTACTGAGTATGTCTATTTTCACTTTAAATTGCCCAAATATGCTAGTGCCAGATCTTAGTACAGTTCGACATACATGTACATTATTTGATCTATCTCCTTAACCAATTCTGTTCCAACTTAAAAAGTTATAGTATATTTTATGTGTATTTTAAATAAACTTACTTTAACGGATATAGATATATAAGCAATTATGCTTCCATTATTGCATTCATACATAAATAATTAAACTATACCAGTAAATTGGAACTGTCCCCAGATGTTTGATGTTGGGATTTTCTAGTAATAACAAATCTCTGATGCCAATAGGAAGTAAGAAAAGCAAACACTTGAAAGTAAATACTTGAGTACAATATTTTATTTATTCTAAAGCTACTTATAAACTAATAATTAATTAATACTTTGTAACTTATGTTGCTTTGGCCTGTTCTTTAGCAGCTTCCTCTTCTTGTTTAGCTAGATTCTCTCGTTCAGTTCTTCTGTTTCTCCATGCTGTCATATAGGAGCGAGGATGGATTGGGAAGAAGCCAGAAAGACCTAAGTAAAAAATAATCTTATTTACATGATCCAGAAAACAATTTTAATCTTGTTTTAAATAATTATGTGTTTATTTATATTAATAAATTATTATGATTTGTATAGGCTAATTGATTGATTTGCACTAAAGCCCAAGAGGCATGGGGCTAGGACGGCCAGATATTAGGGACGGTCAATCATGTCAAAAAATACCTTGACACAGAGGTGGTTAGTATTTACTGCATGGTCTGGTGCCTAGGGCAGCCAAGATTACAAATTCGCCACTGGTTCTTGCTTTATAAAAGCAGGGCAAGTGGTGCTATGCTTATATTATTTCCTGTATACATAAACTATAGTTTTTAAGGTAAACAACACAGATATAGACATGTATCAGCCAGTTCTTTTTATATAAATGTGCTGCATACATGGTGATACATCTAGTTTTTCTCCTATATCCTTAAATGGTGTATCCTTACCAGCCTGCTCCAATTTTCAGTATCTCAGCTCACTGATACAGAACGACAGTGGCATTGATAAGAACATGAGGAATAGGATAAATGCAGGATAGATAAAATGGCGAGATGTGTCTGGGGTAGCTTGTAACCCAATAATACCTTTGAAACTCATAGGGAAAGTTTATAAAACTATGATAAGACCTGTCATGCTGTATGCATCTGAGTGTTGGGCTACGAAAGAGACGGATGAGAAGAAATTTCATGTGGCAGAGAAATGCGAATATTAAGGTGGATGTGTGGTGTCACTAGAATGGATAAGATTAAGAATGAGTATATCAGAGGAAGTTTGAAAATAGCATCAGTGACAGAGAAGCTGATGATTAATATGTTAGCATGGTATGGGTATGTCATGAGGAGAGATAATAACTATATAACTAGAAAAGTGTTGAGTATGATGGTGGATGGATATAGTAGAGAAAGACCGAAAAAGGTGTGGATGGATTGTGTAAAAAATGATATGCGCGTAAAAGGTGTGAATACTGAGATGACATTTAATAGGAGAGAGTGGAATAAGAAAACATGTTATGCCGACCCTACTTAGGTGGGATAAGGGTAATGATGATGATGTGCTGCATACATTATATACACATAGCTTACCTAATATTTCAGCCACAGGGTTTGATACATGGGCACCTTTACCAAGCCAGTATTTTATTCTCTCTAAATTAAGTGCAACTAATTTTTCATTGTTTATATTAGGCATCGGATCGTATGAGCCAAGTTGCTCTATAACTGGCTGACTGTTAAGTCGTTTACGCTGAAATAAAATTATTAAAATAGGTTAGTTTCTGTTACTAATTTAATATTTTCAGGCCATGAAATATAAATACTAACTCTCTAGGTTTAGCAACATATTACCAATTTCAGTAACACTATTACTTATTAAAAGATGAGATTATGGAATCTGTTCCTCAAAATGCAACAAAAAAATATAATTTTAGATAGGAGAGTTTATACAAATGTTAATTTGCTTTCAATTTCCGCTGTTTTCAGAGTGTATTTTAACATAGCTTAACAGCTAGTAGATATTCATAAATATATATACGAAATACTTATACAGAATAGGTCACATTTATCACACAAAAACTGAGATTTAGCGTAATATGTCGACGAATGATGAAGAGAGATAAACTGAAGACATGTCTAAAGCTGTACATTTTAAAACTATTTTCTTAAAAGCTACAGTTATTCATTCCTTGCATACAAAACAATACATCTTACTTGAGTTACTGATATGTGAAAGAAAGGTCTATTTGTGCACCCATGGCGTATCAAACGGATAGATTTTGCAGCTTTCGCGAAATATCTGCCGGTACCGCTTGATGGAGGCAATGACATCGTTGAATTCACGGGATATATTAGTGGAAAACTTCAACACAACACATAACCTCAAATTTAACGGTTTGACAAGTTTGACAATGTTGAATTGATCCAAATAACAGACGAAGAAACTTTTTTTTTTTTCGCGAACTGAAAACGCTGTTGACCTGTAGGGGTCTTTACAGCTTCACCGAACTATTCGTATCCTCCTTATATTCCCCGCCCTACTAACCTTACGTATATCTTAGCTTTAGTGAATAACAACCCTTTAACTTTACATGTATTGTCATTATTTATTAAAATTAACAAAATTAAACTTTAATCAGATTGTCTATTTCTTAATCAAAACATATCTAAGCTTGCCTTTACGTATATCTGTGGAAAACACAATAACTCGGTCTCAATACAAAATTAATTATCTTCGTTTTTGAATTACATGTTTTGACTCGGTTCCCTTCGTTTATGACACTATCTGGCACAGTCAGCGCACACTCTGTAACTACAATCTACATAACATTGGTGGAATTGTGTATTGCTTACACACGGTGCCATAAATTAAAGAAGAACTTATTCGTATTACCATTTCTGTAGTGTGATAAAAGCTTTGAATAAGACAATTCAAAAATTTACTTTAAAAAAAAAAAAAAACAATTAAAGAAAAATGCGATACAATATTTACTGATCATGTAGTTACCGAATATGTCAATCTCTTTCGTAGATTGGCTGAAACGTTTGAATTTATTGAAAATAGAACATGTCATTCAAACAATTGAACGATCTCTTGTTTAGCAATACATGAAATTATACCTATAGGCTTGAAATTTTCATATTTGGAAATATCACCGCCTTTGTGTCAATATATGCCAAATTCCACGCATGTAGAAAAATACCATTATCAAATGATTTCATAAATGTAACAGTGGTAAACTAAGTATAGTATTGATTAATTTGGTAGGAGTTCCATAAGAACCAGCACTCTCGTAACGATCAATATGTTTTAACTTACGATTGACACTACTTTCTTGGAGAGTAATGTTTGATAAAACATGTGTTAGCAAAATAAATAACATTGTACCTATAACTATATATTACAAATAATTAGGTAATAATCTATACATATAATAAAAATGTAAATCTAATGTGTCTGTACTGTTTAGATTTTTATGAAAAAAAAAAAATGTTGGTAAAGGTAATAGAATACGTCTGTCTGTCTGTTTGTATGAACAGGTATCACAGCTAAAGTACTGCGTTCATGATAACACCTCCCTAAGAAAATTATAAAGTACTAGCCTCTGCCCGCGACTTAATTTGCTTTTTTTTTTCGAAATGACTACACTATTAACCCAGCAAGGTCTTAACAGCTTCACCGGACTACGACTTCATTTGCGTAGAATAGATACTTTGGGTTAACGCTAACACACAGCGGAAGCTCAAGTTCTCTTGTTCCTACAAAACAACGATTTTTTAACATTATTCAAGTGTGTTCGGCTCCTATTGGCCTTAGTAAGATGGTATATAGCCTATAACCATCCTCAATAAATGAGCTATATAACATTGAAAGAATTTTTCAAATCGGACCTGTAGTTTCTGAGATTACCCCTTACAACGTCACAAACTCACAAATTTTACCTCTTTATAATATTAGTATAGATATCGTCGAGTAACATTTAGTCTTGGTTTCATTAAAATCGGTTTAGGTAGTCTATCAAAAGTTATTGTAATTGTAATGACGACACGACATAAGTACGAGAAAAAAGTGGATAAGTTAATGGATTTAATATATTCAGATTATTTCCTTAATCACTGTTGTCTTTTACATAGGGTGCCACGCAGAAGAAATTGCGGGCACAGCTAGTCTCTACTAATATTATAAAGCTGGAAGGGTTATTTGGTTGAACGCAATAATCTCAAGAACAACTTGTTCGATTTGAAAAATTATTTTAGTGTTATATAGGTCATTTATTGAGAGAGGCTATAGGCCAGTGTTTCCCAACGTGGGGCCTACGCTCCACAGAGGGGCAATTTGATAGTTAAGAGGGGCAATTCAAAAATGGACTCGACACGAATTTAACCCTATCGTTTTGAGTTATTTAATGGCAACGCTAGATATCGGTGACAAATTGAACACAAAAGGCAGATACTAAAAAAATGCTGTATATATAATTATTAGGTATAAGTTCGTTAGACAATACCGAAATATCAACTGGGTAATTAGAGTCGTCGAGTAAGTTTTTCATTATATGTTTTGAATTTTACTTACGATGTTTTGATAACAATTTCATAGTGATTTTGTCATTTTCAGTGATGAAAAAAGGTTAAAAATTATGTATGGGGGCATGAAAATTTAAGAAATATTAAGGTGGGGTATGGAATAAAAAGTTTGAGAAATACTGCTATAGGCTATATACTATAATAAGATCATTAGGAGCGGAGCATCATTGAAGAGTGTTTTAAAATCGGATTTTTATTTTTCCTTTTGAAAGCTTCCGCCACATATTAGTGTTAGCCCGAAATGACTATTCTACGCGCACTAAGTCGCGGGCAGAAGCTAGTGCCTACATAAAAGACACTTCTTTCCGAAAATGTTTCCGTATGTATTTTACGTTAAAGACGAGGTATTTATAAACTGTATTTATGTTAGTATTAACCATTTTTAGAACTTAAATATTATGTGGTCAGTGACATTACTAATGAGCTCGAAGTATCGATGAATTTGACGAGTCTCGCGTATCTTTTCACAGCTGCAAGCAATTAGTCATTTTCTACGGTTTTCATTCATCGCTCTTCGGTATTAGAGATGAACAGTAGCGTGGTCGCTATTTATCGATATTGTTGTATAGAAGAATAAAACTGACGTGTATTTATTAGCTTAGAATATAATACGATATAGTAATATGGTTGTTTAATTACGAAATTCTTATTTTAATAAAATTTTTTTTTTTCGCGCGAAGCCTATGTATTTTCCAATGTCATGTTTTAGCTGATTTTGTGTCTTTTAGTAAACGATATTTACAGAATTTCTTTTCTTTTATATACTAAACTCTATTTCATAGCGGGATCAATAATTATTATATTGTGAGTGGAAACCGTGCATATAGAACGGTATTTTGTATAGTAATACAAAGGATGCATTTCAAGCTTAGAAAATAACAGAAATGTTGTTTATAAAAACACTATTACTTATTATTACTTTGATTTAGATTATGTGAAGGTTATATTATATATATCAAAATATTTCCCACTACAGTCCATCAAATTTTTAAATGATAGAGTTAATTGTGAAGATCCACGTTCCTAGCATATTTTTTGACTGCGGCTTCGTTCGTATTTGACTGAACCCTCGGCAATAATGCTTTTACCCACAATTCTACTCCGTACCTCTGACTATAAATACGCAAAATTTGATGATGTTCGTTTGAGTAATTACGGTGTGAAAGTGTAACAAACAGACACATTAGCATTTATATTATTAATAAGGAGAGGATTACGCTTCCAGCGACAGGCGATACTTTTGTAACTAAGAAGTTGTGTGACGGCGGCTTTTGTCAAAGAATATTAGGCTAAGACACAATAAATTTTATTTCTTTATAACTATTTTCATACTTATTGGATTACCTATTATAAAAAATCATTAGTTCGATACATATGGATAATTTTGGTTCCGTGAAGAATGAAATTATCTGCTGCGAGCACAGGAAGTGTTCACAATTTAATTACCTGTTAATAAGAGGAGTTTACTGTACTTTGTTAATTTTAATGTCTGGTCATATGTTCATCTGATATATGACACTCTGGTCAAAAATGTAACACGCTAAATTTGGAGTATTTGCTTTCAACTGTAAACCTCGGTACACCACTAGAGGTTCATGGTGGCAGAGTTTCAACTCGAGACTGGTTAACATACCAGACGGGCATTATGAAAAAGATGTGTGCAGCTTACACGCGATAAAAGATCTTCTTTTCGCGTCAGATCTTGTAAATGTATATGTCAGGACAGCGTTAAAATGGCGTCAATATAGAAGTATAACGTCATCAATAGTGACGTCATCCACGGTTATGATTTAATCGATCAATCCTCCACAACCTATCGAATAAAACGTTAACCGATACAGAAACACAACACTGACTATAGCTACGACGAAGTATCCGTAGGTATGCCTAGCTCAACTCTGTGAGCGATTATGCCCAGCATCTAGTCATGGGTCGCCGTTTAAGGCAGTAAGATACATAAAAAGCCCGTCATAGTGACTCGCTACTGCGCGTCGCGTTTCGGGATCAGCCTGTGCATATCCAGTATCGGGTGACTTTCGTCATTATGGCCGGCATGACAGCGGCGACCGGCTATGGATAATCTGTCTCTCGGTGGTTGCCGATGTTTTTGGATTGTACTATGCTTAACATCAGGCATAGTGCAGTCACAATGTCGTGCTTCAATAAAAAAAAAAAAAATAAACAGTCGATACCTCAAGCCAATGGCATTTCACTTCGAAGGTAAATAATGAACAGCCAATAACTTCAACCAATAGCGTTTAAGGTCATTAGTAACACCCCCGATATATTCAATAGCGTGGTATCACAGGTCAATAGTGGCTCTCCCGATATATATATTTGTCTCATTTTAAATTCGCATTCTAGTTTTATGGAGTTCCAATTTACAACACAGCTAAAGAAGTCTTTACTTCAGTAGCACTTTCAATGATAGTTTCATGAGGATATCTCCTTGACCGAAATTTTTGCCTCATTTCAGAGTTCGAATCTATGTCAGACTACATGGTACCCAAACACGCTGCAACTGAGCAAAGTCATGTCAAAATTAGGTACACAATAAATTTAATTTTCTTTCGATTGCAAACGCTCACATCCCTATTACGACTGTCTCGTTTATTTCCATGTTCTAGCGAAAAAAAAATCGTGCCATCCTTGTCTCTCCTCCAGTCATAGGCAGCTATATCGATATTGTAAGTCCCATCCCGCTCTTCCCGTTTGCCAGCGTCTGACCGATATATGCAGCCTTCGAGATGACATCATACGACTGTAGTGAGTGCGAAAAGGACGCAATATGTAAGTGGGTCAGTGGATGAGAACCGTATCCAGCTGTTATTTGAAGCGCTTTAACGCTGTAATATATAAAATTACGCGAATGGGCGGTTGAAAACGTCGCGTCTATAAATAGGAGTATTCTTTTTATAAAATAATTAATGGCTTCTATTATAACGTTGAGAAGCTTTTTTATTCGTAATTGAAGCTTCTTTGCAGCTTTTGGACTTCCGATTTTTGAAATACAAGATTTACCTCTGCGTTGGAGCTTATAATTATAGGTACCTGGGGAAAACTTTTTTTTATTTTTATTTTATTTACGTATTAATTTTTGTATGTTCATAAAAATATAACCGTATAAATGCTTTATAAGCTTTTTAAATATTAAGGGTTGTATATACCAAGTAATACAATAAGTATATATTAAAACCGGAAAAAACATTTATGGAATTTATCTAAGCAATTAAGCAAAGGTTCTGTTTCCGAGTGATTGATCAAATCTACAATAGTGCGCGCGTAGTCGCATTTTTTTTATATTAACCCAGAGTTGTCGCAAGTGCGTTGCCAGCCTGTGTTTGGTAGAATGGAGAGAAAGGGAGAGGAAAGGGGAGGGGAGATGGGTCTTCGGCGCTCTTACTGACCGAACGAAACGCAACAATGCAAGCATTGTTACTTCACGTCGGTTTTCTGTGAGAGGGTGGTACTACCCCGGACGAGCCGACCCATTCCACTCTTGTGTCTTTATCGCTCTACCACCTACAAAAAATAGTAATAAAATCACATGTAGCGACCACTTGACGGCGATTTATACTCGTATACTCGTAATACGTATAGCATAGAAAATGTTACTAAAAAATTTCAAATTAATATAATTGGGTAATTCAGTTGGCAATCTCTTATAACACTTATTATACAAATTAAATTGAAATAAATTAAAAATCTTTCGTGTATGTACACATTTTTACCGATCCTCCTGATAAAATCACGTCAGCGAACGATCAGTACCAGCATGTCCCTCGCAACAGAGCGTGCTCACGCCCACGCCCGCGTAACCACAGATCACGCCGGCGCGGTCTGGGGGTTAATTTCGCTCCCGCACACCCGATTAGGCCTCCCACGGCAGCGGCTCAAGCCTAGGTTCGATCCCTCGGTAGGGAGCCCTTGAGTTCGTAGCTTACTCGATATGGTGACACACCAATACATCACTGCTACAACACTACACGATCACCCCCACACACGTGCACGCGTACACTCTACACATTTTGGTGGAAGGGTTTACTTTTTTCCCCTTATCAAACTGAAAAAACTCTCAATTTTTCGATAAAAAATATATATGGAGGAGTTGTTGAGGCGTAAGCATATACGCACACATATACGTTTCAACAACCCAAACTTATATGAATAGTTAATTAGGTTATCTAAGATAGGTCGCGATTTTGCATGCAACGGGCAACAGCAAAGCCGAGGTGTGCCGTGTATCCTTGAGCTGGTTGCCAATATAAAATCGGCTGAGTGCCTTAAGCGCTCGCTTTAGTAGTCCGGTGAAGCTGTAAAGGCCAAAAAATAAAGGCCAATAGCGTAGTTAGTTCGAGAAAAAAAAAGTCTCTATTAATATTCCTAGACGAAGTCGCGGGCAGAAGCTAGTAGTTAATAAAGTGAAGTAAAATGAAATAAGTCCATGTTTTAGTAAAAATAATTACTTATTTACTTTAGTTTATTGAATAAAATGCATTAGATTATGTTTGTAGGAACTCTATTTGCATGTTTACGTGCTAGTAACCTTTTTACTGCGACTCTCTCACTTCGTGTTATAAAATTTATATTACGAAATGTCAAATGGACGGTCTTCTGTTTTTGCATTGTCATGAGCTAGGAATCTGTCATTGCTAATATATTATTGTAAGTGTATAATTATTAAATGTTTTCCTAAATGTTAATTTAAAAAATGTGTATAGTTTTTTTGATAACATTGTGGTTAATTTAGTTTTATGCTAATTATCATAGTGCATTATGCTGTTACTCTGTCTGTATTGAAACTACTTAATATTAAAAAAAAAAAAAGTGGATTAACTACGAATTTCTTGAAGCTATACTTCTTTTGGCGCGTTAGAGAAAAATAATGAGAGTAAATATTAGGATGCGCGCGCACACCGTCACGAAAAACCGACACCCTGAAGTTAACTATACTCAACATTTTGTTACTTTGTATATGTTGTTTGTATTTCTATGTATTAAAACTTTCAGTGTATTAAATACCTTTTCTCTATTGTTAGTGTCGTTTTTTCTACAAACGTAGAATAAGACGAAAGATAAAATAGTTAAAAAAAATTTTATCTTGTTACGCCAAAGAACCATAACTTCTAACGCGTGTACACAAGTACACACACACTTTTTTTAATGCTTAAACGTCGTTATGTTACAAATGACATTTTCAACAAGGACCAAATAGCAATATAATTACTAGAATATAAAAAAAAACGCTATTTTTTTTCTTAAATATATGGAAAGTATTGTTGGAAATGGTGAAAAAATGCTGTTCCGAATGCAAATAAAATATCCTGCTTGGTAAATTTCAATTTCCCATATGATTAATATTGGAAAGCTTGTTTTTTGGTTTAGAATTTTAAAACTCCTTAGTGGTTCATCAAGAAGGCTAGACCAAATCATTTTCTTATATAAAATTGAACGCTCTACAAAAAGCTATTTTATATTTTTTTGATAAACCGAGGCCTTTCTAAGTTATTCAACTTTAAAATATCATTATAGTTACATATATTTAAGGTATAAAAAATATTAATAATAAACATTCGCAGCCGTGAAGACAGATATGTGTAGAGATCTTTAGAACAAGGTCAGTCGTTCTACATATCAATTTCAATAAACTGTAATTAATCATATTAGCAAACTAAAAACACTAAGAATTATTCGAATTTCAATTATAAATGTACCCAGGTACACATAACGCTAGTGTGTGTCTTTCTCGCTATCGTCTCTCGAAATTTCTTAGGTTGGCTCAGATGGGTCGCGAACTGCATGTATCAGGCAACAGTCCAAGCCGAGATGTGCCGTGCACCCTTCAGCCAGTTGTCAAATAAAATCAGCTGAGTGTCTTAAGCGCTCGCCTTAATAGTCCGGTGAAGCTGTTAAGACCTTGATAGGTTGACAGCGTAGTTAGATCGAAAAAAAAAAGAAAAAATCTCTCGAAATGCCTGGCTACGACCACGCCTCACGTCTTGCGCGCACTATTACTCCGTTTCCATTTAGCTTATCTTCTAGCCTACTATTACATGTTAACTATTCTGCTCCTAGAGGTCATGGCCTGAAGCTAAATTAGCTGATATCTTCTCCAATAAATTCTAAATAATGTAACTTGTTTACATATTCGAACGCTGTTATACACCAAATAAGGAATTCGCGTGCATTTACTTATTTAAATTGGTAACACTATAAATGACGGTGAAGGAAAACATCATGAGGAAACTTGAACCTGAGAAATGTTGTAGTATCACCATATGTGAGAGAACAAAGAACTGTGGAGTTTTCAGAGCTTGGAATCGCCAATACGTCGTATGTTGGAGTGCTGATTGTATCTATATTTTCCTTCAGGAAAAGACCTATGACCCTGCAGTGAGTCACAGGCTGACTATAATTATATGTTTGTAAGTTTGTTTGTTTGTCCCATTTTCTTGCTGTAACTACTCAACCGAACATCACGAAATTTAATTTAATTGTGTACATATCAAGGGTACGGAAGAAGACTGGGTACTTTTCATCTAAAAAAAATTAGATAGTTATGGGGTTAAATTTACATTGACGCAAGTGAAACTGTGAGCAAAAGCTTGTCTATACTAATATTATAAAGCTTTAATTGGTTCATTATTTCTTTTTATTTTTTCCACTCTCTCTCTTTCTGTTAATTTGTTGTATTCCTAATGTTTTAAAGTATGATTTAAGAGTATCATTTAATTTCAGTATTTTATTACTTTTTCTGTTTCAATTTCTTTGCTTTTGTATTATTATGTTAAATCTTTAAATATGTAAAATAGTTTAAAATAGTTTAATATTTACTTTATGAATATTTCATTAACTGTTGGAGCATGCCGTGGTTATCTATAAATATGACTACATTTATAATGAATCATAATAGTCCTACTTTTTATATATTTAGTAGTGTATTGTCATGTTGACGACCCTAAAATAAATAAATAAATAAAGAGGTACAGTTTGTGAGTTTCTGACGTTGTGATGTTGTAGGGGGTAATCTCAGGAACTACTGGACCAATTTGAATAATTCTTTCAGTGTTATATAGCACATTCACCGAGAATGGTTATAGGCTATATATCATTACGCTACGACCAATAGAAGCGGAGCACAGATGAAAAATGTTTCAAAATCGGGATATATTTTTCTTTTGAGAACTGCTGCGTGTTAGTGTTGGTGTATCTACTCCACACGAACGAAGTCACGGGCAGAGGCTAGTAAAAGATAAATTTAAACAAAGCGTTTACGTTTTCAATATTGCTAGTATTGGATTAGAACTTTGTTTATTTCGATTTATCCAAGGCTTTATTAAATTTGTCCTTGATCTGTACTGGGTTTAAAGGTTAGTCATGTCAATTTCTGCTCAAAGGAGGTTTGAATTCATGCTTAACTGCGTCCTAGTGATAATGTATGAGTATAAAGTTTATTAATTAATCATGAATTATAATTGCTTCGACTTATTGATGTGATGACGTTTTATAAATCGATGGATGTCGGGTGCATGAAAGAAAAAATATGACCTGTTGTCACGTTCCGCCTGAGCCGAGCGTGCAAGGGAGAGCGCGGAACAAGCCATAGAGGCTTGTGACGCATCTCTCTATATGTATACTAATATTATAAAGAGGTAAAGTTTGTAAATTTTTGAGTTTGTGAGATTGTTGGAGGTAATCTCAGGAACTACTGATCCGATTTGAAAAATTCTTTCAGTGTTATATAGCTCATTTATCGTCACGTTATATTTAACATATTAAGCATATAATAATATAATATAACATTTAACATATCATCACGGTAAGACCAATAGGAGCGGAGCACTAATTAAGAATATTACAAAATCGAGGTTTTTATTTCCTTTCAAGAGCTTTCGCTGTATGTTAGCGTTAGCCCAAAGTGACGATTTCATGCGATTGAAGTCACGAGTAGAAGCTAGTATAGAATAATTTAATTCAAATTATAAAAGTATGCAATATCTCGTCAAGATTTTTTTATTGTTATAAAAAATTATCATGTTTTTTTTTTATATATTGTAGCACGGCAAAGTGACTGCACTATGCCTGATGGTAAGAATAGTACACTCCAAAAATAATAGCGACCACCGATTGACACACTATCCATCGCCGGTCGCCACTATCATGCCGGCCTGTAAAAAACTGTATATGCACAGGCTGATCCCGAAATGCGACCTGTAGAAGCGAATCACTATTACGGGCTTTTTCGCCGTATACATGGTGGTTACGTATACAGTCGGGCTGTAAAACCCTAGCACCCCGCTTGCGCCATTGCCTCGTTCGTTATTCAGCAGGGTGCACCACGTGCAGGTGAGGTTGGCTTGGGTGTCTCAAGTCTTATGATGTTATTCGACACCCCTTACACCCCACGTAAAATTATCGCCCATAAAACCGACTTTAGTGACAACCAGATTTTGTTTATATAATTCTAAAGCATAGTTCTATACGTGAAGAAGAAAGTTTTCAACTCTTATTATGTTTGAATTTGGACTTTAACCGTGCTATTACAAAAAAATTAAATACTGTTAAATACATGTTTTAAAAAGATTTCGTACTAAATGCACCGCGCTCGCCCGAGACAATATCCTTTTTTTGCAAGTCTAACTTAACCTAACCAAAGCGAGACCGAAGAGCAAGATGGCGAACATACAGCGAGCGCGGTGTATTTAAAATGTGACCTTTTAAAAGCAAGTATTCAATACGCATTTAACTTTTTTGTAATAACACCGTAACTGGTTACTAAATTTGTTTCAAGCACTCTTTTAAATTCACATGTACGTCGATCCATCCGCTATTGCTTAAAAAACAGAAATATTACTTCCGAGTATAGCAACAATCTATAAATAGAAATAAAATTAGTGTCTGCAATTTGTCCCGTTAAATTTTGAAAAGTTAAACCGATTTTGGCAACATTTTGATGGGAGATAGTGGTATTTTTAGAGTTTTTATATACTTGTCTATAGCTGAATATAGATAGTTATTGTTGTTTAATGGTTTCACAACTCGAATGTCAATCAGAAGTCCGCAGGTTTAAACCCCGGTATACCAATCATTTTTCGGATTTTTACGTACATATACTAATCGAAATAGTAGCTCTATTGTCTGACGGTGAATAAAACATCGTAAGGAAATTTAACCTGAGAAGTATTCGTGTAAGTGTGTGTGGGAAAATATAGAACTGTTGATTTCTCGGAGCTTGAAATTGCCAATACGTCGTCTATGGCTCTGCAGTAGATTTCTAATAGGCTACTGTGATGGTTGATGTTGTTGTTGTTGTTGCTCAAGTGATAAAATTTACCAGAGAAAATTTTAAATCGCTAAAAGGTTTTAAGGGTTACGTAGGTATCAAATTACAATAAAAAAAGCCTTTATAATTAATTAATATCAAACGTGTACTTCACATAAAACGATTTTCATGAATGAAGTCACGCGCACCAGCTAGCGTATTATGAACTGAAACAAACACTAAAGTGTAGAATATTCATAATTTTTATCGTTCAAATTTATGTTCATTCATCAAATTAGCAATGTTTCAGTATAGAGATAGTAACTGCCTAAAATAATGGAACTATTTCTAGATAATGGTTGAAAATGAATAATTAAAGTTTTCAATACAAAAAAAAAAAGAAAATGAATAAATTATCTTAATGTATCATTCCTTATTTATTGTAGTGATTTAATGTTAAGTCGAAAAATGTGAAGATTCTATTCTTCAATTATTTTGAGCTTTCTACCAGCAAAAGGAAATATTATGATGTTATCACATCAAGCCTTGTCGAATAAGCTACCACCATCAAATTCATGATATTTTAGTAACTAAACTTGGCTGATTTTGTACCCATTATGTTCATATCTTCATCTGATACAATATTTTAGTTGGAGTGCGTTGGGTTATGCTGAAACAATCGTTAAAATAGGTTTACTATAAGTTCAGCATAGTAGTCTTCGCGAGTAACGTCAGAACCTGAGACAGATATTCAAGGAAACGACAGATTAAATAGTTGAGCCGTCCGGGATCAATCGCTTTAGCGGCTGAGTTGTGGCCGCGCATGCCCGTCGAGACGATCGATGCGCCGACCGTAGAGCTCCAGTGGTCGCGGAACCGTCACGGAGTGTACACGATGCGTCACCAGTGAGGCGGGAAACGAGCCAAGCTGTATCTCCGCGAGTACGGTGCGGATGAGGACCGGCCGGCGTGCCGTGAGGACTGGCGGCGGGGGGAATGGGGCGGCGGTACGCGCGGCCGCCTGCCCCAGGTCGACCGCAGTCCCTCGCGCCGCAGCCCGTACCTCACGCGCGATGACGAACCCTCACCAGCACCTGACGAACGCGGCCGTTCCGCCTCCGCCGGCGCACACCATCGCGCCCGACCGCGTCCTCTCCGCTACCAATCCCTCGAGCGCGATTACGATCGCTCCTACGCACCACCGCCGCCGCCCGAAGATGACTACTACCGGCGCGAGCCTCCGCCCCTCTTCCTCGGAGAGCTGCAATCTCAGAATTCCGATCTGCAGCGGGAACTGGGAAATCTTAAAAAGGAACTCGAACTGACCAACCAGAAGCTCGGTTCCAGCATGCACAGCATAAAAACCTTCTGGAGTCCCGAGCTGAAGAAGGAGCGGGCGTTGAGGAAAGAGGAGAGCGCCAAGTACAGCCTTATTAATGACCAACTTAAACTGCTCAATCAAGAAAATCAAGTAAGTACTAAAGACTATTTCTTTTTTATTAATGTGGAGAGATCCGTATGGACACGCCACGTTTCTGGGAGAGGGAGTAAGTAGTGTGAGACTCGTACTCACCAAAATCCCACGATATACCGGTCCCCGCTTTAAGTAGGACGAAATGGAATCGAGCAAGGCTATCACCATGCTATAACTACTATGTTCTTAGTTTTGGGCTACAGGGCTTTATAAAAAAAAACCTATTTTCATGAGTCTTCTCGTTCATCCAATGTTAATTTTTTCACCAATGATTGATCTATCCATATTTTTTGAAAGAAAAAATGTTAAGTGTTGAATGGAAAAAAAATGTAATATTTAGATTATTTGCTATAGAGTTAATATATGGTTCCTTGTTTTCAACCCTAATTGTACACATCATTTGTGTCAAGAAAATCAATTTTATTAGAAACAGCTTAGGCCCGCGACTTCGTCCGCGAGGAATAGTTATTTTGGGTTAACGCTAACACGCAGCAGAAGCTCTCAAAAGGAAAAAAATACATTTGAAACATTCTTCATTGGTGTTCCGCCCCTATTGGTCTTAGCGTGAACCGTAACCTTCCTCAATAAAAGAGCTGTCTAACACTGAAATAATTTTTCAAATCGAACCAGCTCCTGAGATTAGCGCGTTCAACTAAACAAAAAAGCCCTCCAGATTTACAATATTAAATTTATATGGAATATGGTTAACAAGTTGAAGGGGTCTTCCTTAACAACGATTTTTTGCCTATAGACTTCCTTGATAAATGAGATATCTATCTAACACTGAAATAATTTTTCGTTCAAGAAAACAAATTCTTCAGTAACAATCCGATCTAAAAACTGATTGTATATGTTGTAATTTGTTATGGGTTATCCTTTATTTGTGTTATAATTAACGCGTAATGTCACGGGCGATCGCTAGTTATAAATAAAGAGGAATATTTACCATTTCTCGCCATATTCAAGGTCATTACGCTAGTCTAAACATCAATACTATAATCAAAACACCGATGAAAGTATGGTTGCCAGTTCAATAAAGTATATTAAAAAAAAATTGTTAACAGAAAAATATAGTCACTGATATTATAAATGCGAAAATAATTCTGTCGTTTGTGGAAAAGGAGGCGGCAAGCTTCTTTTACCATTATAAGGTGGTAGAACTACGCTGAAGCTATTATTGGTTTCGCCATGAATGCGTCGGCTCGGCCGGGGTAGTACAACCCTACCTACAGAAACACCCACGTGAAGTAACAGTGCTTGTATTGTTGCGTTTCCTTCCCATCCCTCCCTCCCCCATCCCAAACATCAGGTAACCCATCTGTTCGTTTGCCTCCTTTGGTTAAAAAAAAACCCTCGACCTAGTTTTTTCACGCAGCTTCGTTTGCTTTAATATAAGTTTGTCGTATCTTATACGTTGTTCCCCATAAAAAAAAACCTTGACAAACTATACACTTAAACCTTCCTCACGAATCACTTTCTCTGCTGGTGAAGACCTCATGAAAATCCGTTGTCTTTTTTAGACATTCAGATGATTGTATTAGCCAGCGTATTTTTTTTCTGGTTCCACGCGGACTGAGACGCTGGCACAGCTAATCTTACATAAACATACTGTAAAGGAAACATCTGCTCTCAATGGGAGTGTGTAGAAAGTTAGCGATAAATTCCATACTTCAGTTTGATATATAATTTTTGGTAACCCTAAATGTGAATCATATAAGCATGTGCGGTCCGCTTTTCTCGAGGCAGCTGTTTGCATTGCGTCGGATGACGTCATACGGATGCTGGGACGAATCTTCTCATTGATATGATAGGTTAATGGAGTCTTGCGTTCCACTCCGCTAATGGAGTGTAGCGTAATTTTTTTAAGTGAAACTTTTATAGGCACGTTGTGCGTTATTTTTGGCATGAGATAAATTTATAATTTCGCGTCATGACATGCTACGTAAGCATGACTGGCCGTATTGCTTGCGTCAAACTAGCGATGTATAGGGCATGTGTATATGTAATATTCATATATTGCAGCTCATCATACGGTTAAGTGATTAATAATCTTTATAAAGAAATGTATATCGGGAGAGCCACTATTGACCTGCGATACAGCGCTATTGACTTTATCGGGGGTATTACTAATGACCTCAAACGCTATGATGGTTGAAATGAACTGCTGTTCATTATTTACCCCGATCTCAGACGACTTTGGTTGGAGATATCGGCTGTTAATATATCCTGATGCTTTAAAAGGCGACCGATGACTAAATACTGAGCATAATCGATCAGACAGTTGGGCTAGTCACACTTACGGATAATTCCTCATAACTATAGTCAGAGTTGTGTTTCTGTAACTGATAACGTTTTATTAGATTTTTCATGGAAGATTGATCGATCAAATCATAACCATGACGTCACTATGGATGACGTCATACTTTTACATGGACGCCATTTTATCGCTGCCCCGTTATGTGTGATTATTATTCCGAGTGCTAATAGACACGAAATCCACACTAATGTAAATAATTTCAATAAACAAATTCTCATATTTAATATGAACATTTAAAAGAGAAGACTTTTATTTCATTGTTTTCAGCTTATATTTCTGTCAGCAGTATTTTAACTGCTTCGAGTTTTTTTCCCACAATACATTTTGCTAAATTAAGAGATAATTGGTTCAAATTTTTCCATCAGTTTTAACAACCAAGCCACAGAGTTTTGGTCGAGATCTTGTAATGTCATGTAGTCGATTTATCTTTTACAGTATTGGTGGTATATTACGTAAGTACCAGGGCGACAGAACCTAGCTCGGTTCTTTAAAAAACATTTTTAAATCAAAATAAACTGTTAAGTTTGCCTTATAAAATTAACATTTTTTTACAAAAAAAAAAAATATTAAAAAAAGATATCCCTTCTGCTATCACTCGGATTCGAACTGGGGTTACACGGATTTTCGAAGCAACCAATTTCCACCTGAGATATTTTTGTTTTGACAGCGGTGGCGAGATTTACCTTTATATTCTAGCTATATACTTTCATTGCCTGAAAACTCAGTTAAAAAAAGTTTTCCTATGAATGAAATCTAAATAGATCGATATATCTTTTCCGAAACTACCTAGTTATTAAGTTTCACTGAAATAGATGACGCCGTTTCCGAGATTCTAAATATATACAAATATAAAAATATACAATAATTGCTCGTTTAAAGGTATTAGATATAGTTTGCTTATTGTGCACAAGGAAAGTTAGTAGGAAATAACCACGAAGTATGAATTCTGACTGACAACAAAAACTCCCTGGAAAGTTCTAACAAAAGAACCACCTTTTTTTCGAAATGACTACGCTATTGACCCAGCAAGGTCTTTACAGCTTCACCGGAATACTAAGGCGAGCGCTTAAGGCACTCAGCCGACTTTCGAAGAGAACCACCATTTTGTCAGAACATTGAAATAACCGCAAGAAACTTGTAATATAATTACCTATTTGGTTATAATAATTTATGATTTAATTATAACCTATAATGTTTATAATAATTTACTAGATTGATTTATCAAGATTACAGCTAAAAAATCTATACTACAGATTACTTCGCGTTAAGTGCTTTTGGTTATTCGAATGAAGACGATACAAAATTTTGGGGTGTAAGGAGTGTAGAGTAACATCTTAAGACTTGAGACACCCAAGCCAACCTCACCTGCACGAGGTGCACCCTGCTGATCAACGAACGAGGCAAAGGCGATAGCGGGGTGGTAGGGTTTTACAGCCCGACTGGGTCGCAACCACCATGTACATGGCGAAAAAGCCCGTCATAGTGACTCGCTTTTGCGCGTCACGTTTCGGGATCAGCCTGTGCATATCCAGTACCGGGTGACTTTCGTCATTATTGCCGGCATGACAGCGGCGACCGACGATGGATGATCTATCTCTCGGTGGTCGCCACTGTTTTTGGATTGTACTATGCTTACCATCAGGCATAGAGCAGTCACTTTGTCGTGCATCAATAAAAAAAAATCGAAATACATTTTCTTATATCCATTTAAGTAAAATCGAAATATATATTTACAAAGCTCTGAACTCGACTGATCATCGTTCAGATAAATATAGGTAGGATGAAAATTAGTCTACAATAGCTGTTACAAATGCATGAGTGGATTCGATGCGACTTTGCAGAAATAGAAATAGATTTTAGCTTAGATCGATTTTGTGCGGGGATCTTATAATACAACCATATTTGCATGCTGATAGTGAATATTGAATTGTTAAATTTTGAAGAGTCCTATCGAAGGTAATAAATATACATAATTATTTATTGATCATAGTGAAATATAAAAATGTACTAAAAAAAAAATTGGTTGTTTGTAAAGTCAGTTTACGGACGATAATTTTACACGATAACGTCATACAAAAACATTGATGAATAATTGCATACTTTTTTATGAAGTGAATTGAATTATTACAACAAAATTGGTCATTTATTATTTTATATATTTATTTGTTAATTTTTGTGATTTCATTTAACTATTTACTATTATAGGACTGATTATTTAATGACGTTATTGCCTTTGTGGCGGTTTCATTTTGATCCTTATGGCCATCTTTAGGTTATAATCCACGTAGTCTCGCGCCGAAGCGTCTACAGCCCGATGGACGAACCTACTAACCGCGTCGTCAGTCACGTCGGTATAGTAGACACAGGTGTCAGTGTGTCTGGATATTGCCACTATAGCATGTGAAAAGCTATCGTGGATTTGCATCCTTCTGCTCTTTGTTTGTAAGATAACCACCGATTTTAAGGTCCCTGGGATTCGTTGACTGTCAGACGCATGTCTGTTCCTTACAGACGCATTATTTGTTTAGTCGGAACATATAACCCACAGTTTTATTCGTTTATACCTTCATTTATTCTATTACATTCCAAGAAAATTGTTAATTAGGAGTCAATTTCAATCACTCATTGTAGTTGACACACATAGCATAATGCATAAATAATAATACTAAAACAATTGCTTTGAAATGTAGCATTGTGTCGATTTCAAGGTATAGATTTGACATATTTAATTTTTTTTCTAAAAATGTTGATTATTATATTAAAATTATCATCACGCTAAGACCAATAGGAGCGGTGCAATAATGCAAATCGTTTAAAAATCGCTTTTTTATTCCCTTGAAAGATTCCGCTGCGTGTTAGTGTAAGTCCAAAGTAACTATTCCAAGCGAAGTCGCGGACAGAGGCTAGGAATATCTAAAGCCGTTATCGTTAACTGTGTATCATTATTGTACGGATTTATATCGTAACATACGTCGAAATATATACAGAACTAAAACAAAATTCTTATACAAACTTCTGATTTTATAGCTCCACGATTTAGCATAGCGGATATATTTCATCAATTTGATGTCCGACCGTATCGAGTATCACGTTCTATCTTGTAACATTTCGTATTTTATATCTCGTTTTATGATACTTCAATGTAAGTATGCGTCTTCTACACATGCTCGTGTACGCTATACATCAATATAAATCATACTTATAGTATTAATAACATTTGAAATTTTATAAACGTAACAAGGTCGATTTCTTTTACGAAGAATTACCAAATTCTCACAAAATTGATTCAAGATTAGCTCCTTTTTTAAATCGATAATAATCAGAATAAAGGAATTTACAAGTTTATCACAGTAACGATAGAAAGATCAAGTTGTTATTGACTGATAGATGAAATAATCTTGATTCTTGAAAGTTAATTAGTTATTTTTATTTCTTCTAATTTTTAAAACGCAGGAATGTTTTTGTTCCATGCAAAATGTATTCCTATGTTTTAGCCCTTGACAGGTAAAAAGGAACAAATATTTTCAAACTACGCAATTGATATCTATCACTGGTATGTTCCTGGGTTTTTGATTGTTTGTATAACTAAAATATTATGACCTTAGTCTAAGTCCTAGACCAAGTCTAAGACCTGAGTCTTATCAAATGACTGAAATTGCTCAATTATGTTGCCTTTTTAACGTTCAGCAAACAAATATGTTGAATATATGTATATATAATAAAAAAAAAATGAAATAACAAAATACAAATGCAGGCCAAATTCTACTTATTTTAATTTCGAAAAAAAATTGAGCCGTCATGGGACGCCTGGTAGATGTGAATCATTAAAATTGTTCGAATGAAATGACTCTCAGATTCTTAAATTACACTATTATAGTTACTAGTGGGCGCCCAGTGGTCGACATTCGACCATAGTTATTTTATTTTTTAAAGTTTGAACTTTATTAGGGTTCTTTTGTCAAAGGGTATACTTCTATAATCAAAGGTTTTCATCATGGCTACTCAGTTATTTGCCATGATCTTTAATTATATAAACATTTAAAGAATCTATATGTAAAAGAAAATTGAAATTAATTATAAATTTGAAACGAAAATCACGTGGTAAAGCTCTCAAATTTTAAGCACACATAACTTTACGAAAATAAAGAAATTTATCGCAACCCATAACACAATTTTCAATTAATTTTACACGGCATATTGGGTGGGTGGTATTTCTGGGTGATATTGAATTAAATGTAGTCTGTTCATTATACGAAATAGTGATATGCCCAGTATCATCGTCTGGAAAAGTAATGGTTCCACAATACAATGAAATGATGAATCCTAGACAAAGATGTTTTTAATACTACCATTAGCTTTGGAAAATAAATTCTTTTCTGTTGCTACATGAGGCTGAATTGCAACGTTGTAACCGCGGAGGTCTAAGTCAGGGATTACTTTTATGAACAAAGTTCTTATTTTGATTTGGCTCATTTTTTTATTAAATCATCATTTGAAGTGAGTACACCATAAAAAATTAATAAACATTACAATAATAGTTATATTTTATAATATCATTGTTGAATGTAGGATGAAAAATGGTAATTGGAACGTAAGAGTTAAAAAATACATGTGGTCGGGCATAGCAACCTCCTTTACAACCTCTTTTGAACTTCGTAATTATTGACGGCTGTCAAAATATCTTTTTTATTTACATGTGTGTATATGTTGTGTAAAATTCAAGCAGTAGTGTGAGTAGTGCATATTTTAATAAATTTAATGTGCTTCTAATGCATTTTATATAAAATAAACAGCTTTCTGCACTTCTCCGCCACCTAAACTTTAACTATGCCAAATTTCAAGTTCCACCCATTCACGGCAAATAGGTTAAAAAGGGGCACAATTTCTTTGGTTCACGTATTAATATATAGATACGAGCTCAGTGCGGCAAGAGAGTTTACTCACATTCGCTTGCGCATGACATCATTTTGTCGTCGCCACGCCAACAAGCAGGTTACCCACGCGGTTCACATAAAAAAATATTCAAAATTGTTTAATTTTTGCAGGAGAAAATAGGGAAATACGAAATTATGTCTATTGTATTCATAATTATTCCGATATGTAGCTGTCTCTCTCGACCTCTATTTGATAATTCAGGTAGAACGCGACAGCAATAGACTCCTTTTCTAACCTATTTGTCAAATTTCTTTCAGACTATGTTTTCGCTTGAGTGGTCACGCTTGCCTCTCCCTGTCGATACGCCGAGTGCCATGGGTTTGAATCCCACGGAGGATAGCTATTAGTTTGATATGATTGTCTTATATCGACTATGTACTTTGTTAATTGCATGTCCGTAAAATCCTAGCGATATAGGGCGTGACCCGTTACTATAAGACATATTTTTATAAAGAGAAAACCTTCCTTACCCTCCTTACTTTAACACGTAACACAATTTTTTCCTGTCTATGTGATGTGTCTATACTTTTTAGATTAAAAAAAATGTTGCAGTTCTAGGATTATGTAATAAAATACATATCAATCATTTTAGAAAGTCTGCTTGTTTGTTTGAACACCGATCACTGCTAAAGTACTGCGTACATGATAAAACATGTATATCTTCGAGTAACATTGAGTTTTTGTTTCATTAAAATTGGTTCACTCTATCAAAAGTTATTGTAATTTTAGTGACGACGCGACTTAAGCACGAGATAAAAGTAGATAGTAATGAGACTCGATCTATTCAGATGACTTTATCAGTCACTACTTTGTACATCAGGTTACGGACGAAGTCGCGGACACATCCTCCTCTTTATATAAAAATACTGTTTTATACCCGCCTGTTTAGTTATAAGGTTGTTTTATTTTTATTAGCGGTTACAAATGTATACAAAATCAATGAAATCCAAAAAATAAATACTCTAAAAACGGTTACAAAAAAATGCACATCCTAAAGTTATAATCCTGTGCCATTACGTTTAATAGTTTATATGCGATTTAACCTCAAACCTCAAAATATAAGTGTAGATTTAATTACCTTTAATATTATATCATTTGGACTAAATCCATACAGAGCTGTAAGATATAATATAGAAACCTTGGCAAAAACAATTTGATAAACCCTCAGTCAAAGCTATTGAGACAGCAATTTCCTTCCAGAAAATACCAGAGACATTCCTTTGCATACATTGTGCCAAATAATAATTGGAGTTTTGCCAAAACTAGGAGCTGAATCAGGCTAAGTAATTTTTGGTGTCCCATTTCCAACTTTGGTCATCATTCAGAGCAAGTTTATGAGGTTTATTAGCGAGTGTATGGTTTAATGTGTGCCAAGTTATGTTGTCATTTGAATCGTGACGTAGACATGAGTTGTCTAATATGGACTTATGTAATTTGGAGTCAAGACTTAGTCAATATTTTCTTTTAGTGTTAGCATGTATTTGGAGCTTGTTTGAAGAAATTTCGAGTGATTCCTAATCAATTATAAATCAAGTAACCTTTTTTTTCGAACCGATTACTCTATTGGCTTAACCGAACGTAGTCTGAACGAAACCGTTGTACCGCGTCATAGGTTAGCGCGGGGAGGTGGGGAGTAGGATCGAAAGAGCATGAATTCACATGAGATTCGTAGTATCAGACAGATCTTACGATATCATATCACAGTTTTTTGTTTAATCTAAAATATACTTTGTTCAATCTAGCCGCTTATGAACGTCAAAGCTACCACCGGTTTGGAAAACAACCCAAACATCGAGAAGCCGTCATTTCCATTCATTTACGAAAATAATTTTTTCCAGTTCTTGTTTCTGAAGATCTGAACACATAACGGACGAGCAATTTTTAGATGTTTCATCTCATGTGAATCTAACACAGACAATTCGTTCGCCCCTCCCCCCGTCTAACCGCTCGCGTACTTATGGCGCGGTACAGCTATTAGCGCTCAGACTATACTAAGATGAGCGCTTATGGCACTCAGCCGTTTTTATTTAGCAACCAGTTCAAGAGTGCACACCACACCTCGGCTTGGGCTGTTTTGCGCAACATCGCGAATCTAAGCAACATATTCCTACGTATAGGAATTAGTGTGATACACATGTGTATGAAGCATGTGTACCTGAGCTTGTTTTTTTATGTCACAGGAGGCTAACGAACAGGTGGGTCACCTGATGTTAAGTTATTACCAGCATCCATAGACACTGGCAACACCAAGGTAGTTGCAAGTGCGATTCCATCCTGTGTTTGGGGGAGCATGGAGAGAAGAGGGGAGAGGAGAGGAGAGTGGAGGTGGGCCTCCGGCACTCTCACTGACCGAACGAAACGCAACAGTGTAAGCACTATTACTTGACGTCGGTTTTCTGTGAGAGGGTGGTACTACCCTGAGCGAGCCGACGCATTCATGCTGAAACCAATAATAGATCCAGCGTGGCTCTACCGCCAACGATAAAATCTTTATTTACCCACTTACGTTTACATTTATTTATCGGATCGAAAAAACCATCATACTTGCATTTCGTATTCCCAAGATTACGTCAACCTAATCTTTTTTGAAAGTCTACCTTGCTCGAACCTGCCGATGGCTTAGGTGATGTAAGAATGAGACAAATAATATTAGAAACTAGTCGATACTCGCGACTTCGTATGAATTGACCTGCGCATGGTCACTGAACTGCTTGCGTCATTTCTCCACAACAAGAAAATACACATCTCTGAACGAGAAGTGCTTACAAAAAACTTAGTGTCTTAAAATTGCATATTACTTTATATAAAATGAAGATATCATGAGAATTTGCTCGTTTTTGTTAAGCACCAAGCAATTTTTGTATTGAATGGTTTTTGTGACAAAGTTCCGTCAGTTAATATATATAGGAGGGTAGGTTAACAGTGGTAGTGAGAAAAAGTATCCCATTATTTCTGCTTACCCTTTTTTAAATATAGTTTGATGTTAGATAGAATACACAATTTGTGCATATGTGAGGTGCATTCGATACTTGCAATTATTGATAATTGCATAATTATTGTTATTGTAATTTAATATTATTTTGTTAAAATTGAAACCTCCAGTAGCTTATGAGTTGATATCAATTGCTCAGTCTATATCAATAATATTTTTTTTTACAAATTAGGTCCGTTTCCTCGACGTGGAGCTATTGAGTACATTGCTAACGCGATACAGGGATACTGAAAAAAGAATTTCAATCATATACATAACAATACCTGCACATACAAATAGGTATTATTTTATTATTCCCTTATCGAATTGAGGTAGTTTAGGTTAATTTAGTTGTCAGATAGGAATTACGTATGCGAGTTACCGAGGTACACATATTCGATACACATGTGTGTCTCGCTAATTCCTATATTTTTAAGAGTTAGCTTACGTTAACCTAGCTTGGTTAGATTGACACCGCGCAGCACACATTGTCTGAGTGTGCTGCGTGGGAGGAGCAGCGCCGCATTCTGGCTGCGGCGGTAGGAGGGAACCTCTCGCTGCCGAGCGTGGTCGCGGCCATGCTCGGTAGCGAGGATGTCTGGAACGCAATTGCCTCCTTCTGCGAGGAAGTCGTCTCTCAGAAGGAGGCGGCGGAGAGGGTTCGCGAGAACGATCCGTTAAGCGGCCGTCTCCGCCTAAGGAGGACAGGCAGGAGGAGGCGGCAATTTGACCGCCTCCTCCCGCCACCGTAGCCGGATCTAGGGACGGGTGGGGCTGGGGCCCCACCTTCCCATTGCACTGGTCCTGCAGACGAGAAGGAGGCGGCCGGTGTGTATCCGGCTGTCTCCTTACAAGACGAGGCCCGGCGGCGGCACTTCTGCCGCTGGGCCACACCGCTGGGGCGGCACAATGAAGTCTACGGAGATCTCGTGCCGCCCCAACAACAGCGGAAGACGTACACCGTGGGGTTTTAGTCCGTGCGAGTCGGACATAACCCACCCTCTCCCCAGGGAGGGTGGGTATCCATAAGGGATTTCCCCACGTAAAAAAAAAACTTGGTTAGAATGGCGATGTTGCGAAATCAAGTCAACAGTTCAAACCGAGGTGTAAGCTCACATTGTAAAGGCCAGTCAGAATTCCGAAAAATTAGTTGTTACATACCGGAATTCCAATCTGCGGACATCGAAATTATATTCACAAGTAAAACCAATAGGCCGCCACGATTTTTTTTTCGTACTGACTACACTATTGGCCTGGCAAGGCCTTAATAGCTTCACTGGACTAAGGCCACAACGAAGTTTTTCAGCAATGATGTGATAATGAACTGAATCAACACCTTATGTTTGTAGATGGGACAACCTTTCTAGTATATTTGCCTAACCACGAGGTTAGACGTGAACCAGATTAGGCCCCCTTGGCAACGGCTCAAGCCTAGGTTCGTTCCCTCCGCGTGGAGCCTTTGAGTATGCTGTCCGCGCTATACAGTGACACAAAATCTTATATCACTGTAACAACATTACACATATCACCACCACACACGTGCACGCATATACGCTTATACGCTTACACATGAAAGGGGAAGGGTTTTGTTTCTTTCCCTTATCGAACTGAAATAGTTTAAAAAATTATCCGATACGAAATATATGTAAGAATTGTTGAGGTATGCATATTTGGTACACATATATGTTCCAACAACTCATATATGTATGAATAGTTAGCTTAAGTCAGCTCAGATAGGTTGCGAATTGCACGTATCAGGCAACAGCCCCAGCCGAGGTGTGCTGCACACCCTTGAGCAAGTTGTAAATAAAATCGGCTGTGTGCCCTAAGCGTTAGTAGTCCGGTGAAGCTGTTAAGACGCTCGACAGTGACAATTGTTTTGTCTACGTTCATTTGTATTGTAAGCTAGTTTGACAAATCGCCTAATTACTGTATTGTTTGTTAGTACCCTGATAATCAAGTCGTTAATTACCTTCAGATTGTACTACGGACGCGACTTCTGGCAAGCAGCCAACTTAGGCACTTCACGAACAGTACTCAAAAACCTTTCTAGTGCTTGTAAACTCGCTGGCACCTGTTGATATACTTCAATGAATTAGTAATGAGGTAGCGAGTTTATCGCATGGTTCTTTTGATTAATGAATCCGGCATTTCTGCCAACACAACTTGTTTAATTCTGAAATCATTTGTGTAGTTGCCTTCACAAAACAACAGTATTTTTGCAGTGAAAATTCTGATCTGCAAATTAGGTAGTGTAGGGGCCGTAGCCGGACCTGAGGGGATGGGCCGGTTGCCTATTTCCTCATTGTACAGGGCCGGTGGACGAGAGGAAATGGCTGATGTGTACCCAGTCTGCCTTTCTATAATAGGTAGGAGTCCGGCGGTTACCTTCCGCTTGGCGCACCGTTGGGGCGGCTCTACAGCGTAGATTAGCTAGAACGATCCCTTACCGCCCCAACAATTACGGTTTGTTGGTATACCGTGGGGCTTTAGCCCGTGCGAGTCGGACATAGCCCACCGTCTCCTCCGGGAGGGTGGCATATGAATAAGGGATTTCCTGTTAAAAAAAAGTGTCTCGCTTGGCTTTGAGTATTGGAAAGCAAAGAGAAATATGCTCTTCTCGCGTTGATTAAAAATAATCAGTTGTATTTTAATAAGAATAGATTGTCGCAGTAGGAAAACCAAAATAAGAAAATTAGATAATGTGCTTCTTGTAAAGGACGTAATAACAGAATATTGGTAATTAAAACCGTAAGGTTCATTTTAGCACGATTGGTATAATTGTGCCGCTTTATTGGAATATAAACATTTTATTGGGTCGTAAAATAATTTTTATGAATATTGGGGCTATTTATGTGTTTATTGGTAAATTTTATGTTACCAGGATTCCACGTTTTGTAGAAGGTTATGCTTATAGCTATATATTGTAGCATTTAATTGAAAGTAAGCAGAATTCAATATAGAATTATTGAGAGAACATAATGCGTTATTGCACAATAAATTACTGTGTAGATTTTTATGTGTTTCATTTATAGATACAATGATTCACGAGGAAGGTTTAGATATATAATTTATGTTTTTTTTTTGTAATAAAGGTTTAAATATAACGCTAAATTTTGGAAGTATCGAAAAAGTCAAGCCGCCCGAGTATTTCGTCGAAAACGCTACATAATTCCTTTATGGTATAAAAAACCAACTGTGATATTAAACGGAGTAAAAGAAGTCGCGGGAATCAGGTAGTATATTATAAAATGTAGTAAATTACTAATACAAACGTACACAATCTGCAAGTCCGTTGAAATTATCTGATAAATGAGAAACAAACACACTTGAATAACATATTTTTGTATCTCATAAATAGATACAGTGTTATTACAAAAAAGTTAAATACGTATTGAAAACTTGCTTTACAAAGATTACGTTTTAAATACACCGCGCTCGTTGAATGTACGCCATCTTGCTCTTTTGTCTCGCTTTGGTTATGTTAGGTTAGACTTGCGAAAAAAGGATAACGCGAACTTGTCTCGGACGAGCGCGGTGCATTTAGCACGAAATCTTTTTAAAGCAGGTATTTAATACGTATTTATCTTATTTGTAATAACACCGGTAGACTCGATCTTTAATAAACGTACCTTATAAGTTCTTGTAAGAAAGTCATTCTGTCATTCTAATATGTAATTTGTGAACACAAGGCTCGATAAACAGGGCACTGGTCTATGAATTTACATTTCACCTTTGAGTCAAGAAGTTACTATGAAGATTTAACATTTCTAAAATTCATTTTTAAGAACTGTAAGCTTAATTGAGAATATAATCAAATACTATGGATATGCTTGGCAGGGGGTAGAGCCACGCTGAAGCTATTACTGGCTTCAGCATGAATGGGTCAGCTCGTCCGGAGTAGTAACACCCTTACAGAGAACACCGACGTGAAATAACTGTGTTTGCATTGTTGCGTTTCGTTCGGTCAGTGAGAGCGCCGGCGGCCCACCTCTTCTCATCTTCTCCAACACAGGCTGGCAACGTAACTGCGACTCCTTTGATGTTGCAACTGTCTATAGATGGTGGTGATCACTTAACATCAGGCGACCTAGCTGTTCGTTTGTCTCGTACGATATAAAAAAAAATATACAGAAATGTGTAAAATATATGTAGAATAATATAATATACATACAAAGTTAAATTTATAAAACAGGCAGTGGGAAAACAGGTAAGAATATATCTCTCCTCTGTTTTTCAGCCAATTCTCCTCATTCTTTTTTACTTCGTAGCTACTGACGAGCTTTAGTGTTACTTTTTTTTTGGCAAAGTTTCTACTAATATATTGTTACTGCCGTTATCTATTATTTTTTATTTTATATCATTGGAGGCAAACGAATAGACGGGTCACCAGATGTTATGTGATTACTGTCGTCCATAGACACTTGCAACACCAGGGGAGTCGCAAGTGCGTTACCAGCCTGTGTTGGGAGAATGGGTAAAGGAGAAGGGAGGAGCTAGGGGAGGGGAGGTGGGTCTCCGGCACTCTCACTGACAGAACAAAACGCAACAAGGCACGCACTGTTATTTCACGTCGGTTTTCTGTGTGTCGGATGGTACTACCCCGGGTGAGACGACCCATTCATGCTGAAACCAGTTATCATTTCAGCGTGGTTCTACAAAATGATATAACAACTTTCTTGCGATCATTTCAAAAAATTAACAAGATGGTGGCCGTCTTGTTAGAACCTTCCAAGGAGTTTTTGTGGCCAGTCGGAATCCATCCTCCGTGGTATTATTTCCGATCCACTTCACTTGTGCACAATAACCAAACTATATTACGTAAAACACTATCAATATTACAAAATATAGAGTCGGATAACACAAGATTGTGAATAAAATATAAATTCCACTACATGGCATTCCAAGATCCCGCCAAAAACTTTTTTTGAAGATGATTTTTTTTTATGTGAATTATCTATAGGCGCGGATAAACTTGACTGTTGAACATAAGATTTAAATTGTTTTGTCGACGACTCGGCCAAGGGAAGCGGGCGTTCGACGCTCTCACTGACCGAACGAAAAACAGTGCAAGCACTGTTACTTCACGTCCGTTTTCTGTGGGTCGAGTGGTTGTACCTCGAACGAGCCTACTCATTTATGCTGAAACCAGTAATAGCTTCAGCGTGGCTCTACTAACTACCACCTAATCTTTGTAAAAGAAAGTTTCTTTTTGTGATAGAGAATTCGCCAAAACTAAAGTCAGAAAACCTAATTGTACCTAACTATAAAATACTCCACTGTCACGTTATACCCGTTATTATCTGGGTACAAATTTATTATTACTTCAAAATTTCCTATAATATACATCTGTGGTAATTATTTCCACGAAGTGTTACGAGTAAGGTCCTGTTTTTATAGCGTATGTTGCGTGTTTGTATTGTTTCTCATTAAAAGTTCATATTTAATATTCAAACAACTTGCATTTACAATTTTAATCGCATGGAAACAATCTTTAGAAGAACGTGAAGTATTTTGTACATAAAATCGACACGAACGTACATTACGAAAGTTTACAGTGTATCTATATATATAATAACAATGTAAACCTAACGTGTTATATATATTTATTAAAACATTCATTTTTATATATTTACACATCGCAAAAAGTAGGAAAAATATAGTTATCAGAAAGCTTTAAATTGATTGACTGTATAACTCAGTTTTTATTTAAATAGAAATATATTTATACAAAATGTTAGGAAGTTTCATTTGCATAACAGATCGAAATTAAAACGGTATAAGATAAGTATGTTGAATGTGAGCCAGTGTACGTGTTGATTTATGTGAAATGTATATGTATTCTTAACAAAATATATCCGACCGAAATAAACCTCAACTTAATACAATGATTTTATTGTAGGTAAACTTTAAATTATTAATTCCGAGTGCTATGGAAGTTTTGATCGGTAAGCGATATATCGATCAATCTGACAGCGAAGGTAAACAAGGACTGCGTTCCAGTAGAAGCTCACAACGCTCACGCTCACGACCGCGTGTTTTCCCGTTCCACTAGCTCACGAGCATTACGATCGTAAGCGCTAGTGGAACGCATTTGTGGGCGTTTTGAGCGTTCAGATAAATAATAAAAATGGCGATCTAGAAAAAATAAAGCAAAAGCTTTGAGAGGTTAAGTTACACTTTGTAAGTCGTAACAGTAAATTCATATGATTATTAAATCCATTTAAATATATTAAAGAAACAATGTATAATTCAATTTTATTAATTTTAATTATCATAAAAACATAAAAATGACCTTATTGGTTAAATTAAAAATATTAAATTACCATGAAATGATTATAAATTAATTTCTACATTGAATTATAGAATTCACAACATTTTTCAAAAGAAGTTAAAATATCAAAACTTTATTTAACATATTTCATTTCATATTTCATTTACGTATTTCAATACAATATGTTATTTAATATAAATATCCTATACCATATCAAGTAATGAAATTTTCACGGTCGCCATCTTTATTGAGAATCCCGCCAATTTTGTTAACGCTCACGTCCAGACATGGGGCGTCGTGAGCTTCGCGTGAGCGTATGTTATGACGTCATCAATGACGTTTTCGCCACGACCGCAACGCTCGCGGTTGTCTAGTGGAACGGCGAAAAGGGCGTTGTGAGAGTTGTGAACTTCTACTGGAACGCGCCCAAGGCGAGCTGTTAAGACTCGGCTCGGCGGTATGCGACGGTGATGTGGCGGTAGGCACTGGCGACTCCGATAAGTCTGGGTGTACCAGAACACCGACCGTGTTTTGCTTCTGACTTCCTTCGTTCATTTCTACTTCTTTTAGCTCTTCGGGGATTATATTTAGAAATGGAAGTTCTCCATTTTGTCATGCAGTGTCAAATTTTTGGTTTGATGTAAATTTGTAGTTGAATATATTTATCTGTAGCTTAGCACTATAAATGCGTTCTGTTCGCATTAGAAATTGACGACATTTAAAAAAATATATTGAAGCAATGTGCGGTTATTGTTTTACATTTAGCATAACGTAATAGATAGTTGCAAGAACTGGGACATGTACTTAGGTTGTCTTGCCGCTCGATCCACTTTTTGCGAAACGGGCAATGAATAGCTACTTAATGATCTTACAAATATTTCGTTTTTTTTTTTTTTCGAATAACTATTAGACTCACTTTATCTTTTTAATGATATTTCATGTAATTTCTTTACGAAATTTTGTGTTGTATAACAACCCAAGAAAACGGCAAAGTCTGAAAATACCGATTAAAATTTTCAGCAATTTAACGAAGAGAGAGTTTTTATGTTATTAAAATAGGTGATACGAAGTACACCGGGTCATCTAGTATTAGTATAAATTTCTTCTAGCCTTTAGATATTAAAACCCGCTTGACATGTTGTTTGGACTCACCATCCGGCAAATTGGTAATATTCTTTGGGACTTTCTTTATTGAATTTAACGGTCAATATGATAATTCTGTTCCATTGAACAGTTGCTCTGGGAGTATATTTTTTTTTTTTTATTGTAGCTCGGCAAAGTGACTGCACTATGCCTGATGGTAAGCACAGTACAATCCAAAAATAATAGCGACCACCGATTGACACACTGCCCATCGCTGGTCGCCACTATCATGCCGGCCTGTAGAAAGCTGGATATCCACAGGCTGATCCCGAAACGCGACCCGTAGAAGCGAATCACTATTACGGGCTTTTTCGCCATATACATGGTGGTTGCGACCCAGTCAGGCTGTAAAACCTTACCACCACGCTTGCGCCATTGCCTCGTTCGTTATTCAGCAGGGTGCACCACGTGCAGCTGAGGTTGGTTTGGGTGTCTCGAGTCTTATGATGTTATTCGACACCCCTTACACTCCATAAAGCTTTAAAAGCTGTTGACGAGTTTTAGTGTTATTAATAAAAAAATGATCAAGTGTCGTCTTTTTTTAATACTGAATCTTAATAATTAATGAATTACGATCGAATTACAACCACTGAGAGAGGCTTGTAACTGGAAAACTACTGAATGGTTTTCCATTATTCTTTTCGAAATTATACTTAATGTGTGGTAATGAAGTTATACCTTGAAACGGAAGTTGTAACTACATAAAGTTAGTTGTAACTACATAAAGTTAGTTGTA
>JACEII010000025.1:10410-69916 GCA_014332785.1 Antheraea mylitta | reverse complement strand
GTAACTACATAAAGTTAGTTGTAACTACATAAAGTTAGTTGTAACTAACGTATAACTTTTTGTTTAAATATTGTTTTTGTTTTGTTTAAATATTGTTGTATTCAGCGTATTTAGGTGGTAGAGCCACGCTGAAGCTATTACTGGATTCAGCAGAAATGGGTCGGCTCGTCCGGGGCAGTACTACCCGACCCACAAAAACACCGACGTGAAGTAACAGTGCTTGCATTGTTGCCTTACGTTCGGTCAGTGAGAGCGCTGGAGGCTTACCTCCCTTCTCTCCCTTACTTCCCCCATCCCCACCAAACAGGCTGGCAACGCTCTTGCGACTTCTCTGGTGTTGCTGGTCTATGGACGGGGATGATCACTTAACATCAGGAGACCCATCAGTTAATTAGCCCCCTATGACATAAAACAAAAATATTCTGTTGATTTTTATTGGTTGTAGATATTTAATTTCGCTATTCGAAAATGTCAGTAGACGTTTTTAAACCCGGTTGCTGGCATTCTCAAGATGAAAATTTGTCGCCAAGCATCTGTATGTGTCCGGCAGCTGCATTTAAGAGTTAGTCGCTTGTTAGTGTCTACCATCTTAGCATATTGTTATTTCAATTGTTTATTTGTGTTAGTGATTGTAGATAAGCAACTTGGCAAGGCCCCGAGGTTACATTGTAGTGAAACATTAAAATCTATAATATATACGAAAACTAACGGTCACTGCAGACGTTGTTCTGCTTTAATAATAAAAAAAATCCTAAAAGCCAACCGCAGCCCCACCTACCGAGCCCAATCGTGAATCTAAATCAGTGTTTCTCAAACTTTTTAGGCCATTCCCCCCACCTTAATATCTCTAAAATTTTATGACGCCCATAAATATTTTTTAAACTTCAAAAATTGTTTTGTTTCCTTAAGAAATATAAATGATAAATTTTAGGAAGACATCACTATGAAATTTTTATCAAAATATCGAAAGTAAACTTTCAAAACATATACAATACCCATATTAAAAATTTTCTTGACTTGACGACTCTAATTACCCAGTTGATATTTTGGTAACGTCAAACGAAATTATACCTGATAATTATTAAAGGCATTTTTTTTTTAAATCTGCCTTCTTTGTTAAATTTGTCACCGACATCTAGCATTGCATTTAAACAATCCAAAGGGGTAAAGTCTTGTCGATTTTTCAATTTCCCTCATTAACTATGAAATTGCCCCTCTGTGGAGCGTGGGCGCCACTTTAGGAAACACTGATATAAACCATTCTTGGATCCACTGGAACACGCGCACGAAATTTCATCAAAATCGGTCCAGCCGTTTAGCAGTTCAGTGACATACACACGTACAAAAGAAATTTATATATAAAGATTTTGAGGAATTTTCTTAAAAGAATAAAAAGTGTACAGTCATACAAAAATGTGTACAAAAATTCAGATGATACTAGAAAATGGAATTAATGACAAGTTATTAATATGTTATTAAATTTAATTATAATTTTATACATCGAAGTAGTGAACATAATTAAATATACCTCCTAGATTATTGACTTCCGTAACAGTGTGACAGTAATGAATTACTTGTTTTATACTGTGTCCTAATGAGATTAATTAAATAAAGAGATATTGGTTTATTGAATGACATAATTGGTAAATAATTTCAATACTGAAAACATTCGGGTGATTTCAAAGCGAATATAAACAAAATATATAAGAAAATACTCAATGGCGATGTTACGTAACGGTTACAAAGTTATAATGCGTTTGAGTAATTAATGAACTAAAGCGATATCGGTACATCCGTAACTATGTCGCTAGGAACCTAGCGCCGCGTATAACCGCAAACGATAACTTTGCCGCGCGTACTATTTTCAGTCAGTTGCCCAAAGTGAGTCGGATCAATGAAAGAGCGACTACGGCGCCATCTATAACCGACGTCAGTCGATGACCTCGCGGTGAATTATTACAACAATCATAGTTTCGTTTCCGTACAAACATCGATCTTTTTAAATTCATTTTCTTATGTTTTCTATTTAATAATTTGATTCGTCGTTGCCAAAAAATTCATTTTAAATGACATCATTAATTTGTTTTTCCGTAGGCGCTTATCTAAGCAAAAACTTGACTAGTCATTTCATGGTATTTTTTAAATCATAAATAAGCTATTCGACACTGGAATTTTTACTGTAGTTTGTATATAGTTATTGGATAAATAATTTAAATTAAAAAATAATACGTGACGTTTTAGTGCCTGCAAATTATTACTGTAAGATTTCGGTACTGTAACATCATTATATTAAAACTTATAAATTGACCTGGCAATATATAGGTTTGGGATTTAATTATTTTTTACAAGATGATAAGTTACTGACACCGGCAGATACACTAATGGCGCTTTGCCAAAAACAAAAAAGGTTATAGAACCTTATGTAACGCGTGAGTAGCCGCGAGCACAATTGCTTGTATAAAAGTATATTTTACATATGTAGAGGTCGCTGTAGAAATAAACTGATAAATTATTTATTAATTTAATTATTATTACTGTGTCTTCAGTGCATTCTACCTGTATAACATCTATCTATCTAAATCCTTTTAACGAGCAATTCTTGTATATTTTTATATTTGTATATATTCAGGATCTCAGAAACGGCGTCATCTATTTCCGTGAAACTTAGTATGTAGGTAGTTTCGGGGACGATAAATCGATCTAGTTTGATTTTATTCATAGAAAACTTTTTTTTGACTGAGTTTTCAGACAATGAAAAAATGTAGCTAGAATATAAAGGTAAATTTCGTCGCGGCTGTCAAAACAAAAATAGCTCAGATGGAAATCGGCTGCTGAGAAAATCCGTGTAACTCCATTTGGAATCCGAGTGACAGCAAAAGATGTTTTTTTTTTATTAAATAATCCTAAAAGTTTATTTTAATTTATGAATGTTTTTTAATAATCCGAGCTAGCTTCGGTCGTTCATGTACTAAATTCTTATACAACCAATAGCTGTTCTCGCGACTTCGTCCGCGTGGAATAGTTATTTTCGGTTAACGATAACTTAGAGTGAAAACTCTCAAGGGGAAAAAACGCCGATTTTGAAATATTGTTCATTTGTGCTCCGTTCCTAATGATATATAGCTTACTCCCTTCCTCGACAGGTAACTATCTAACACCGAAAGGCTTTTTCAAATCGGACCAGTAGTTCCTGTGATTAGTTCAACCAATAGATTATAGTATAGATTGTACTCGTTGCTCCGCACTCGTTTATTCTGTAGTGATTTTGGGTTTGTAATTTTACTTTTATAAAAAAAAAACTTGAGAGGTGTCAAGGGACACCCGGATGGAACGAAGTTCCTTTCGATTAATTAGTGAAGGAATTGTAATAAAATTTTATTTTTTTAAGTTATAATAATATTTTTTTTATTATTAACAAATATAATGTTATATAAACTTAATCAGTAGGCTCAATTTTCGTAATAATTGGCTTGTGGTAACTGAAGTAGGAAACATATGTTTGGGATCAATATTATTATTATTATTTATTATTTACAAAAAACCTGTATACACTCAACAAAAATAATCGTCGCGACACCAAACTGTTCAATGCGAAATATAAATGAAAATATCTGGCTTGCTTTCTATAAGAGAGAGAGAGACAGAGAGAGAGACAGACAGAGAAACATGCGACGCCGCACAGCTCACAATAGCTTACTATAGCAAAAAGTGTCGTGACAACTTTTCGTAAGAATTTTTTCCGTCTAGCCCCCTTTCACAACGCGCGATAAGGAACTTCGTTCCAATAATATTATTAATAAATGTATAATTAAATATACGCCTGAATAACATTTTGATTGAAATCGTTTGGGCAAAAATAGTATTTTTTTCTTTCAAATTATCTTTTTTTTTTTAAAAAAAATTTTTTTGTTAATTTTTTTTTAATCAATTTTGAAATTATAGATACCTTTTAAATCTTATCAAGATTGGTTGTGGTAAATGAATAGTACAATTATTATTATTTAAATTACTTCTATAAGTGTTACTGGTAAGTCGATACATAGTCGGTGTTTTGATTTTTGATTGATTTAAACAATCTTTTCAAAGAAAGAGATATACATTTATGTGGCGAGATGAAAGACGCTTTCCAACCTCTTTAGTTTTCGTATCCACGAAGCCGTATTAAGGCACTCGAGAAATGTCAAAGCCTATTTCAAAGGCATATTAAAAAGTCTTTCATGCCAGACAACTTAAAGCAATTATTTCATTTAAGACTCCCGAAGATGCCTTATTATTTTGCCTTATTATATTATTTAGTACCTCGATAAAAATAAACTAAATCTTAAATTTATGTATCATTAATTTAAGCGATTCTACTTTAATTAGTTCTATAATTAAAATTAAAAATATGATACAATTACTGGACCATATTCATATAAATGACTAAAGAAATACTTCGCGAAAAATGCAACAGATGGCTGTATTACATAATTGTTATTGTCTTGAATACAAAATAATTCATTAAAAAATCACTAGATGGCGTATTGCATTTAGAAAGACATACTTCTATTATTTTCTTTGTAAACTTGGATTTTTGGATTTTTGGTCAGCACTTCGTACACGTGAGAATGATTTAACATCAAGAAGTGTATTTAGCTATTGTATTATATACATACTGTATTTTATTTTCTTTTTTTTTATATATTTGATAAATTGCATCAGCATAAGATTTAAGCGGTCGGTTCTATATGAATCTGAAATCGAATAAACTGTTGCTAAATTTTATAGGCACTCTACGAAATAAATCTTTTTTTTTAACTATTTTCCTTAACAATTTTTAAAAGTATTATTGGTACTATATATATACCCTACTAAACTTGAAATGCTATTCTACTTTCTTTATACAAAGTTATTAATTTCCCGTGGTTTCACACGTGTTTTCTATGAAGGAATTATTTTATATCTATACGAGTAGAAGGATAACAGATTGACTGATAAATGACGGAATCTCATAGAAACTATCGTCACATTCTTTACCAGTTTAGAAGTTAAATTTTCAAAAACCCTTCTTACATTGATAAACTAATCTTCAAACAAATTTTCAAGATTCTAACACAAGTAATGTCGACTGTACGTTAAAGTATCAGTCAATTATTGAAATAGAGTTCTTTAGGCGAGTTGAACGGTATTTGAAGGAAATGAATTTCTAATTTAGCGTCACGACATGCTAGTAAGCGTGGCCGACCGTATTGTGGTTGTGCGACTTGCGTCATACTAACGAGCCCTAATATAGGACATTGTGTACAAAACAGAAAAAAATATTCTATTGCATTTAGTTTTCACTTCTTTCGGAAGTCTTCATGGTTGCCACTTTTTTAAAATTTAATATGAGTAGATTTCAGCATCCTCTATAAGTATCCATCTCCCTCGTCTGTTTCTCGGCTGATTTTCTTTATTCTTTTTTTTATTTTGTATCTATTGACAAGCTTTATTTACCAATAAAAAAAATTGGAAAAGGTTTTCTTCCCTTATAGTCGAACTTCACCCACTGGACAAGCTCTCGGATATATAAATTTCAACCTATATATAGTTTGAAGATAAACAATTCATTAAAAAGAAATTCACAGTGTTACGGAATTCGTCGAGCGAGATGCAAAGTTTTAATGGGCACTCAGAAAAACAGACTTTGTGTAGTAACCGCTCAAACTACGGTGCTCGTAAAATCAATACCCCCCACGACCGCTTACTAGAGTTACGGGAAGCTGGGGTGGACTGGGTGGCGCAGGAGCGGGCACCCACCCCCCTCGAGCTTTAATCAGCTGTCGTTGAAGCAATTCAAATTATACCCTAATTGTGTTCGACAGGGAAAGAATTTACCTACAATATCTTTTGGGGATTATATGTTCATTTTTTATTCAAATTAAGTTCTTTGAAATGAGACAATTGGAGCGTAATTAATTTTTAATTCATTGTTTATTTTTGAAGAGAAAACGAGAAAAGTTCTACTTTTTATTTTTCCTGTTTTGGCTCCACATTTACAGACTATATATTTTACACAATAACTGTCATGTGATTATTTCAATGTTCCAACAAGATGGTGGCTCCCCTGTTAGAATTTTCGGGGGTATTTTGTTGCATCTGAGAATTCATGCTCCGTGGTATTATTTTCCAATCACTTCACTTATGCACAATAAACAAACTGTATTACGTAAAACACCACCAATTTACAAAATATAAATTCAAATAACACAAGATTATAAATAAAATCCACTACATGACAGACCAAAATCCTGTCAAAAACTCCTAGCGGCATTTTTTTGGCATTCGATATAAATTAGGTTCAGGACATACTAATAAGCGTGAGCGACTGTACTGCGCTTGCGCGGTTTCGTCACACTAGTATCATATGCTCGATTAATCAATAAAAAACTAGAAAAATTTATTATTATTTTTCGGAGAGCCAATAGATAGGAAAAATAGGCTCATGATAATAATTTCAATTAAAAAATTTTGCATAATTAAATTGATTTAAAAATTTAAAAGAGAACAAAATCCATTGTTTTGAATTTTTACTCTTGTCAGCAGTTCGTATAATCACCTCAACTTTTCTTACATAGTTTATTCGTATGACTAAGTAGATTATCTTTATTTTATTATCGTCACTTGATTGGATACTAGGATGTCAGCTATTTACTAAGTTGGTTTTTTTTTTACTTGTGTATCGTCCAAATTGTTAGTTTCTAGCCTAAAATCATTTAAGAAAAAAAAAATATTTTTTGGACCCTGTTTAACCTTATCTAAATGAAAATACTTTGCCGATTCATTTAACGTAGCATATATACTTTTTCTAAATAAAATAGGTTAAAAATATGTTTGGGCTTTATCGAAATTTACAATTTAAATTTTTGACGCCCATTTTGAAATTTTTCCTTCCCAAGGGATCATTATAGCTAGATAATCAGTAATATTTGGTAAGTTATTCCATAATACAAGCAAGATAAACATTAATTAAAAAAAGAAAAAAAAAAACAAAAAAGCCATAGCCATGTTAAATGATTGGAAAACGTAACGTCATTTAAGCACGGTTAAATGGCATCAGAAAATAACTTCTTAAATGGTTTTGGGCTATAAAATCTCTGAATGGTACTCAAGTAAAAAAAGCCAACTTGGTAAACAACTGACACGCTCTTAATTACACAATCTGTTGCTGTGATGTTTAGTTAATGTATGTTTTAAAAGGTAGTAGAGCCAAGCTGAGGCTATAATCGGTGTCAGCATGAATGGGTCGAGTTGCCCAGAGTAGTACCACCCTCTCATAGAAAGCCGACGTAAAGTAACAGTGCTTGCATTGTTGCGTTTCATTCGGTTCGTGAGAGCGTCGGAGGGAAACCACCTCTTCTCTTCCCTCCACCCCACCAAAACAGACTGGCAACGCACTTGTGACTCCTCTGGTGTTGTTGGTGTTTATGGACGGTGGTGATCACTTAACATCAGGTTAATACCCACCTGTTCATTGGACTTCTATGATATGAAAAACTACTATTCTACTACTATTCTTTACCAACACCCAGGCAGTACGTGCAGGGGAATGAGAGGTATACTTCTTGTGGTCACGAGTAACAGCAACCATATTTTTTATACCATAAATTTAACGTATGGCCAAAATCTCAGCTACATGTAGTCTAAGATAGTAAACTAGCTAAGCTTAACACTGACTTTCAAGTATAACTGCCGAAATATATATCACGTTTTATACGTGATTGGAGATACATTTCCACTTGAGGGTTGTTATTATACACGCACAGTTCAAAAGGGCCCTACAATTATACTTTGTAGGTGGTAGAACCACGCTGAACCTATTACTGGCTTCAGCATAATTGGATCGGCTTACCCAGGGTACTACAATCCGGCCCACAGAAAACCGACGTAAAGTAATAGTACTCGCATTGTTGCGTTTGGTTCAGTTAGTGAGAGCGCCGGAGGCCCACCTTTCCTCACCTTCCCCTTCTACTCTTCCCTCCTGCCCAACACAGGCTTGCCACTCCCCTTGTGTTCCAAGTGTCTATGGACGGTGGTGATCACTTATCATCAGGAGACCCATCTGTTCTGTTCCCTTCTATGACATAAAAAAAAACTCTGGTTTCATCACGATGTTTTCCTTCACAGAATTCTCTGACTCAGTACTATTGAGCCATAATCGTGTCAATATTATATCGATGTCTGTGTGATTTATATTCTATGTAAATAAAATTATAGACGAAAAAAATCCATGAATAATTTTACTGGTGAATTCAAAAATATATAAAAAAACACCCTGTGGCTCCACCCCCTAGCTTCCAGTAAACGGAGGGTTTACACACAACCCACTCCATTAAGTGGCGCGTGTGTAAACTGAATACTTAGCATAATCTGATAGACCGTCAACTATGTTTAGCTCGAGGCAGCGGCCACAATTTTACTATTACATTTCCATGATTTAATAGTATTTATTTGGACAGAGGTCAAATCAAATCAAAAGAAAAATATTTTATATAATCTAGGCCCTGACAAGGCTCTTGTGAATGTTAAAGTTACCACCGGTTCGGAAAACAACCCAGTTATCGGAAGTATCGGCAAGAAATGTTTTTACATAACATAGATGGTTACATTAGTTTTTGGTGGATGCAAAGAAAGTGGCGTCATTTCCAGATGTTACCATCGTTCATGTGCTAACTATAAACTGCACGGTTAACGTTTTTTTTTTTTTTTTATCAAAGGAGGCAAACGAACTGGTGGGCACGTGATGTTAAGTGATCACCACCGTCCATAGACACCAGCGACATCAGGGAAGTCGCAAATGCGTTGCCAGCCTGTATATGGAAGAGGGGAGGGGAAGGAAAGGGAAAGGAGGAAAGAGGAAGGGAGATGGGCCTCCGGCGCTCTCACTTACCGAACGAAACACAACAATGCAAGCACTGTTATTTCACGTCGATTTTCTGTGAGAGGTGTGGTACTACCCCGGACGAGCCGACCCATTCATGCTGAAACTAGTAATAGCTTCAGCGTGGCTCTACCGCCTACCAAAATACTGTAATGATTGAGGCTCAAATTTAATTCAATTCCAGACACGATCCTCAAATGATTATTCTGATTCTAGTTGTCTTTGCGTCTGCTAATTGTATATTTGTTAAGGATCAAGGACCTTGATAGTAGTCTTAGTAAAAAAAACAATTAACTGCTTCGTATTAAAATAAATGATATTTTAATTAGGTAAGTTACTAAAGACACCTTTCAGAAAAACTCTCAACATATATTTTAATGTTAGCTAAGCCTCAAAAGAACATTAGTCCATTAAAATAATAACAATAACCTAGATAAATTAATCGCTTCTTATTAAAAGGAATATTATTTTAATTGGGTATGTTATAAAAAAATCTTTCAGAAAATCTCCCAACACATATTTTAGTATTAGCTAATCGTCAAAAGAACATTAGTCCATTATAATAAGAACGACAAATTAATAAAATATCACTTCACGTTAAAATGGTTTAAGTTACAAATATTTTGAGTCACCAATGACATATATAAGAAAATCTCTCAACACATGTAATAGTCCGTCCGAATCATCCCAGTCCGTTAGTGGTATCCGCCGTGAACTATGAACCCGTACCCAACGCTGCGCAGTATAGAAGACGACTGCAACACATTTTTACCGCCCCTCCTGATTCATTCGCGTCAGCGAATGATCAGTTCCAACCTATCTCTTCAAACAGAGCGTGTTCATGCCCACGCCCCGCCGTCGTGGTCTGGAGGTAAATTTCGCTCCCGCACACCAGATTAGGCCCCCCTCGGTAGCGGCTCAAGCCTAGGTCCATTCCCTCGGCGTGGAGCCCTTGAGCACGCTGCTCACGCGATACAGTGACACAAAACCTTACATCACTGCTACAACATCACACACATCACCTATACACACGTGCACGTCTACACGCTTACACGCTGTTTTTCCTTTTTAGAGAAATAAACGATAAGGAGTTCTACCATTATTTTTCCTTATCCTATCCTATCCTATATAGTTTAGAGAAATTTATCGGACGCAAAATACATATAGGAGTTGTTGAGGCACGCATGCTTGATACACATGCATGTTTCAATAACTCATATACGCATAACTAGATAGCTTAGCTTAGGTTAGTTCAAATAGGTCACGATTTTTGCACAAAACTGGTGACAGCCAAAGCCGAGGTGTGCCGTGCACCCTTGAGTTAGTCACCCAAACATCCCAAATCGGCTGAGTGCCTTCAGAACTCACCTCAATAGTTCGGTGAATCTGTAAAGACCTTTCCAGGTCGACAGCGTTTCCATTTCGAAAAAAAAAAACATGTAATATTAGCTAAACGTTAAAAGAATATTAGCCGATTAAAAGGATCATTATTTTAATTAGATATGTTACTAATGACATGTTTCAGATAATCTCCAAAGGCACTTTTTAATATTAGCTAAGTGTCAATAGAACTTAGTCCATTAAAATAAGAACAATAAATTAATCGTTCAATGTTAAAGGATCATTATTTAATTAGGTATGTTACTAGAAACATATTACAGAAAATCTAACAACACGCTTTTTTAATTGACGTTTAGTTGTTAAAATGCTATTCTGTTTTATTATATTACCGCACTGTAAAGTATAGATTTGGTGTCATTTTCTTCGTTAGAACAAGCGTGTGAAGCTGGGGCTAATAACTCTATATTAATATAAATCTAAATTTATTCCTGAGTTTTACTAGAACAGTAGACAATTCATATATCGAGTACTTTGAATAACGTAAACTATTATATTGTACTTCAAAGGTTGAATTAAACCCTCTAAAACTGCTGAGCGACATTGTTTTACCTTTGTGTTAGTACTTCGAATAAATGTTTGGTATGAACAAACGAAAGTGGGGACTTGGGGGTATCGATTGCTGAAATTAAAGGAGAAAATAGGGCAAAGGGAACGCGTAGGGTCGGTAAGGAAGCTGCCTTTGTAATAAGAAATGAGCGATTAGCGGATAAATATAATATTAACTAATTAATTAACAAATCAGTAACATGCACAATCATTAACCAAAATATAATATTAATTAACGAATCACCTTTACCGAAGGCACAGTAGGCTGAAAGGGCTTTTTTTAAGCTAAGCTACCTTTAAGTTGAAAAGCAACTCCAAGTATCTATGGGTTTTTCTGGCAACTGCAGTCGATAGCCATTCCACTCTCTAGGTTTAGCGGGATTACTAATTTCAAATCGTCATTTATAATCAGGTGAAATTGTGTTCAAATACTATTATTGTTTAGGCTTTTTTCAAGAAAAACAATTTGATGACACTGTGGTACATTTTCTACCGTGACTAGCAACCACTCTCATGTTGAAAATTTGTCACCATACATCTATTAAAGCAATCGAAAAGTTTCACGCGATAACTACTGACTCTATAGAGTCTTAACGTCTTCAGCCACAATGTCACTTAACATTTGGTCAAATTTTAGTCGAGCACTACAGTTATAAAGTATTATATAAAAATAACTAATGTATTTCGTATATTTACTGCCTACATTGTAATAACTTGAAAAAAAATGTTGCAATGGGATTTTAAACGCTAAAGAATCGATAGCTCAGTTTTTTCAGAAAAAATAAAATTATAATAACCATACTCGATAAAAATTTTAATCGTTTAAAGATTTTTTCTTGGTTGCCTTTACGGTAAAGTATAATGTTATTAATTTTTATTAGAATAGTTAATATGGAAAGAATATTGTCATAGTGTACCAGACAACATGAAGACGATATCATATTAGAGTAGTCATCCAATTAATTTTGATTATTATCCGCTACCGCTTTAAGAATGTATCATCAACCGGATTCCACTGTCAACTAAGTGCACACATTCCCGCGCGTCTATGCGCCTCCATGTTGTTTAGCAAACGAGAATTTCGCGCGTCGAGTTTTCGTTATAATTGAAGTTGAGTTTTAATACTTTAGATTTATAAATGACGGGACCCATCACATTTGGCGTAATTTATGGACTACCTCTTATTATCAAACTTAAACAACTTGTTCCTTTAGGTTAAAATGACGAAAACGCAATAAACACAAAATTAATTTAAATTATAAAAATACAACATATGTGGTTCAGATTAAAACATTTTGGGATATTCAATGTCAATTCGACCCCCTTTAAACTCGACCTCTTTTCATTTGGGTGATTTTTTTGTGCTGTACTACATTAAAAAAAAACTTTAAAAGACTTTTATAATTTGTACCTAATCCAAACAATTGTATGAATTTTTTAAAAAAGGCCGTTTATTCAAATAATCATCCACTTCAAATATTGAATAATTGGAACGTTTAGTTTCTGAAAAAAAAGCCGTCTTTGGATGTAATTTCTGATTAAAAACCAAAAGATTTCTAGTCTATGATTTTTTTAGTTTTCTGACAAAAATAATCTTTTTCCCGAAGTTCGCAGTTTAATAAATTTTTTCACACAACAAAGACTTTGATCAATTCCAAAACGAATTGCCGATCGACATCAAGTAGGCCAATGTTTTCTTCTATTTCTGCTATCCATATAAGAACGGAAATCTTATTTTATTGTTCTAAAAGTTTACAAATATGTAGATTTGAACATATATCCTAAATATATGAACACTATCTATCGTTCGTGAATGAATAAAACACGCAATAAACTAGTAAAAAATACATACCGCATCGCAAGCATTGCGTGAACTAATAAACCCGCCAACGAACAATCTCTCAATACTGAAATCCTGTTTAGTGGACATTTTAACGAATTTTATGAGGTGGAATACCAGAAATGTATGGATTTGTTTTATTCAGATACTTTATAATTGTTCTTGCTTATGTTTCGTTCTATTTTATACACATCCTTTTTTTTATTAACGTGGGGAAATCCCTAACGAATATCCACCCTCCCGGGGGAGAGGGTGGATTATGTCCGACTCGCACGGACTAAAACCCCACGGTGTACCGTCGGCCGCATGTTAGGGGCGGCCAGGGACCGTTCTGGCTCTCTTCCTGAGAAACCGTCCCGCGGCAGCCTGGCAAGTTGGTCGCCAGGCTTCGTCCTACTATAGACAGGCAACTGGGTACACAACCAATCACCTCCCCTCGTCAGCCGGACCTGTGCAATGAGCGGATGAGCCCCTCGGCTGCATCCCCTCAGGTCTGGGAGTCGTAGTATAGGAAAATTTTCGTGACAACACACTGTAGAATCAATGTTAGCCTGTCCTCTATCTATACGTAAATAAAGCTGAAGAGTTTGTTTGCTTGAAGGCGCTAATTTCAGGAACTACTGGTCCGATTTGAAAAATATTTCATTGTGAGATAGCTCATTTATCGAAGAAGGCTATTGGTTATACATCATGATAATACTAGATAATACAGAGCCTCAATGGAGAATGTTTTAAACGTGACGAAACCTGAACCTGAGAAATGTTCTTGTAGTACTACTGTATGTGGGAACATAGTGCTCTGGATTTCTCAGTTTGAAATCGCCAATACGTCGTGGGCAGGCGTGGTTTTTTTTCTCGATCTGACTACGCTATTGACCTAGCAAGGTCTTAATAGCTTCACCGGACTACTAAGATGAGCGCTTGCGGCACTCAGTCGATTTTATTTGATAACTAGCTCAAGGGTGCACGGCACACCTCGGCTTGGGCTGTTGAGTTGTTAAAACCTATATGTGTACCAAGCATACATACCTCAACAACTCTTATATATATTTCGTATCGGATAATTTTCTAAACTATTTCAGTTCGATAAAAAAAAAATTAGTAAATCGTTTTTATTGTGTTTTACAACTGTCAGGATATGCTTTGCATGATTAAAAGAAAATTGGTTCAAAAATCGCATGAAAAAATAAAAAAAACCAAGGTAAAAATATTCACATCAAAAGTGATTGAGACAAAAAGTAGACCGATCTTGGAAAATATTGTCAGTATTGATAGATTGACGTTCAATTGTTTAGTTGTCAATGTATTTAATGACACTGTCGTACTGTACAGACAATATATAATTTTACATCCGCGTGCGAAGTTGGGACGAGTATTTAGCTTTGGCATCCAGTATGGTATGCAAATATCATGTAATAAGTATTTTGAGGTACAATAAACCGTGTAGTAATCTAGAGGGATTTATTAAAAAAGCACTTTCAAAATATTATATCTTGTGCGAATGAAGCCGCGTGCACAACTTGTATATATATCAACAAGAAATGATAGAAGTCTCCGCTCAGCGCCACTAATTAGAGTTAAAATATAATGAAAACTCTCCTTCAATGGATACGACCTTGTTAGAGGGAAAAAGTCGCCCTATTTTTCTGTTTCTATTTAAAAGAAGTTTTTAATTACTCGTTCTACATTTATTCATATTGTAACGAATAATAATATTCAAAGAAATATAATGGCTGAGAAACACGAAAACATGGCGGAGAGTTTCTGACCGATTGGGTTTATTTATTCACCTAAATTGCCAATGATTAAGAATTTATAGTTTATGTAGTATCGTTTTAGTTTATTCTAAACATCTTTATTTGGGGAATATCCAAAACATTAGTGGGAAGTACCGTTTTCTTCCTATATATATTTACTTCCACACACGTGCACGCATACACGCTTACACGTGAAAGTGGAAGGGCTTTGTTTCTTTACCTTATCGAACTGAAATAGCTTAGAAAATTATCCGAAACGAAATATATGTAAAAGTTGTTGAGGTATGTATGCTAGTTAGCTTAGGTCAGCTCAGATAGGTGGCGAATTGTACGTATCAGGTAACAGCCCAAGCCGAGGTGTGCAGGGCACTCTTGAGTTAGTTGTCAAATAAAATCGGCTAAAAACCCTAAGCGCTCGCCTTAGTAGTCCGGTGAAGCTGTTAAGACCTTGCTAGGTCAATAGCATTGTCAGTTCGAGAAAAAAAATCCTATACGTGATATTTCGCTCATCGCGGCTTTGCTCGGCTGACATATATCCAATGGCTTTTCTGTGCTCCTGAAAACGTTTCTGCAAAATGTCATTATGATGTAGTTAATGACTTGAAAGCGTTACAAAGAAAGAAATAAATACACTCTCAAATTTATAATATGAGTAAGGAAACTATTATTTTCCTAAATTTTGCAAAATATAATGTAAATTAATAAGTTTTTAATAACACTAAGGAATTAAATTTGATACGTGGTGAAGATAAAATGACAAATGATATGAAAGTAATACAAGGATAATGTGAAATAAACGACATTATAAAGACAAGAGCTTGTTAACCACGGGGTTTAACATTTTAGTTGGAATTTAATAAAAGTTAAAAGGAAATGAGGATGTTTTAATGGATAAATAACTAAACGTTCCTTATGAATCACTGTATCTGTTGGTGAAGACCGCAAATCCGGTAAGTCGTTTTTAAGTTTATTACGAACAGACAGACAGACAGACATGGCATAGGACTTTGTTATATACTATGTAATGATGATGATTAATATTCTCTTTGGCCATAAAGAATGGAAATGCAAGCGCTATAAAAACAATAACGTCAGTTAACAATAATTGAACAGTTAATATTTAAGAAATTACTAACAATAAAAAAAAAATACGCTCACGGATACGATTTTTACGTATACAAAATACTACATGTAAACAAAAAAAGGTGCGGATCAAGAGTCTGCAGAATAAAAAAAAAGTTCTCTTTGAACCTGCTGACGTAATATGCAAAATAATGTGTAGAAAGGATGATAGCTCAGTAGTTAGGGTGTTTGGACTTACAAATAAATCGTAGCTTTCGGTGGATGCAAACATTGAGATGACAGTGTAGCATGGGGGGAAGGGCTTGTTCTAAACTCGTTAGTTAGCCTCAATTTAAAAGTCTGATGCCAAGCACCTGTAGGTGCGTTGTGGTAGCTGTAAATAAGATCCAAATAAGATCCAATCCTACGCTTACCGTGCTTACCATCTTGGACTATATTGTCATATAAGAGATTGTATTCAAATCCTAAAACTTATAAAGTCTATCGAAGAAACATCGCCGTTAGCGGGTAAGGTCTTTTTTGCGTTGGTTTTCGTTCAAGAAATAGGTTTGCCTCATAAGTAAGGGTATACAGTTAAAGAAGCACTCATTTTTGTTACAGAAACAAGCAATGTTAGTACGGCAACTTGAAGAGGAATTAAGATTGCGAATGCGCCAGCCCGCTCCCGAGATGCAACAACAATTGGAAGCGCTGTTCGCAGAAAATGAACATCTACAGAGAGAAATTGCTATATTGAGAGATACTATTAAGGTTTGCAAGAAATATAAATGCGTCCTGTAAGATTTCTTCTCAGACATTGCTACGATATATAAAATAGAACATTTTCTTCCATTTTTGTGTTAGCAATAACTCGAATGAAATATTATCATTCTTGTTGATTTGTTTGTTTAATAGTCTTGTGGAGGTTTGTTTCTACTTAATATAAACATTTTAGGAGATAGTATTCTAGTAAGAGAGCCTCAGCATGATTCTGATTTAGAAGTAGCAATAGCACTACCATAATTCTGCCGGAAAGACACTGATTCTTTAATATTGATTCACGCTGCTGTATTCAGGTTCAGGGAACAAAAACTGAGCCAGGAGATATTTGCGTTGAGTGAGAACTAATTTCTCAAGATAACTGGCTTCAAGATGTAGTCTTATCGAGGTCGCTTATACATATGTATAGCTACAGTGATTACTTGGTATCAGATAGACTGCATATCCTTTTACTACGCCAGAACTTAAAGAAAATATGAAATATCTCATAAAATTTTATGCGCCTCACCAAAACCTACTTCTAAAGCTTGTGGATATATGGATATGAAGGATTGTGGATATGAAGTGGCCAAATAAACTATTATTATACTCACACAACGTAAAACAATATAAGTTTTTTGCAGTAAATGAAAAGTTGAGCGTTAGAAAATTACCGTTACCTAAGTAAAGGACAAATGTAGACAAGACTAAAGATTGATTTAAAATTATTTACACCCTATGCTATATTGTTTTTTATATTGTATAATATAGAGTGCTATATTTTTTTCAGGAACTTGAATTACGGATTGAAACACAGAAACAAACATTACAAGCGAGAGATGAGAGCATCAAAAAATTATTGGAAATGCTGCAGAATAAAGGGATGGGTATGTAAAAGAGAAAATCATATTGATAATTGTGTAAATAGACGCTGCAAACCGATTAACGAGTACAAATGACTTTCAGGTAAGGAGGAGGAACGCCAAATGTTCCAACAGATGCAGGCCATGGCACAAAAACAGGTAATTAACCCGCTTTTAAATATAGTAGATGTTATTGCATGCTTTTTATAGCGAAATTTCTATAATGTTTAAATTCTATAGGAATTTTGCTATAAGCAATATTTATTATAGCAGTAAATTCATCTCGTGCACGTATATCTGCTTCCTTAAGTATTTTACTAGTAATGTAAATCACATGGGCGTTTTATTTTGTGATACCTTTAACATCGTCACTGTGTCTCTTAGTGTTGCTCTTGATAGTATCATTTCTTTGATTACTTTACTCTTCAGCCGAATGTGTTTGTCGCGAAGCCTCTGTGTTCTGTGATCGACCACACTCGTTGGCCTTACACAATATTATGTCGACTCTCGCTTCTCACTTCCGCGAACTTTCAATCCTTCTTGACACTAAACGAGCTTCATTCCTCGCACAATCTTACTCTTTTAAGAATCCTCTCCTTTCCACACGTCAGTATTATTAAAAGAATTACCAAACACTAAAAATAATATTCGTATTCGGCCCCAATTTTATAAATAAAAGAAATTAAATTTTTAAATTAGACACAAAACACGACAAAATCACGACATTGCATGTTTAGCAGCTCATTATGTCCCCGTCACACGAACCTTAGAGGAGACCGTCTCGTAAATTTTATTATTGGATATTTTTGTTGAGCATTCATTTGTTTAGAGGCAAAATTTTATTTTATACCGCCTTGCCCTGGGGCTGCGTCGCCTCGACGACGGCACGCCGCGAACATACTGAGCGTTAGAGAAAGAGCGGGCGGTCGGAGTCACGCAGCCCCAGCGAGGCGCGGCGAGACGCGTACGTAGGGCGTGTGCCGAGCGGAGCCGAGACCGTCTCGCGTGACTGGCAGGAGCTCAAGGCGACGGCGGACACCCTGCGGGCGCTGCAGGTGCAGCTGGAGAGGGCACTGGCCGCGGCTGGCCTGCCGGGCGGCAGCGCGGGTGCCACGCTCACCGCCGTGCTCGAGACGAAGGAAGCGCGCATCGCAACCTTGGAGAGGCAGGTCGCGTTACTCGAGAGCGAGCTGGCCGCGCTCGTGTCGCCGCCGCCGCCCTCGCTCGCGCCCTCCCACGCCTCGCTATATGATAAGGCTGACCCTCCCTTCAAGAGACAAGTAAGTTTTCTGCTGAACGACGTGCGGGTGATGAAGGACGGGCGCACAAGCTTGCCGCCGCCGGCGCGGCCGCGTCCCGCGCTGCGCGTGCCCGCTAGCCCCTCGCGCTACTGTAGTGCGACCACTCTGTGACTGTGCGCTCCGTCGCGCCGCCCTCGACCGACGCCGATGAACCGCGACCCGCCGAAATCGTGTCAATTTAACGCTTTAACTCCGAACTTAGCCGAAGTCGTCGCCGACTGTGTTGACTCGTTATATTTTTATGTGAATCTTGTTCGTTGTTAAATGCTATTTTTTTAAATTAGAGGTATTATATTCTTGAATATTAAAAAAGATAATTATTAAAAATATTTTTGTTAAATAGGGCCTTAGTCGAAGTTGACATATACGTAGATGTAATATGTATGGTTAAGGGTAACGTATAATTGCGTTCACACCAAATATTATTTAGATTTAGAGTATGTAAAAAGACTGTGGAGGTTGAAGCATCGAATATTCGAGTACGTTATCATTCCTTGATATTTTACCATTTGGTCATGTTGTGCTTTCGGTGTTGATCGCCTCATCGCTCGGTCCAACCTGGTCCCGCGCTGCCCTCTCATTAACATCAACCAGCCTAGCTCATCACAGTTCCGAACTCTCTCATTTAGTGGTCATTCTTCATCAGGCTCTCTCACAGTAACGGTAGATAAATGTATCACAACGTAGGCGCCCGTGCATTTAACCATGATTTCTGTCGAATTTTCAATTCACTTAGATAGTTATATCTGGAAAACTTTCTACGTGTTCATCGAAGGTAGATATATCGTGTCTATATTTAGTTATATAATTAGAAAGTTTTCCAGAATTAGATTATAAAATTAAACGATAAATTTATAAAACGATACGATTAATTAATATATATTTATAATTAAACGCTGAATTGCATGTTTAACAACGTGCATTGTCGAAATGTCTTCCGTAGCACTATTGATATCTAATTGTACAATATTAGTGCCGGATACATTTCATTATATTATATAAATAAAAATATATTAGCTTGCGATGCTTTTCATACATCGTTATTAACAAATATTGTATACTTTGATGGTTATATTTTTTATAATACCAAGTAGCTTGATATTTTGTCGAACAATATCATTTCCGCCATCACTATTGCCTAAGTAGATAGATTCTTTGATATCTATTGTGGACTGGAGTCTTCAATGTATATGCAGTTAATAATATTTTTGGATTTATTCTACGTCGACTTTCCGATGGATGGAATGATGCGCAGTTGGATGAGTTCCGGCTAGAGATCCAGCGGAGGGACCAGGAGATTCTCGCGATGGCAGCAAAAATGAAAGCACTGGAGGAACAACATCAAGATTATCAACGACATATTGCTGTACTGAAAGAATCGCTTTGTGCTAAAGAAGAACATTACAGTATGCTCCAAACAGATGTAAGCGATAATTCTATTATCTATTTAACATTTCTTCGTGGGAAATGAAAGGGATATAGTACTATATTAAACGAGGTTATGTAGGCTTTAGTTTTGTGTTACTAAGACCATTGTATGATCTATTGTGATCATCCCATATTGCTAAAACTCCCTGCCTAGTCCTATAGCATTGATATAATGCAGAGCGTTTTTGGCCGAGAGCACTAGTTAAATATTGGTATCTCACCCGGGAGCAATACGTGCTTTCCCAGAATCCGATTGCATGGAGTTTTCAATGGATCACATTCACACAAGAAGCGTATTGGAGTCCCACCCATGAAGGGAGATAGAAATGTTGAAAATATAAAGAACCTCAATTATTTATCATGTCAAGATAGAAAATGTGCATCCAATCTATAAAGTTTTACAGCGTAAAAAAATATTGGTCCGTAAGAGTTTTCTTAGTTGCTATATGTCAATTTCAACTTGAAATATTTTCGACGAGAACGTTTAACTGGCTACTTCACACTTCTTATCTGATGGTAAAACCTCTTACTGATAAAAAAATAAATCGATCACACAAATGACAGAGATGCATTAAAAAATTCCCCTAAAATATGAAAACTCAAACAATTTGGAAAAAAATTATAAAAGAGAATTGCGATACATTGTCTTCTTTTCTTTTTACAAAGCTTTTAGGGGAAAATATCTCATGGTTAGACTCGTTCCATTGCTGTATTAAAAAAGCGGAAAATTATAAAGGAATTTTAAAAATAGATCCTTTACCTATATCATCAAAGGCTTGGCAATAAATGCCAGTGGGTATTACTAAAAAGGGATTAGTATACTCTAGTATACTGGTAAATGTAGCAACTGATTCTGCGATTGAGTCGGAAACAAAAACATCTTGATGAAACCATAGCATAGTGATAGGGCTTTCTCTAAATTTGCCTACTAGACACCTATTGGTGTATTCTGGCAGCTGTACTTGAAAACCGATAGGCTTAACCTTCTTACCATTTTGGACCACATTATCAGTTGACATCAGGGAAGGTTGTGGTCAAACAATAATAAAGTAGTATATAAAACCGCTCGGTTTTGCCTAAATGACTGATATGTAGTTCAGACATGACATCATCTCTATATTTTAGATATAATTTAATCTTTAACCTCATAGTATGCGTTCTTTCTCTACATTTATTTCATTTTTCTTTTTGATATAAGGTTCATATTTATATTTGTCCCATAAAAAATTGTAATATTATCGACTCTTGGACCTCTTAAAGACAATGAAATTTGTTATAAAGGTGGAAGAACTTAAAGCCCGGCTAGATGAGAAGAGTAGGCTGGTGGAAAAGAAAACAGCAGCAGCTCTGGCAGCGGCACATGAACTCGCTGAATTTAGAGACCATTCAGAAATTAAGGACAGAAAGATCAACGTGCTTCAAAGGAAGGTAAGGAAGCTGAAGAAATGGACAATGTCGTAGTTTTTGGTCACTCGGAACATGCTGCATAGTAAAATGCTAATCATGAGGTATATGCAAATATTATTAGTAAAATAATTTGTCTGTAGCTTATAAATTTATTTGTTAGGAATCATAGTTTCCTACAGCTAAGCTAAATACAGCTCAGAACTTTGGTAGTCTAGACTTTAGAGTGAAAGTCGAAGAGTTGCCTCTCACAAATCCACAAATCTTTTTTTTATTGATGTTTAGAGATATAATTCCTCTAGCCGATTTCCTACATCTTTGTTGGTTGTAAAAAAAAGTAGTTTGGAAACAGGATTAGTTAAATCCAGGAAATAATAATAGCTTAGAATTAACTACCAAAAATTGTACATACAATGATCATTACCTTACGTTGATATGTTCGGTAGTTAACTTCGTTAGGTGTGTAACTTTTAAAACATAGTAGGAACTGTCGAAACACAGATAGACAAGAATTTATAGGTAGCATCCCTTATTCATAGAAATGAAGCTGCTTATACTTGGCAGGAATATGGACATTAGGTAGTTGAAACAAACCACTTAACCTTGAAATTTCAACGCGCAATACTCACTATATCCTGGTCGCTATGACTAGATTTTTGTCACGTATAAGCACGTAAAATATAGTCTTATTTTGTTGATGAGCTCTATCACGTTCTGTTAGATAACTTCTGTTTTATGACACTCTAGTATTCCAGTAGTATATGTTACATATGTAGAAGGGAATTAGGGTACACGTTGCTAGGTAGGGGTAAAAAGCAGCAGTTGGCCCAATGATTAAACAACTTGATAAAAATAATAACAGTTTTAAAATTACTAATAAAGGAATCATTGAAAGAATTAAAAGTATATTGTATACAACACCTTGTGTAGTTCTATGAATGAATCTTATTTATTACAATAAATATATAACATAGATTCACTGAGACCTACGCAATCGTTATTATTTATTATCTGTGTAGTTTTTCTACAATTTTGATGCGAAACATCTATAAGCGACGGAAAACCAGGGGGCCTAGCCAAGTTGCTTATCTATAATCACTAACACAAATAGAAAACGGAAAAATGTTATAGTCCGGTGAAGCTGTTAAGACCTTGCTGGGTTTGTCATTTCGAAAAAAAAAAGGAAAAATGTATGGAGATGACATATCTGAACGCTATATCATGTGATTATCATCCGTTTTCTATTTGTGTTAGTGATTGTAGATAAGCAACTTGGTTATGGCCACAGATCGTTAGGGTAGCGACACCGTGGCGATACAGACCGTGGTGTGTGTGTGTGTGTGTGAGACGTGGCGACGCGATGTCATGCGCAAACTCTCTTGCCACACTGAGCTCGAATACCTATAGTGTAATTTGAGAATTCGAGAATAGCGAGATTCGTTAAATTCGAACAATGTCGATGTTACACATCTGCCAGGCGTCCCGTGGCAGCTTATTTTTTTTCTGTGTTATTCTTAATGCTACATATGTATACTGTTTTTATATTGTACTATAGTTTTATGTTTTGTTTCTTGTAATTATTTATCGTATTATATACTCTTTTGTTTTAGTGTTACTTATATTATTTAGTTTGTATAAGAGTTTTTGTTCCTGGCTACATTTGATACCAAACATTCCATACGTTACGAACTAAATAACAATGCTGTGATCTGTTAATAAAATACTGTGATATTTTCCTCGATTTGTTTCGTTGTTATAAATATGCGAGATAAGAGTACTATATTATAAGTTAATAATAAAAATATTGCTCAGTGTGACTTGGTTATCTTCAGGAAACATACACTAAAGTTTGTCTCAAACAGTAAAATATTTTGCGACTCCCCTGGAGTTCACTTACCATTAGGTGAACCACCTATTCGTTTGCCTCCTATGATATAAAAAAAAATAATAATTAAAAATTACAATTTAATTTAATAAGTGATAATTTGAGGAATTGTAAAATCGTTCAATCATTTAAATACAGTCGATCGGGCTAATAAACGTTCACGACCTAATTCCATCTACCATGAAAGAACTTAATTGACCGTAAAGAGTATACATCAAAGCTTGAACCTCTCATAGTTATTTTAATATATTTTAGCTTGTAATAGTGACTTACCGCTGCATTTTTTTACCTTGAATTAATGTAGATGCAGTTAGAAAAGCCCAACCAAACTCTGTATAAAGCACGAACCCCAAGTTACAAGACAGGCATACTCCGGTCTCTATGAGCTAACAATCCGCTTTGTAATTCTGTGATATTTGAGTCACTCATAAAATTATTAGTGTCATCTGAGACAAAAGGAAGGTTAGACCATCCTCAATAAAATAACTATGAAATACAACAAAAGTTTTACAAACTGGCTGGTAATTTCGAAGATTAGCGCGTTCAAACGAACAACAAATTATTTTTAGCGCTTTGCAAAATACAGACACATCCTTGTATAAATGATATAACTATATATAAATAGAATATGCCATTCTAAATTCTAAATATCATATATGGAGTTACAAGTAGTCTATTTTACGCACTGCGAGTTTTAGTCTACACTCTTCAAGTCAGTCTGGACTTCTACAATGGCGATGGGTGTGGGACGCCAAAGCTCTTAAAATGATTTTAACAAAAAAATACGAATATATTTATTTATTTGAGAAATACTTTTTGTAAATTAAAGATGTTTCAAGTCCAAAAAGAATTGTAGTATTGATTTGATTTACTGCATGCAATACTAATTTCTGAAAATGTTATTTTAATTCTTGCTCGCGTTAAAAATACGGAATTTGCTTTTGAAATTCGGTAGAATAAAATATGGCCTGTTCTTTTATATTATAATTATGTGATTTCCATCCGCATCGTTGCGTGTTAAAAAATGGTAAAGGATCAATGGATGAAGAAATAAGGTCTAAAAAAAATTAAAATAATTCGAGACCCAATGGTCATAATACTCCTTCTATACGTTCAGTATTTTTAAAGTTATTGAACCTCAAGTGGATTATTTTCATTACGTATGTATGTGAATGAATCAGATAATTTTACTACGTATTGTTCAGCCGCTTCGCTAGACACATACACCATCGAATATTACTAGAATCCGTTCAACCAAATCAAAAGAAAATCAAAAGAATGATGAACAAACATTAAAACAACATAATTATAAGCAACTTCATTTTTTTTTCGATCTGACTACGCTATTGACCTAGCAAGAAGGTCTTAACAGCCTCACCGGACAACATTATAAACAACCTTTTCACTCTGCTCCCAATTTATGCTCAGTTACAAATATAATTTCATTTTAAAAGCTTGTGTTTATTTATTTTTTATTTATTCGTGTTTTTCGTTATACCTTATTTATGTGTTATATGTGTGTACGCTATGTATGTATTCAAGGTACGTTATAAGTTTTTTGTTTAATTTTGATTTTGTTTCTTTTTTTTTTAATTTAATTTAACTTGTATTTATTTAACTTAGATTTATTTCAGAAACGACTCTATTTTCAGATTGAAAATTTAGAAGATCTACTCAAAGAAAAAGATAACCAAGTCGACATGGCCAGAGCTAGATTAAACGCAATGCAAGCTCATCACTGCTCATCTGAAGGTGCACTTTCCTCACTTGAAGAAGTAATAGGAGATAAAGAGAAGCAGATACAACAGCTAAGAGAACAGAGAGACAGAGCCGAACACGAGAAAAACGAAGAAAGAGAATTACACGAGAGAGAGATAGCTGAATATAAAATGAAACTCCACGCATTAGAGAGTGAAGTAGAGAAACTTGGAGCACGACTTGAAAGAGCACAAGCTGAAAAAGATAGGCTTGAAACTAAACTAGAAAGTTCTCAATCAGAACTTGGAAAATCGAAGGCAGAGTTAGACAAAGCTGCTAGTGAGGTTGGAAGGTCTGGAGCAGATTGGGAAGCAGCTAAACAACGTTTAGCTAGACTTGAACTTGAAAATGAAAGGCTTAAACATGAATTGGAAAGGTCTCAAACGACGTTCGGTAGAAGCACGCTGACAACATCACAGGAACTAGATAGAATACAAGAAAAGGCAGATAAGAATGCTGCAGAATTAAGACGAACGTTGGCGGAATTGAGAGTGACGCAAGCAGATGCGGAAAGGGCTAGATCAGAAGCAAGCGCTTTGCAAGAAAAGCTGGAGAAATCACAAGGTGAAGTTTACCGTTTGAAAGCTAAACTTGAAAATGCACAAACTGAACAAGACAGCCTCAAGGAAGAATACGATCGGTAAGCATAAGACTTATATGTATAACTTACTTACAGTTTATAATTCGCAATTGATATTGATATATAAATAAATAAATAAAAATAAATAATAGAACCAAGTAATGATATAAAGTAGCAACTGAACGAATGAATAGATTAACTGTTTGTCATTATTTTTAAAGATCTATCTCCTGTATTCTGTTTAACTCCATAACTTTTTATATAGGGATTTTTCACCCGAAGCTGTTCACTTCTAGCTTGATTTATCAAAAAATTATTTGCTTAAGATGATTCGGAAATTGATTTATATATATATACAAATGCATAATGTTCACAAGATATCTAACATAGAAATAGAGAATATATCCAAAAACTAATTTTTATTATTATTATAGATTTGTTTCGAAGTTTGTTATGTTTATTCCCCTTTGAGGGTAGAATACAAGTTTGGCATTTCTTTTGAACCAGTTTACAATCTTCGATAAGTCGACTGCATTCCGAAAGAGATAAGGCTGTTGCTGAATTGGACAAATCAAGGGAGGAACTGGAGAGAACTCAGGCGACACTTGGCAAAGCTCAACTTCAACAAGATAAATTACAAGCTTCCTTGGACACCGCTCATTCAGAAATCGATAAACTCCAAGAGAAACTCGACAAATCTGCTGTTGAAATAAGAAAGGCAAGTATACAAAAGAAAAATCATGTTTATATTTGGTTCTTTTGGATGACGAATTTGCTGGTCGCTGGGTTAAGATAAACGAGGTTTATTTTACTTGTCGTTTGCTCCAGCTTCAAGTTGACCGCGAGAAACAGGCCTACGACTTCGAATCTATACAGTCTCAACTGGATAAAGCGCTTGGACAGGCTGCAAGACTTCAAAAGGAAAGAGACACAGCACAACTTGATGCGGACCGCTTCCACGATAAGCACGATAAAGCTCAGGTAAGAACTTCCATTTCTCTTGTTTATGAATTTGACAAGTAGGTTTTAATATTTTTGAATTGAAGGTGCAACTATGGAAACTTTCTAGGTCCGAGAAACTCCAATAATTTGCAATATTTCAAGGGCTTTTCTAAATTTGGCAAAATTCCCGGAAAAATTCCTGTTAACAAATTATCCCCCCGTGAATAAAAGCTTTAGCTTGGTTATGGGTTACTTTTTTATGAGTCCATCTGCTTGAAGGGATGTTGTCTATGATTTATATGTTTGTTTGTCAAACTACCATTTTCCGCACAGTTTTATATTACATAATCTATTTATTTGGCAGAAGCCCAAATAATAATATCTGATCTATAAAAATGTGGATTGAAAAATAGTCAATTCTTAGGGCATAGTAGTATTTTGTATTGGTAATTATTATAAACATAATAAAATCAATGTCGTCTTCTGCGTTCTATTCGATATTGGCATCTAATTTCACACTTATAGTAGTTCTTAGAAGCTACCTCATCAATACATTGTTAACTGATAAGGTATATAGCTATATCAGGTTTAACAAATCTTGGTGACTTAAAAACGCTTATGCAACACGTGAAAAGGAGTGAGTACTGAATCGTATCAAATTGTGATCAGCCCTCTCTCCGTTTCTTTTGCCAATTCCAAATGATCTTTTTGCGAAAACAACAAGTTTAGGAAAAATAAATACTGATCATGTAGTCGTAAAGGGAGCGACACGAATTAATTTAATTATTTTGTATACAAGTTTGAAGGACGCTAGTATCTTCTAATACCTTTAAATGAGCAATTCTTGTATATTTTTATATTTGTATATATTCAAAATCTCGGAAACGGCGTCATCTATTTCCGTGAAACTTAGTATGAAGGTAGTGTAGGGGACGATAAATCGATCTAGCTAGATTTAATTCATAGAAAACTTTTTAACTGAGTTTTCAGGCAATGAAAATATATAGCTAGAATATAAAGCTAAATTTCGTTGCCGCTGTCAAAACAAAAATAGCTCAGATGGACATAGGTTGCTTCGAAAATCTATGTAGCCTTGGTTCGAAACGGAGTGAAATGTTAATTTTATAAGGCAAATCTAACAGTTTATTTTAATTTAAAAATGTTTTTTAAAGAACCAAGCTAGGCTCGGTCGCCCAAGTACTAGAATTTTATATGATAAACTAGCTGATGCCTGTGACTTCGTTTGCGTCTTTGACTATCTCAATTGTTTTATTATATCTCAAAGGGATTACGCAGCGTTTTCGACAAAAGCTCCCAGACGCCTTGACTTTTTCCGACACTTACAAAAATTGTCATTTTATTTCAACCAATTTAAAAAAAACCTCTTCAAGAGTTTTCAAGTTTATTGCAAATAGCCTCTGCCCGCGACTTCGTTCGCGTGGAATAGATACACTAACAGGCAGCAGTTCTCAAAAGGAAAAAAACAACCCGAGTTTGAAGCATTTTTCATCTGTGCTCCGCTCCTATTGATCTTAGCGTGATCATATATCCTATAACCATTCTCGATGAATGAGCTATATAACATTGAAAGAATTATTCGAATCGGACCAGTAGTTTCTGAGATCACCCCCTACAACGTCACAACATCACAACGTCACAAACTTACAAACTTTACCTCTTTATAATATCAGTATAGATAGACAGACAGACGTACTGGAGGTCTTTGTTTTATAATATATAATGATACAAATTATTGTTTACTAGCCTCTGCCCGCGACTTCGTTCGCGTTCTTCATTCGGTGGATCCTGAAAAAATATAGACAATAAAAAATGCTATTTCAGTATCAGTCGAAGAAAAAAAACACAAACTCATTAGAATTAAAACTAGAACCATATAAATTTTAATAGACCCTATAAGCTTTATTAAATTTATTAGAATTAACACAAGAAATTTAAACGACAAAATTGAATAGATGTTAGTATAACAGTGTGATGTAAACTGTATAAACATTTATATTTACACTATGTATCATTATTTAAAAACATATAAACTCATGAATATCTATACTTATCTATACTTTTTTTTGATTGTAGCACGACAAAATGACTGCACTATGCCTGATGGTAAGCACAGTACAATCCAAAAATAATAGCGACCACCGATTAACACACTGTCCATCGCCGGTCGCCACTATCATGCCGGCCTGTAATAAGCTGGATATGCACAGGCTGATCCCGAAACGCGACCCGTGGAAGCTAATCACTATTACGGGCTTTTTCGCCATATACATGGTGGTTGCGACCCAGTCGGGCTGTAAAACCCTACCACCCCGCTTGTGCCATTGCCTCGTTCGTTATTCAGCAGGGTGCACCACGTGCAGGTGAGGTTGGCTTGGGTGTCTCAAGTCTTATGATGTTATTCAACACCCCTTACACCCCAGCACCTCTGACAGTGTGTCAATCGGTGGTCGCTATTATTTTTGGATTGTACTGTGCTTACCATCAGACATAGTGCAGTCACTTTGCCGTGCTACAATAAAAAAAAAAGATACTTCTATACTACTATTATAAAGAGGTAAAGTTTGTGAGTATGTGACGTTGTAGAGGGTAATCTCAGGAACTATTGGTCCGATTTGAAAAATTATTTCAGTGTTATATAGCTTATTTATCGAGGAAGGTTATAGGTTATCATCACGCTAAGATCAATAGGAGCGGAGTACCTATGAATAATGTTTCAAAATCAGGTTTTTATTCCTCATGAGAGCTTCCGCTGCGTGTTAGCGTTAGCTCAAAATAAATATTACTACACGAACGAAGTCGTGAGCAGAGGCTAGTTAGGTTATAAGTTCGAGGGAGACGCCAACAATCCTTTAAAATGTTATTATCTCAATTTTGAACTATTTCCTGTAAATTTAAGTCATAAAATTGTCACTAGTTAGTAGTTTAGAAGCTTTTCTGTTAGTATTGAGCCGGGAAGTAATAAACATTAATAATTCAAGATCCGCCATTCAGTCTAGACTGGAGGTTACATAACCCGTAAGATCTAGACGAGACGGAGTGGCGGTGGCCCCGATTCAACTTTTTTATTGTAGTAAATAAAAATATTTATTGACTACAAACTCTGCCAATTTTTCATACATCGAAATCTTAGATCTTGGTAACGATCTACGTCCGTTTCCTTTGTAATATGTTTACGACTTTTTATTATATACTAGCTGTGCCCTCGACTTCGTCCGCGTCGAAACTAATGTACAAAAAAGTTAATAAAGTAATCTAAATGTATTGTCTAATTACTTATCTATTTTTCTCTCGTACCTAAGTCGCTACTAATTCGTACTTTTAGTAGGTGGTAGGGCCACGCTGAAGCTATTACTGGTTTCAGCATGGATTGGTCGTCTCGTCCCCAGTACTACTACCCGACACACAGAAAACCGATGTGAAGTAACAGTGCTTGAATTGTTGCGTTTCGTTCGGTTAGTAAGAGCGCCGGAGACCCACTACCCTTCCCCTCCCAACTCCTCTCCCCACCCCCTCCCCTTTCCCCATTCTCCTCCAAACATAACCTGGCAACGCACTTGTGACTCTCTTGGTCTTGCTATTGTCTATGGATGGCAGTGATCACTTAACATCAGGTGACTTTTTTGAGATAAAAGTCGCGTCGTAAAATTACAATAACTTTTATAGATCGAAAGAAGATATGCCCTATGATTTGGAAAATATTTTATTATGAAGGCAGTACTTTAGCGGTAATACGTGTTTGAACAGATAAACATTTTATCAGTCTGTCTCTTTGTTTGAACATGCATCACTACACCTTTATACTTACATCATTTCTGGCTACATGAATTTCAACTCTCCTCATGACATGCCCATGTCATTAACCTATTACTCCTCAGTTTCTCTATCACTGCTTATATATACCAAATAAAAAATAACCTGTGTTGTAAAGACACACGAGAGAAATGAAACTTTTGTAAGAGTGAACATTTTCATTTAAAAATAAAATCAATAAAGAGACAACGTCACTCGGTGTTTCCAAGCGGTCACCCATTCAAGTACTGATCGCGTCCGCCGTTGCTTAACTTCGGTGATCGGACGAGAGCCAAAGTTTTCAACACTACCCGACACAGTGTTTATCCCTATCATTTTTCGTTACACAAAATGGTTACCGATCAAAATTTTAAAGCCATCCCACGACATGTTTTACTACAAATAAGTATAAAAAATCCTTTGATACGTTGTCCATAAAAAAAAAACATAAATATGAAAAAGAAAATATGCCGAACCGATTTTGTCTTAAATCAAATTCACTACATAACTTTGTACATAGATACAGCTTGAAATATAACTCGCGAAGAAATTTAAAAATGAACTTTGTATTCGATATGTCTAAAGTCAATGTTTCTTTGAAACAAATGGATGATACAATCGCTTGGCAACATTGTAGACGATCGAATCCGATAGATTATAGATAAAACGGTTACCATGAAATCGGGTCGATACTTTGGCGATAGACCGATGTAATGTGAACGTAATATTTTATACTGTGGTCGATTGAGATTTGAATACATTTATTTGAAAAACTTTTACTCTAAGTATATTGACTTCATTCGTAGATTATTGTTTTAGTGAGTCGTATATTTTGTAAACATAAAATGTGCATAAAATACTTACCTACAGTTATTAAACACGTTATAGGTAAAATTTTCTTTAATGAAGAACTCAGTTCAATTTGCTTGGTTTATCTTAAAAACAGGACATTGATATAGTTTATGTAAGTATTTTATATTTATACTAGCTGACCCGTACATCTTCGTCTGCACCAAATCGGTTATTACCGGATTCAAACGCAAAAAATCTTAAAATATTTAAAACCCGATAGCAGCGACACTTACCGTTTCCAATTGTGAATCCAAATTATCCAGGGACTCACTCAAATATATACCCAGTTGATATGTGAGAAATCTTTTTTTAAATAAGCTTAGAACCCACGTCGTTTACACATATTTTTAAACTTTGTCGACATAGTATTAATGAAGTTAAATTTCTCTACAATCGTTGTGGTTTGAAATCGTCGCCCCAACCTGATAATTAAAAGAAACCTCAAATCAGACCACAAGGAAACTTACCGGGTCCAATTATGTGAATCTAAACCATTCTCCGATCCACTAAAACACAAAAAAATATCATCAAAACCTGTCCAACCGTCTAGGACAGTGTTTCCCAAACTTTTTAGGTCATACCCCACATTAACATTTCTAAAAAATTTTATGCCCCCCCCCCCCTCATACAGAATTTTTAACCTTTTTTCATCACTATGAAAATGAAAAAATCACTATGAAATTGTTATCAAAATATAGTAAATAAAATTTCAAAACATATAATGAAAAACTTACTTGACGACTCTAATTACCCAGTTGATATTTTGTTAACGTCAAACGAAATTATACCTAATAATTATAATTATGTACAGCATTTTTTTATAATAATCAGCCTTTTATGTTAAATTTTTCAACGATATCTAGCATTGCATTTAAGTAACCCAAAGCGAAAGGGCTAAAGTAGTGTCGAGTCCATTTTTAAATTTCCCCCCTTTTTTTTTTATTAAAGGCTTAGTCGCCTTCGCGACTATATCGCCTAAGTAACATACAACTCTATAACAATAACAATGACATTAATTTAACAATATCTTACATTAATTTTGTACAATTCCCTGGCATCTTTCGAAGTGGGGTCAGACAATAAGGAATTGTACATACCGATGCTGAACGAACCAGAAGCATTAAGCCGAGATCTAATATCTTCGCTTCGAACACACTCTGCCAGGATGTGGTGCACATCATCGATGAGCCCGCAACTCTGGCAGAGTGGTGATGAAACTTTACGCATCATAAAGGCGAACTTTTTACATGGGATGTGTCCTGAGCGTAATCTCATTCCTGTAATTGCCTCCCGACGGCTAATTGTAATGTCATCTATCCATGATGATCTTAGGGGATGTGGCTGAATCGTTCTGTACCATATTCCTTTTGTTCTAGAACGCTCATCAAAGTATTCCTTCCAATGCGAGTAACAGCTATTTTTAAGTACTGAGCATACATCCATGTAAGTAGGCAAAATATTTATAGGAGCACCTTCAGAGGATCCTTCTCTAGCTAAAATATCAGCCCTTTCATTCCCAGATATACCTATATGAGAAGGGATCCATTGTAAAACAATTACTTTATTCTTTGCTTCGAAATCTAGTAATTGCTTCAAAATAGTGTAGGCTATCGGTATTCCTCGAAAAGTCGAGGTACATCGAGCTACATGTTGAAGAGCACTTTTTGAGTCGGATAAGATAACAACCTTACTAAACTCAGTTGACTGTGCAAATGATAAGGCTTCTGCAATTGCTATCAATTCTGTGTGCATAATTGAAATTTTTTCCTTAGTTTGAAATTTCATAAGAGTATTAGAATTTGACTCAAAAAATGCAGCTCCTAAATAATTACCATCTTTAGATCCGTCAGTGTATATTTTAACAAAATTTTTATAATGATTATCTATGTGTTGAAGACAAATATCTTTTATTTTAACTATATTGTATTTATGCTTTGGTTTCAAAATACTATCTATATTTGGTTTAATTATATTGTGCAAATCGATACTATCTACCCAAGTGTCTAAAGTGAACATTTCATGTTTTATACTAGTTTGAATTAGAGTATTCTTATATTGAGAAAAAATTGAGGCTAATAATGGTTTTCTCTTGTTACGCCAATACAGTGATTGGAAAGAGGATGCCAATTCATCTAATATATTAGTAAGGTTAGTTTTTTCGAATGACCTAAGTCTAAATAGAAATTTTCCAGCTAAGTATTTTCGTCTAAGATGCAATGGACATATGCTCAATTCGCTTTCCATAACATGGATTGGAGTACTTTTAATGAAGCCCCCGATACTTCTCATGGCCTGATTTTGAACTTTTTCAAGTTTGTAGAGGTTCATCTGAGCACTATTATCATATAGAAAGCTCGCATAATCAATTCGACTGCGTATAATATTGAAATATAAACGAACTAGATGTTTTGGATGAACACCCCAATTAGAACCGGCTAATGCTTTAAAAACGTTTAGAAAATTAGAGCTAGATTCTGTAACTGCATTGATATGTTTACCCCATTTTAGAGAACGATCCAGCCACATTCCCAAGTATTTTACTGAGTCACTTACCTGTATCGAGATATCTTTGATTTTAATATCTATATTATCTATATTTATTCCTTTTTTAAAGACACAAATATGACTTTTCTTTGCTGAAATTTCTAAACCTAAATCACTTAACATAATTTGAGCTTCATTAAGGGCAGTTTGCAGGTGATTAATTGCTTCAGAAGTATTACCACACACTTTATATAATACGAAGTCATCAGCATATTGGGAAATACAAACATTTCTGATCTGTTTGCATATATTTGCAGTAGCTATGTTAAAAAGCAAGGGGGATAAAGGATCTCCTTGGGCTAAACCTTGATTAGTGCTTCTCATAAAAGTATACCCTTCTGACTGAATCCTAATGATTCTTTCTTTAAGAAAAGACCATAAATATTTGCGGATTTTAGAACCTAGGTTTAACCTAATTAAACTACTTATTAGCACTTGAATATCTATATTATTATATGCATTATCAATATCAATAAAACAGCTAACAGTTACAAAGTTTTTTGAAAAGCCCTTTTGAATTTGTGAGACTATTGTACTAAGATTATTATAACATGACCGAGCTTTTCTAAATCCAGTCATATTTTCATCAAAAACGTTATTGCTTTCTAAAAACCATTCAATACGTTTACCAAGAATAGAGTGGAATATTTTACATAAGCATGATATAAGAGCAATCGGACGTATTGAAGAAGAATTAGTGTGGAGTCGCCCTGGTTTAGGAATAGGAACAATAAGAATGTGTCGCCACTGATCTGGCACAGATCCATTTTGTAAAATATTGTTATAAATACACAAAAGGGCATTTATTGCACTGTCAGGTAATTTTTTAATCATAGAATACGAAATATTGTCAGCACCTGGAGCAGAATCTTTAGATTTTATAGATTTTTGAAGTTCATGTTTAAAGATTTTACTTTCTAATATTGTATTATTAGAGTCAAAGAGAGGTTCATCAAAGTTAACATAATCTGGAGTTAGATTATGTAAAAGATTTTTGATTATTGCGCTATCAATCTGAGATCGCACTACATTGCCACCGTTCAGCCATTTCATTTGTCGCCACATCTCAGTAGATGATGTTGTTTGATTTACAGAGGAACAAAATTGGTACCAAGCTTTATTCTTAGCGTTTCTAATTAATTTCTGACTAGTCCTGATTTTCTCTTTTAATATATCAAAATTTCTTGGGGTTGGATTTTTCCTAAATATCGTTAAAGCTAACCTCCTCTGTGCCACAGCTTTAGATAAAGTTTCATTCCAATAAGGTTTAGGTATAAATTTGCTACTGGGATTACTATTGATTTTATAAAAAGGTATATACATGTCTGCGGCATTATTAATTATACTCAAAAATAAATTATATGCTTTTTGAACATCATTAGAGACATTGATATTACACCACTGCGATTCAATATAACGAGTGTATAAAATCCAGTCAGCCTTTTTAAAATTTCTTCTATTGTTAGTATTAGGTAAACGGTTCATAGAAGTAGACAGTTTAATTATTAAATGATCACTACCTAGGGTTTCATTTGTTACCTTCCATAGAAATTTACATGCTATATCAGCGGACGCAAAAGATATATCCGGAGAAGATTCTTGTAGATTACCATTAACTAACTTTACCCTAGTATAACTGCCATCATTTAAGGAGATCAAATTATTATTGAGGCTACAATCAAAAATAATGTTACCTCTTAGGTTATTCTTATTGGACCAATTTAAATGATGGGCAATTAGATCTCCTAAAATTAAAGACTTTCTCGAAGCTATAGAAAAAATACAGTCCCAATCTCTTTGTGTAGTTTGTATCAAAGGTGGACAATATACCGACATGACAAGCTCGAGGTGCGAGCAATTAGATATTTTGATACAAACTATTTCTATTCCAGGATTGATATTTTGAATTTGGAATAATCGGGCTTTAAGAGATTTATGTGCTACAATAGCTACCCCTCCATATGAATCGTGTCTATCATTTTGAAATATATTATAGGCATTTAGTTTAAATGTACTACCAGGGGCTAGCCACGTTTCGCTAACAGTAGCAATATGGATTTTTTCTTGCGTAAGAAGGTTTAAAAATGCGTAAGATTTGGGCTTAATGCTCTGAGCGTTCCACTGCAGTAAATTAATGGTAATAGCTTTATCCATTGCAAAAATATTTAAGTAAAGACCATTCACATATGTTTTCAACAATCCAAGTAGTTAACCATTCAATACTAAGTAGCATAACTTCTATAAGTTTTTCGGTTATAGAATTATGCTTATCTAAAATAATATCCTTTAATTTTACCAACAGGTTATTGAAAGGTTGATGATGACTTCTTTTCTTCCTCCTTTTTGTCGTCTCCACTTCCACATTCGTGTTGTGTCCGTTATCCGAGCTTGTGTTCCAAAATTCAAAATCATCCATCTGAGTTTTATTTTTCTTCTTGTGTCCCTGAGGTGATATTTGAGCACTTAAAGGAAATTTTGGGTCTTTGTGTATTTCCTTTTTCGTTACACTAGCGTAGGTGATATTAACAGCCGAATTAGACTCAGGATCAGCTGAGCTTCTAGCTTCAGGTACACGCTCTTTGCTTACAGAAGATTTATCTAGTCCTCGAGTAGGAAGATCAGGAGGTACGTACATTGTTGTGGCCTTTTTAAAAGTGCAATTAAAGTCTGCCATTATTAAGCGAATTTTCTTTTCTTTTAAATAAATTGGGCAATCTTTAGATATGGATGAATCTCCACATTTAGGACAAATGATATTTTTGGCGGGACATACTTTAGCCATGTGTCCAAATTTCCAACAGCGAACGCACTGTGTGACGGGAAATACATATGGGTCAACTCTTACTTGCATGCCATGAATACGAATAAAAGGTGGAAGAGATGATCCTTGAAAACATAATTTAATTGTCTCACTATCTACCCATCCATCAGGTTCTCTTCGTTTGAGACGGTTTATGTATAAAATTTTAATTGTGCTCGAAATATCTTTGTTTATTTGTTCTTCTGATATTCCCAAATCAATGTTCCTGATAACACCATATGATAGGTTCACTTCAGAAGCTCTTTGGAATCTCCATCCAAGTTCTAACAGAGCTTTACAATTACACAGGCTATTTGAATCGTCTTCCTTTTCAAATATTACAGATATCTTGTATGCATTTATGTATTTGACTCTATAAATATTCATGATATGGTTATCTTTCAACATTTTGGCTAACGCGAACTGTTTTGGTAATTTATCTTTGTGTGTGACGATAATTTCAAAACATTGATCAATATAACTTACGGATTTAACCTTTCTGTTAACTAATGTCCAGTTTTCATCTTCCTTACTCATGATTCGTTTTTTTTTATGTATGTGGGTATCGCCTAAATTTGTAATATCTTTTAAATTGCTTATATCATCTAAACTTTGGTTCAATATCTTTTACACAAAACCTTGCCAAATTATGTACCTAAATCTTCCCAATGAATCACTGTATCGCTACAGATAGACAGACGTGGCAAAGGGCTTTGTTTTATACTATACTAGCCTCTGCCCGCGACTTCGTTCTTTAGGCTAACGCTAACACGCAGCGAAAGCTCTGAAGAGGAAAAAAACCCCGATTTTTAACCTCCTATTGGTATTAGCGTGATGAACTACTGGTCCGATATGAAAAACTCTTTCAATTTTATATAGCTCATTTATCGGGGATGGTTATAGGTATATATCATCACGCTAAGAACAATAAGAGCGGAGCACCAATGAAAAATCTTTCAAAATCGGGGTTTTTTTCCTCTAGAGAGCTTTCGCTGCGTGTTAGCGTTAGCCCAAAGTAACTATTCCACGTGAACGAAGTCGCGGGCAGATGTTAGTGGAAGAATATAGGAAGACGTAGACAAAATATAAACTGTGTATATAAGTAGTGGAAGGAACCTTTCTTGCAGTATATATAAGGTATTTATGAATCATAAAAATATTTTGCAATATTGATACGAATTACACACGAAAGTTTTGTGGAGACTTGCCAATATCACAAGTCGATATAGAGATTGTTCACAAAAATGCATACGTAGGTTGTCACACTAATTAGAATCGTGGGAAATACTTCCAGAAAAAGAACTAGTCTTTGTCAGCCATTTTTTGACCTTGGTAATTGAAACAGTATCTCCAATATCATAATTATTCACTAGAGTAGGATTAGAACTAGTAAATAGTGTTGTGATTATTATGTGTAATATCGAGTGGTCAGTGGTAATTAATTGGCGAATCACAACGCTTTTTATTGTGGACTATGAAAACGCTTGTACGGCGTTCATAGGACATTCAAACACATGATTTTAGTACCCGTCTGCGTCTGCTTAAATTGTTCATTGGAGTTTTTGGCGGGGTCTTAGTCTGTCATGTAGTGGATTTTATATTTTATTCATAATCTTGAATTATTGGACTCTATATTTTCTAAATTTGGTGGTGTTTTGCGTAATATAGTTGGTCTATTGTGCATAATAAAGGTGATTGGAAATTAAGACCACGGAGCATGAAATTCTGAGATGCCATAAAAACTCCCTGGAAGGTTCTAACAAGGGATCCACCATCTTGTTAGAATATTGACTTACACGACGCTTGATATTGAAATGATCGTACGACGTTTGTAATATTATTGACTACGTGACAATGGCAGTAATAATTTAGATTGTTCATTATTAATTTTAATTATTAAACCTGAGGGATATATAATTGTTTTGGTGAAATTTATTACGTGTTTGTTCAGTAACAAATTTTCTCTGTGATATTTTTGGAAACTATGCATTTGTAAGAATCTATATATATAATAGAGTTTTTTTTTTTTTTGGAGAAGATAAAGTGTCTGAATGTAACCTCAACACGGTGTAACAAAAAGCCTTTATAAGAATAGTTGTGTAACACAAATTGCAATTTTGTTACTCTTGTGAATCTATACTTGTTCATCTGTATCAACTTATGTGATTTGTGCTTCAACTTTAGTATTATCAGATGTACGTCAATCTTGTTTATTGATTTTGTTTCGTACGATATTTCTATTGTTACTATATTGTTGTTAAGAAGGGTTTGACATTACAGCGATAACCTATATTTTTTTTTCATGATTCTTTTTATACGTTCTTTTCTTAGTTTCATCTCGTATCCTTTGTCTAAACTGAAAGTATACACAAAGAAGAGTATATATCTAATACCTTTAAACGAGCAATTCTTGTATATTTTTATATTGTTATATATTCAGGATCTCGTAAACGGAGTCAGCGATTTCCGTGAAACTTAGTATGTAGGTGGTTCCGGGTACGATAAATCGATCTAGCTAGATTTTATTCATAGAAAACTTTTTAAATTGAACTTTATTTAAAATTTAATTTTAATAGCTTTTATCCATAGTGCTATTAAAAGTAAAAAAGATAAAGAATTTTATTTTCGGGTCTCAGGCTCGCATAGCTTAATTTGGAAGGAGAATGACATAGTACTTGTTGTCTTTCCTAATAGTCAGTTTTTTTTTTTCGAAATGACTACGCTATTGACCCAGCAAGATCTTAACAGCTTCACCGGACTACAAATAGTCAGCTTTTCGCTGTTTGTTAAACTACTGTTGTATCTTTAAACATTAACATTTTCAGTCTCATTTTAATAGCATCTTAACCATTCCATTGCGTAGTTTAAAGTAAATGAAATAAAGTATTTTATTTCCCCGTTCCAGGCTTTGGTGGCTCGTATTCAAAAGGAGAGAGATGCAGCACTTGCTGAAGCTGCAAGCTGTCGCGAGCGAGCCGAAGCCGCAGCTGCAGCCGCTAATCGAGCAGCTCGTGATAGAGACAACGCTGCAACTGAGCTGGATGTCCTCAGAGAGAGATGGGAGAAGGCACATCAACAACACCAGAAGTTAACTGTAAGTTATAATATTATCTATCTAATACCTTTAAACGAGCAATTCTTGTATATTTTTATATTTGTATATATTCAGGATCTCGGAAACGACGTCATCTATTTCCGTGAAACTTAGTACGTAGGTAGTTTCGGGGACGATAAATCGATCTAGCTTTATTTCATTCATAGAAAACTTTTTTAACTTAGTTTTCAGGCAATAAAAAATATAGCTAGAATATGAAGGTAAATTTCGCCGGCGCTGTCAAATGGAAATTGGATGCTTCGAAAATCCGTGTAACCCCAGTTTGAATCCGAGTGACAGAAGAAGAGATATATTTTTAATTTTTTTGTTGTAAAGAAATGTTAATATTATAAGGCAAACCTGTTTATTTTAATTTAAAAATGTGTTTTAAAGAACCAAGCCAGGCTCGGTCGCCTAGGTACTTTATATTTAATTCATCTTGCTAGCGAAAATTGTAGTCATCGAAATAACCTGAGTTTTGGAAGTGAGTCACGGGCTGTTGTAGAAATAATGGCCCCAGCATGGTGTAATAAAAGTTAAGAGACCATGATAATAGATCATTGTACAATTTTGGCCTAGTTAGTAACTACTTTAAAATTGAAAATTATTGAAAATTGGTATTCTTCTGTAGTTAAAACAGTTATGAAGTCCTCTTTCAGACATAATGTATCTTATCGTCACATCAACATTTAGCGAGACTCTTAAATATTAAACTATTTATTATCATTAACTTTTTCACTTCTGAAAATATGAGCTACATTTTTTTTTAAACTAGCCAATATCTACAATGAATGCCTTATGGAAGTCGTATAAGTAGCTTATAAATAGACATACATATATAATTACATATATACATACGGATTGAATACGGAACCTCCGTTGTTGAAGTCAATTAAAAATATTACAAAGTGAATGATTTTTAAGAGTAATAAAAAAAATTGATTATTTCCAGATGGAAAGGGATGACGCACTGACAGAACTCGAAATATTGAAAGAGAAGTTAGACAAGGCCTTGTATTCTACACAGAAGACGATTGAAGAGAAAGAGACTGCGCACAAAGAATATGAAAAAGTTCTGGAAAAGTATGATAGGTACACTATATTTTATTGTTCCTTTGTATTAATCAATATATAGATATGTGTTTTAAAAATATTATATAATTGTTTATCATTTTTTCAGATCTCAAAATGAAATTTACAGACTTCAAAATAAGATAGATATATTGGAAGCAGATAAAGATCGAATTGAACTTGAATTAGAGAAACAAGTACATCTAGCAACCAAATCAAGAGATGATCAAAGAAAGCTTCAAGATGAATTGGCTAGATTACAAGAAATGTATGACAGAGCATCTTTACAGTTAGGTAGAACTAAAGAGCAGGAGGAAAAAGCTAAAGAAGATATGGATAGATTATGTGTCGATATCGAAATGGTTCGGGAACGTTATGAAAAGAGCCAAATAGAATTACGTAGACTTCAGGCTGAAAAGGAAAAATTAGTGGCTGATAACGAACGCCTTCAATTTGAATATGATAGAGCAATGACACAGTGCGGTAAAGCTCAAGCTTCTAATGAAAAAACTCAAGAGGAAATGGCAAGGGTACAAATAGAGCTCGAAAAAATGTATGACAAACATGACAAAGTCTCTTCAGAATTGAGGAAAGTGCAATCTGAATTAGATAAAGTCAAACAAGATGCAAATGGTGCCAGAGAAGAAGCGGAAAGATACGCAGCACGATATGGGAAATATCACGACACTAAAGAAGAACACGAAAGAACTAAATTAGAAGTGGAAAGGCTTCGTACAAGATTAGAGAAGACTACAATAGACCTGGAACGAGCACGCAAGGCTGAAGAAGAGGTAACGAGGCTGCGCTCGGAGCTTGAACGCGTGGAGAATCTTCGAGGTAAATACCAATTTGAACAGGATAAATGGACCAACGAATTAAATAGAATGCAGGCGGAACTCGACAAACATCGAGAGAAATATGAGGCATCGCAAGCTGATATTCAACGACTACAGACTGAAAAGGAACAAGCTGAAACAAAACTCCATGAAATGAATATCCAACTGGAGTTATCAAAGAGTGAAACTACAAAACTTAGCGCAACATTAGAAAAACAACGAACCGACTTAGAACGTGCTCATATTGAGTGCGAGAAATTCAGGGATCGATGCGAAAAACTAAAATTGCGTTCTGAACAGTTAGATAAAGATAACGAAAGACTCAAAGGTGAATTACAACAAATTGAAAGGATGAAACTTCAAGCGGTTGCTGGCGACAAAGCCAGGACAGAAGACAGGCTTGAAATTGAGCGTCTTCGTGACAAATTGGAGAAAGCAATCCAGGCACGAGATGCTACTGAGATGGAAGCAGGTCGTTTAGCAAAGGAACTTGAGAAGTCTCAAATGCATCTGTCAAAATATCAGGAGACTAATGAGACGACTCGTGTTGAATATGACAGAATGACGAACGAACTAGGGAGAATGCATGAACGCCTTGAACGAACTATTTTAGAAATGCGACAGATAGAACAAGAGCGAGATGCATTGAGAGCTGAAATTCAGAACACGAGACGAAATGTAGAACAACAACAGAGGACCTTGGACCATAGAACACAAGAAACTCTGTTGAAACTTCAACAGGAACTCGCTCAGTCGGTTAGAGACAGGGAAAAAATGGCGTCAATATTGGAACAACGAGACAAACAAGCGGATGCTATAGAAAAACAGATAGTAAAATTGGAAGCTGATACAAAACAATTAACAATCGAACGGGATCAGTTAGTGGCACAATTAGAAAAATCCCAGGATATGTTAGTAAACTTCCAAAGAGAATTAAATGCTTCAGAAGCTGAGCTACAGAAGCAGCGTGATGAAGTGCGTAGAATAAAGGAAGAACAGAGAAAAATGGTCCAGGATTCGGAACGTGGCTCTAAAACCGTCCTTGAAAGTCGTGATAGAGAGATTGCCAAGATGCAGCAGCAGCTTCAAAGCCTTACTAAAGAAAGAGATGTCATTAAACAGAGAGCAGAGAAAGCGGAAAAAGAAGCCCAAAAATTGGGAGAACTTGATAAATGGCGAGCTGCTGTTGAAGCAGAAAAGACTAAAGCTATTTCAGCGGAAAAGGCTTTATCGGAATGCCAGCAGCGGTTACAGTCTTTAGAAAAGCAATTCCAGGCACAACAACAGCAATTACAGCAGCTTCAAGCACGTGGACCCTCTGACGTTCGAGAAGTTCAAAAGCAACTTGAAGCATCACAAGCAGAGTCTCGAGCACTTGCAGTTGAAAGGGAACGATGCCAGTCGCAGCTCGAGATGCTCGTTCAAGAATTGGAAAAGAGCCAGGTCAGTTGGAGGATCGCCCGGCGACCAGCGGCTGTCGGACTATCGCGTGGTTAAATCGAGATTTCAAATTTTAAACTTCTTAAATATGGATCGTCTTTCCAAAAAGTGACTCGATTGAACCTCGAAATTGTCTGCTTTAAATCATTGCACCGGTATTAACGAGTAGATGTTGATTTGATCGTTCATATTTAGTTTTTGTTTGGGATCATGTTCGCCGGTTGTCATGTACATTGTCGTTGTATAGTAGCATGTCACCCACAGCCCGCTGGGCATCCTCCAACCCCTCATTATGACTGTTCGTATTTATTTTTATTAGCTTCATCATCGTTGTATTTTGAAATGAAATTTCATCAAGAGAATGAATGTTATTTTCCAATTCAGCAAAATTGTTGCACCTTACATTATCTACCGTGTTAGACTGCACTGTCCTAAACCTGTATTTGTATGTGATGGTCCAAATGTATGGTGCAAGAAAATTGCAATAAAAGCTTTATGTATTTCTAAGTATGTTAATTTTTATTAATATCTTTTCAGCCGTGTTCGCTACTGTGCTGTATATTATTAGCAATATTTCATTATTGAATGTCACAAAAACTACATTTTTGAAGATCGTTGTCGCAAAACGAAATTATATTTTGCACGGTTATATGTAAAACTTTGCTTCTTCATGGATACGAATTTATAATAGCCATTTAGCTTTGTAAAAATCTATGTCAAGTCTTTCATGTTGTTTCTATGTTTTAATCTGATTTTTCATATAACAGCTCGATCTCCACGAAGCGAACAAGAAACTCCAGGCAGCTGGCACTCAGAATGCGAAAGTTGGGGAAGACGCAGCCCAAGCTAAGAAACAACTGCAAGAAGAATTTAAGAAGTTAGAAGACGTGAAGAAACAATTTGAAGAACAAAGAAGATCTTGGGAAAACAAACGGAAAGAGGTGGAGGAGAAGGAGAAATCGCTAACAGAATTGGATCGGCAATTAAAGAAGAGAAAAGAGCAAATGGACCAAATGGAAGCATCTTTGAGAAAGGTTCCTATAATTTCATTATTTTTCTTTTATATCCGCCTTTATTAAATGGATACAACTGTGTTACATCACTTAACGCTTTATATAATTAGCCATATACAATCAATACAACGAAACAAGGCCTTAGATTATACCGTTAAAGGCTCCAATAATATGATAATTATAATAAGCTTGTCAAAAACCCTCTGCTGTATTAGAAACCTCTTCCCCAAAGACAGTATGCGTATAATCTCTATGCCAGTCGACGAGGTATTAGCAATTTCAAATACTGAGAAATCCAGGTCTATATTTTTTTGTCTAATACGATGATACCATAAGAAAATTTCTCAGATTTTGGTTTTCTTATTATGTTTTCTTCTTCCTTAGCAGATAGTACTACCAATATAAATAAAAATACGTGCGTAAAATAAAAAAAAAAACTGATCGATTTAGCTAGAATAGTTATTCTGCCTAGAAAATTCCACTTATAGGAATATATAGGTGGTAGAGCCATGTTGTAGCTATTACTGGCTTCAGCATGAATGGGTGGGCTCGCCCGGAGTAGTACCGAAAACCAACGTAAGGTAACAGTGCTTGCATTGTTGCGTTTTGTTCAGTCAGTGAGAGCGTCGGAGGCCCACCTCTCCTCACCTTCGCTCCCCCCAACACGGGCTGGCAGTGCACTTGCAAACTCTGGTGTTGCATATATCTATGAACGGCGGTGCTCACTTGACATCAGGTGACCCACCTGTTCGTTTGTCTCCTATTTTCTATAATATAATAAAACTGTAACAAGTCGAAATCTGTACATTGAATATTTTTTGAAAATTTTAATCAGGGTATACTATGTTATCGATATAGAAGCCAAAAATAATCTTTTTACAATTTTAGTCTGTCTATCTGTCTGTCTGTCCCTATGAACACGCATCACTCTGAAAGTACTAAACCAATCTTGACGAAACTTGATATAGTGGTACTTAATATTACGAGATTATATCAAATATACTTTTTGTCCTATAAAACGCAAAGGGTTCTTCAGGATAAAGGATTAAAGTCTAGAACCTAAACCCGTATTACTCTGAAAGTACTGAACCAATTTTAACGAAACTTAACACAGTGATAACTGATATTACAATGTTACATCTAGGATACTTTTGTCTCATAATACACAAGGGGTTCTCCAGGATAACGGACGAAAGTAAAAAAAATTGAAGTTCATGAAATTCTTAATGGATTTCGGTCATTTTCCTTTGTACTATATATAGCAGACAGATTAGTTCAAAATTCAAGCTATCATCTCCATAGGCTACATTAAAAAAAAAACAAATAAAATGTCGAGGTTCGAACCGTTGCTCCGTCGAACGTTCGTTCGTACATAGTCGGGAACATTACCTCTAGGCTACGGCTACCTTACATTCGGGTTCAAAAATTTCAACTGCTTCGGAAACGTCCACAAAATTGTTAATCACGAAAGTACCTAGTATATGTAATAAGTTTTTAACCGACGAAAAAAACGAAGGAGGTTCTCGATTCGTCACGTATATATTTTTTTTATGTATGATCACACAACTTTTTACAGTATAGTCCGATTTTAAAAATTCTTTGGAAAGGGTATACTCCTAAGTTGATCCCATTTGGGAAAAAATTTCAACCCTAAGGGTATGAAAATTGAGAATGATTGATTATTCACGCACTGATTATATCTATGACCGCGCATAACTTTAGACAGAATATTCCGAATTAAATTATTATCCTTTGATTTGAAAGAGTATATCCAGAAGTTGGTCCCATATACATGTAAACATGAAAAAAGCAACCCCAAGGGTAGGATAATAGGGCATGATTTATAACTCAGCTTCTGAGTTGTGTATTACAAATAAATTAAGCATGTAGTAATTAGTAAGATCATAGCCACAAAAAATTATAAAATAAAAACTTTTCAACAAAAAATTAAACCGCCGAAAAAACTGAAAAGCAAAAAATAATAAACCTTTTACTTTATTCAGCTTAATAACTAAGTTCTTAAACTAATGTAAGTATACCTAAGAAATTTTGAGTCGGCGCCAAACAATCAATGAACAAAGATCACTAGATTACTTAAATTCACACAAATAACCAAATCAAATTAAAAATGCAATGTGAAATCTCCAGCGGTAACGTGTGTGCCCGTTCGGGTTGCTTCGTAACCGCTCAGCATGCAAGGGGTGTGTCACGCTGCGCCGCCGCCGCGCATCACGCTTTACGTAATTCATTAATTTGCTTGATTGGCGCCGACTTACAATTACTTAGGTATACTTACATTAGCTTAAGAACTTAGTTATTAAGATGAATAAAGTAAAAGGTTTATTATATTTTTGCTTTTCAGTTTTTACGGCGGTTTAATGTTTTGTTAAAAAGTTTTTTTTTTAATATTTTCAAATACCAACTTATTATAAATTTGTGTCCTTGGATAGTTTGGATTCACAATTGGAAACGGTAGATGTCGCTGTAATTGGGTTCATTAAGATTTTTCGTTTTTAAAAATACAATTGAAACCGCTAAAAAGGGTCCATAGATGGCGTTAAATTGAAATATTTTGTTAACTATGTGAGTTTTTTTTTATGTTTACTTTTTATCACAAAGATGAAAGACAAAAATTTGTATTTAATGAACTTCTTGATGGTTTTTGGTAAATTTTACCACCGTTCCGATTCTGTTTTTTATTTTTTCAATGTTAGAAGGGTATATTATCCCTCAGTGTTGTAGATAATGTTTATTTTGGCAAATATATAATTTTAATAGTTAATCACAAGGAATGTAATTGAAATCGGCAAAAAAATATTTATCGCCAATACTGGAGAGACATTTATCGGCAATATATGTAGGTTAGTTTTTATTTTAATTGGACCTGGTAGGTGATGCAGCGAACGAATTTTAGGCTTAATTTTAAAGATTTCTCACATATCAACTGGGTATATATTTAAGTGAGCCCCTGTATAGTTCGGCTTTACAATTGAAAACAGTAGAAGTCGCTGAAATCGGGTATTAGGTTTACTAAGATTTTTGGCGTTTAAAAATATAATGGAAACAGATAATAACCGATTTGGTGCAGACGAAGTTGCACGGGTCAGCTACAACCTATAAGATAGTAATGTATTTAATACAATATTAATTAAAAATAGTGATTATTAAATAAATACATGATTAAAACGAAACAAATAAAAAAATAGTTTTAGTGAAATGACCTATAAACAAAAGTACCTGGCTATACACCCAGGTATGAAAGTAGCATAAGAAAGATTAATAAGCTGTAGGATCGAATCCTACAACTAACCAAAGCTTACAGTCAATGAAACATCTCGAAAAAACCATTGAACTGTATAAATAACATTACAACAAAAGAACCTCTGAGTCCTTCAGTTTATAATACTGAATTATTACGCACTACCTAAATTGTAGAACATTAATATTGATAACATAATTTGATTTGTAAAACAAAGTTCACATGTCTATGTCCTGATTTCTTTTTACTTAGAACATTAGAAGAAAACGATTAATGTTACGGAAATTTCCGAAAAATTCTTACATACTTTCGCTTTGTCATTTTCATACTAAGTTTTCGTACATAACCATTACACATTATCTATATACTTATAATAAAACTGTAACTGGGTATATGTTTGAGTGAGTCCCTTTACAGTTTGGATTCACAATTGGAAACGATAGGTGTGGCTGCAATCGGGTTTTGAGTTTATTACATTCTTTCGCCTTTAAAAATAAAGTTGAATCGGTGATAACCAATTTGGTGCAGACGAAGTTGCTCGGGTCAGCTAGTGATATAATAAAACTCAATGTAGTGATACCATAGAAATATTGTATAGATGCATGTATGATGGCTAAATAGATCGCTTGGTTGGACACTGCGTCGATCATTATAGGTACAAAGCCTTGCGAATGTACTGGAACTTTCGGTAACAGGAAACATCATGATGACATCATTACATTGTGGAAGGGCTTTTCTACCTCCACTTATCTAACTATTGTATTGACAGCTACACTTAAGAGGCAGGTCCTCTAGATTTAGCGTGCTTACTATCTTGGATGACATCATCATTTACATTCAGGTTAACTTGTGGTCAAATGCTAAAAGCTATTAAGTATTCAAAGACATAAACATAACTAGATCATTAAGCTACTATGAAATAAGCATGTTAAAACATAGATGTCTTTCAGGCCGGTGGCAGTACTGCAGCGGTGAGCGATCTAAACCGTAAGCTGACAGAGTCACAGAAAGATGCCGATCAGTTGAAACAGCAACTGGAACAGAGTAAAGAAGAAGCGAAACGTCTTACAACAGAGACGGAGAGATTGTTACAGCTGGTGCAAATGTCCCAGGAGGAACAAGCACAGAAAGAGAAACAAATAATGGATTTGCAACAGTAAGTTGTGTTAGGAATTTGTAAACAACTAAAAGAGAGGAAGATTCTGGTGATTTTTTTTAAATTCACGATTTATCCGCGATGGAAAAGCAAATTGGAAAAGCATTATCGAATCTACATAAATTAAAAAAGTTGTCAAATGTACGGGCAGCTTTTCAGAACAGCCCTGAACGTACTTGAATAATTCTCTTTTTTTTGTATGTTTAATGAATGTGTAACGCCAAGGCTTGTATCAAAAAGAATGTTTGGAAAATTGATTATTAGACGGATTGTTGACAGTAGTTCAGTTACCATTCTATTTCATTAAGAGGAAGATTTGGTTTCATTTACTTCGTTGTTAGACCTGCACGAAACCGGGGTGTTCAGCTAGTTTTAAATATATTTCAGATTATTTAAATTTTAACATGTGTAACGCGTGTTCCCTGGTCTATCGAGTCTTGCGCAGCTCTAGTGTACCCTCTTCTCGTTGGGTTCTAACGTTCAACAATACGTCCGCGCATGTTGACGGTTGCCGGACGACTCGAGGATGTGGGCGCGTGGCCAGGGACGCAGAAGAGGTGCATTAGAGTTGCGCAAGATTCGATAAACTAGGGTGGGGCGTTACGTCTATATATAAATAGGCAGTAAGGAAACGGTCGAATACATCTCCTTTCTCTGTTTGTCAGCCGATTTTCTTAATTATTTTTTTGTTTTTTAACTATTGAGGAGCTTTAGCGTTGTTATCAATGGAAAAAGCCGAGACGGTCATGAGGACTACCGGCAAAAGTCAAAATTCAAAACAATGGAGTACCTGTGTTCGCTTTTAATTTTCAGATAAATTATAGTATGAATTATTTAAATTTGATAATTTTTGAATTGAAATTGTAATCACACAATACAAAATATAAATATTTCGGATTGTTACCCGTTTGGGTGGTTGTAGGAGACGGGTGTAGTGACTTCCGATTGAGTTACTACTTCTTCTGGTTGATGAAGGTCCTCACGATTGGGGTTATTCAATTAAAAGTGCAATTGTTAACTTGCGTAGTTTAATTTTATTATTCCCCGTGTCTACGACCTTTCGTGCGGGCCAGCGCGCAGTAACTAGCTCGCCGTTCATACGTCGCGCACTTATATAATTATTTGCTTACCATGCACTCTGCTTTGCATACCTACATTGTGTCCCTACAAATATAAGAAGTTCACAGGTCGCAAGCGCGTTACGGTCGGTCACGATTACGCATATCATGACACGAAATCACCAGTTTATCTCATACTAAAAACTTCACTCCACTTTAAAATTGGAAAAATAATCACTATGATCGAAATACGACCACTGAATAAGCACTCGTGAGAATAAATAGTCGGATAGATAATAAGAAAGGAAAGAAGAAGAAAGATTTCGCTTAAAAATACATTATATTAAAATCGTTTCAGGTCTGTAAGGAATCTCCAAGCCAAACTCAAAAGTCAGCAACAAGCACAAGCACAAAGAGAAGAGGTAAGATATCATTTAACACCTTTTTCTGTATAATTTCTACTTCTGAAGCAAACAAACTCTTCAAAATTAATAACTCTCATTAATTAATTACTAAGTATCATGAAGCCAATACAATAATTTTGCAAACACTTGATGTTATTAAAAAAAGTTAATTACGTATTGAATACTTGCTTTAAATAGGTTACGTTTTAAATGCACCGCGCTTGCGGAATGTTCGCCATTTTGATATTTTCTCTCGCTTTGATTAGGTTAGGTTAGACTTGCGTAAAAAGGATAACGCGAACTTGCCTCGGGTTAGCGCGGTGCATTTAGTATCAAACTTTTTTAAGGAAGTATATAATACGTATTCAACTTTTTCTTTAATAACACCGACTATGTTTATTTATTGCACTAAAATAAACATTCTCTATTCGTAACTAATTCTGTTAATTAACAATCGGTAATTTACATAATAACAATAATAAACTAACATTGGCCATCAGTATGTTTTATTTAAGCAGCCTACACGGATACATTATGTACAGTGATATGTTTTCTTTAAAAAAGTGTCTTAAAATTTCAATCATATTTTCAAAATTAATCAGTTATTAAGTAAGGTCATCTTTCATTCAATTAAATTTACAATAAATAATTCAGGTAATATAATTATAAGTGTGTTTAATTTTTTTTTTTCGAAATGACTACACTATTGACCCAGCGAGGTCTTAACAGCTTCACCGGACTACTAAGGCGAGCGCTTAATACACTCAGCCGATTTTATTTTGACAACCGGCTCAAGGGTGCACGGCACACCTCGGCTTGGCTGTTGCCTGTTGCATGCAAAATCGCGACCTATCTTAGCTAACCTAGCTAACTATTCATATATGTATGAATTGTTGAAACGTATATTTGTACCAAGCATACACGCCTCAACAACTTCTCCATATATTTATTATCGGAAAATTGAGAGTTTTTCAGTTCGATAAGGGAAAAAAAGTAAACCCTTCCACTTTCATGTGTAAGCGTGTAGGCGTGCACGTGTGTGGGGGTGATCGTGTAGTGTTGTAGTGGAGATGTATATTTGTGTGTCACCGTATCGCGCAAGCAATGCAGTCAAGGGCTCCCTACCGAGAGATCGAACCTAGGCTTGAGCCGCTGCCGTGGGAGGCCTAATCGGGTGAAGTGTATTTAAGTTATCATAAGTTGTTCTTATTACAAATTATACATATGTATATCATTATATAAGTTATTTCAAGAAGTCTGCTTAATCTATGTCAATCAACAATTACTTCTCAAGGGAATAATAGATAAATTGCAATGATTAATCCTACAATCCATTTGAATTGTACTTCTATGACAGTTCAATAATGTGTTTTTTTCATTGAGAAAATAAAAACCAACAGCCACCATTACATTACTAAATAGATAAGTCAATGAAGTTTATCGTATATTTCATTGCTGTTACATTATTGAAACTGTCTTAGAAATGTAAGTAATGAACTATAACCATATTAACAATACTAACTTTTTCTTTTCATGCATCGCTCCAGGCCGGACCCGCTGGCTTTCTCAAAAGCTTTTTCTAAGTTAGTTCTTCGCACCAAGACTGTCGTTCATTTGTTTGCTCTTTGATTTATATTTCTTTAACTGTCGATCCAACTATCCAGTAAGCGATAACTCCGTTCTCCACATTTTTCTATTAAACAATATTTGTAAGCTTTACAAAATCAGTTACAATAATAAAAATCATAAATCTATTAAAAAGTGTTCAGATCATCACTAACGTTGGAATGGAATCAATGTTAACGAAATTCATAATATTGCAACCAGCACACAATGACTAGTTTAACTCTACATTTAAGTAATGTTATAAAATTTAATAATCGTGTTCAGCGGGAATTATTTCTTAAGTATTAATAAAAAAATATATTAATAATATAACACAATATATTGTAAAACTGTTAAGTATTCATGTATCTAGATAGAAAGAGTAAGTTGTCCACTAGTCAATGTTAATCAGCTTCGAACTTGTTATGCGTAGTACCAATTCTATCAATAAAGGTAAACTATATTGACCTATCTTGAATTATTATTAGGTTGTTGAATAATTTTGTTGTTGAAGTAAAACTTTCACTTTTTTTTCAATTATAGTTTTATTTTGTTTATTTTTTCATGTTAAAACACCCTTCCGTTAGGAACTTAACAGAGCGAGACAGAATGAGAGAACAGCGATAATGGATCTAACTAAAACGCTGTCAGTTAAAGACGAACTGAAATGCAAGCTGGAAGAGAGCAAAATGAAAGCAATAGATTTAGAGATTGAATTGAACGAGTCATCGCTTATTCTCTCTGAAGTATTAAAAATATCGGATAGCCCTGAGCTGACGAATATAAAGAGAAGCAAGAGCTTTTTTGAATTGCAAAAGAGTGGTAAGGTAGTGGATAGATTAGACAAATGCAGATTTAGCAGAAGCGCTAACGAATTAGATCTTTTACATCGTAAAGAAGTAGAGAATGAACTGCCTAATATTAGTAAAATGACAAGAAAGATTTCAGAATTAACTAAAGAGGTGGCGATAAAAAATTCTAAAATAATTGAACAGCAGCGTTGTATATCTATTTTAGAAGAGGCACTGCGAGAGAATAACAACATAGCTGAGTTTGAACAATTATTAGCTGTTGTTAGGAGTAAAGATGAAAGAATAAATCAATTGGAACAGGTTGTGAACAAAAAGACTGGACCATCGGGATCTGATTGTAAAGATAAAAGAATCTTAGAACTTGAGGATGCTTTGAAGGAATCTGTTATGATTGCAGCTGAAAGAGAAAAGATTTTTTATGAAGAAGAACAAAGAAGAATTGAAACATTGCAAAAGGTATGCAATACTATAAGTTTATTATTTCTTATAAATTGAACTTGTCCATTATATTTTTATATTGTAACCTATTTTATAATTTAAAGGTTTAAAGATACCTCTTTTTAATAAATACCCTTGCATTATGAAATTGGATGAATATGGAAAATTTTGGGATACATTTTTGTTACACGGGAATTCAATAAGTGATTCTGTAAATTATAAACAAAATATTGGTGATATTTCAGATGAAAAAAATGGAGCAACGTATACGATCCTTGCAGAACGCTTCAGCGTTGAACTGCCAAACTTGTTCGTCGGTATTAAAGCGCTTGAAACAGCTCGAAGATTCGCTGCAGGATTGCCAAAAGAAAAGAGATGGGATGCTGCGTCAATTATCACATACGATGTACGTATTTTTTATATGAAAGAGTTAACCAAAATCCCAACAGTCCAACTGAACGTATCTGGTCATTTCAGACAAGAAATCTTGGAGGGAGCTCTAAGCGAAAAAGATTCACAAATAGCAGAACTCGAAATGAAGGGAGTGTTAAATGAAGTTGAAACTGCAAGATGTGACTTGTGGAAAACAGAAAGAGATAAGCTGCTGAATAGGCTCAAGATCGAGGTAAATGATAAAAAAAAAACCAGTAAAACATCTATAAAATTAAAAAAAAGACATTAATATTGCAAATCTATTTGAGACTTTTTTTACCTATACCGCATCCTCTGAGATGTCATTCAGATATTTAAAAGTGTTTAATGGATCTTTAATTACTTTTGATTTTTATTAAAGCTATCTTAACATTGAGTACATTTACCTAAACTACAATATTTACATCAATTACTTTTCTTTTTGCTTTGCCCATTCTGATTTGTTCCAATTATCTCCATACTCCCAAGTCTTAAAGAGCAAGATTAGTAGTTATTAGTCCAGTATTTGCCTTATCAATAAACACATTATTCAGTTCATTCATACGTAAACTATGTTTTAGAATGAACGTTTAGTGGAAATCCAACGGGATATGCAGCTATCTCCTGTAAAACAAGACGAAGGTGGATCATTACCCGTCGACCTAACATTAGCTGATGATTTATTGGCAGTCTGCGACGACAATGTAATTGTCTGGGTAACTAAAAGGAAGTATTGAGAATGGGTTTTTGAATGGATTTTAATGTGTTCCATTAAACTTTAATTAGTGTTAAATTAATTGTGCCAAAAATAACGTAGGTACGATTCCGAGTGTTTTCGGCACATTTTTATCTGTCTATATATCTTATGGCCTAAACTTTGCAGAAGTAATCCTCGTGACCAACTAATCTAATTAGAATTAACTATGAGTAGAGTTATATTAGGCGCAGAAAGTCTCAAGAAAGAAAAATTAGAATCAGTTAATGTTTACCTATAAAGCAGGCCCTGAGCTTAAAATATTTTGTGAAAATCACACTAATACATTTAGAGTAAATAATACTTGGGAATTTAAAATAGCTTCGAGTATAGTCGCAATGGGTCGTTCTTTTGTACACATTTACATGTTATGGCTTGTTGAATATTATTGTTTGATTTTAATGATTGAAAAAACTAATTGCTCAAGATCTTGCACAGAGTGTTTGTCAGCTTCGCAACCGTTTGTAATTAAATTTTAAACAATTTTAAACTAACTTCTCATAAGTATTGGTTATTTTAACCTCATCTCGTATGAAATATATGCCATATTTTGTACGAATTAATTTAACAATTTACTCGAATAATTTCTGTTTTTTTTTTTTGGTTTAACTAAAAATTTATACATAGTATTTGTGAGACTACAATTTGCATTGTATTATTAAAAATTCAATAAAAGACTATTTAAATTTAATTAATTTGGATCACTAGTCCTTACATGATATTTATTAACTCTTAACCAAAACTCCATTGGAAGAATCTCTTTGTTAAAAAAATGATCGAAATACAGTTAAAAATAGTTCTCAATATAATAATTTTGAAATCAGATTTTAAATATTTCTATAAAAAGAATTTTGTTTTGTTAGGACTATAAATAAATGTACCTCCAAAATGGACGGTAATTAAACATTAAAAGAAGTTAACAAATATAAGCATTTATGTTAAAATACCTGATAGTGATATTTAATTGTAATAACCACTAGCTTCTGCTCGCGACTTCGTTTGCGTGGAATAGTTACTTTGGGTTAACACTAACGCGCAGCGAAAAATCTTAAAAGGAAAAATTAGCGATTTTGAAACATTCTTCACTGGTGCTGCGCTCCTATTGATCTGAACGTAATTACATATAGCCTTCCTCAATAAATGAGCTATCTAACATTGAAAGAATTTTTCAAATCGGACCGGTAGTTTCTGAGATTAGTGCGTTCAACCTAACAAACCCCCCAACTTTATAATATTAGTACAGATTTGAATTAAATTTTACTTTTGAATTTAGTGTAAGATGGTCTGAGTGTATTTTGATTTTATTTATTCGATAGTTATTCCTAATAACAGGAGGAGGACATCCCAGCGACAGTGCTCTAACGTCGAATACAGCTAAGTCGAAAACATGAATGTCTTTGTGGTAATAAGCTTCACAGTCGCATCTGTCATCTGTCACTCGCTACCTTACCCATCATCGCTTCTCACTCGCCTTGTTACACCGAAATAACTATTAGAAAATAAAACAAAAGAGGTTATCCAATGCAGGACCGCTTTAAAACTCGCGTACGTCAAAATGGTGCCATACGACCAAAGAGGTGTTATATTTTTTCCTTATTTTGTTTTCGATATATTTTGTAAATAAATATTTTGTTTTTATTTGAGAATTTGTTGTTTTATTTATGTTTGATGTTTTTGTAATTTCAAAAAGGAGGTTATAATGCCGTGTTTAAGTCGAAACTTCTATGGGCAGTTGTTTTTATGGTGAGAAATACATAATTCTGCCGTTAAGGATTGGGAAGTAATTAATATACAGAGCAAACAAAACTCTTAAATGTTCTAGATGTTTTAATAATACTATGCAGTCATGTACCATAGAAGTTTTTACTACCGTGTGATACATCTAATTTTGTACCATAATTGAACCAAGTTAATTCAGACTTTTTGAACAGTTTCAGGGTATTCAAAGCTGTATTGTGAATATCTAAGCAATAATTTGCCTTTTATAAAAACCATATTATTTATTGATAACGTAGGTACATATATAAATCAGAGATGAAATGATTTACTATAAAATAAAAATTATGCAGAAATTGGCTAATAGAATAACACGTTTGCAGATATGAAGTTGGCTACGATTCGTAACGAAAAATTTTAATATTATAAGTACAATTATAATACAGATATCTTAAAATTATAACAATTATCGATAAAATACACGCATCATTCTTTACACTAAAATATTACGGTTCAGGATTTCTTTTATTGGCATTATTTTTTTATATTTTCGAATCGAAACTAACTTCACCGAAGGAAATTGTTTGGTGCACATTTAATGTCAGATTCGAATGTAAATTATTGTTATTTGAGACTCAGCAAGAAAAGAACAGTAATCAGAACTACATATATTTATCACACACGAAATTCGTTAAAATTTATAAGGGTATTATTTTTTTAAATTCCCTTTTAATAAAAAAGTAAACAAATTGAAATTCAACTTCATGTTCTCCATTATTACTCACAAAGTAAATTTGAAATAAACATAATTTACATGTAGATGTTTCCTAACACTGAAGTAAAATGTTTATTTTTGACATTTGTGACACTATAGTCAGCCATGTTGAAACTTTTTGGCAGGATATTCCTTTGTCATATAGGCAACTTTTAAATTTATAAACTTTTAAAGGTGCCATTATTTTCATAGAACTATGAAGTCTTTGCAAAATAAGATTTTATAAAACAGAGTAATTAACCACTTAATAGGTATAAACTATTATAGGACAAACGGTATTCGTTTTTTTGTTGGGATCTTGGAATGTCATATAGTGGTCTATATATTTAATTCATAATCTTGTGTTATTTGTCTATATTGTGTAATATTGGTGGTGTTTTACGTAATATAGTTTGGTTTTTGTGTACAAGTGAAGTGGATCGGAAATATAACAGCTCCCTGGAAAGTTCTAACAAGACGGCCACCATCTTGTTATTCATTGAAATGATCGCAAGAAACTTGTAATATATTGCAGAAATAATCTACTAGAAGATTGTTGCCAAAAAGAAATAAATAAAATAACATCGGTAATAATTTTCTGTGTTAAAAATAGCTTGCAAAAGTAGGGAGGAGAAAAGTCAGCTATATTTGTTTACCTTTTTATTAAATAGAGTAAACAAACATTGTGAAATGTTTCCTGAGTCTCTATAATGTATAAGTTCTATCATTTTTAATTATCACTTCTGTATACTGTACTCTTTATATTTCCAATATATTTCGGTAGAATTGTTGAACGTAGGATTATTGTCGTTAGAAAAAGTGTTTGAATTATTTATTATATAGGAATATATTTTTCCTGCTTATTACAAGTTGTTATTTAAGCAAAAGTAAATATATATATATATATATATATAAACTTATTTAGTCCATTGTTCAAATGTAATTAGTTAATTACTTCTCATATCCCTGTTAATATTATAAGTTTCATATTACATAGTCAATTCTTTGCTTCAGTTATTTAATTTAATTTTTGTAATTGAGAACAATACGAGAGAATTGGAAAAGTTTTTAGCTAAATAATAGTAACATATCATCACAGAATAATTGATGACGCGTTGTTTGAATATAATTTAAAGCATATCATTGTATTTAAAAATAATTTCCTAATTTGATTACATTGCTAGTTATTGATTGATGTGCGTTATAATATGAAATGTTATAATTAGTGGGCTTTGAAGTTACATGTCGATATATCGTTCTAAAGCTTGTACCAACAAAGTCAAAAAAAAAACACTGCCTTAAATTCTAAGTAAGATTAAGTTACATATTTTTGTGACGCTATCGACCATGTTTGTTTGGCGCAAGCACACGTCCACTCCCTTCGACTGACGGCGTTGTAGTAAAGAGACATTTCTAAGAAAATATAACTACCTACAAACACGGCATCTAATATAACTTATACATAATTATTTTATATTCAATAATTGTGTATAAATATAATAATATATTTAGAAAATCAATTTAAAATAATACAGTATTGGTGAACTAATAATAATAATGAGAGATTCAATTTTAAATAATATTCATTTTTTTTATTAATATATTTTGTTATTTTCAATTGTTGTTATTCAAATATTAATAGAGCAATATTATATTAACTATGTTACTGTTTTAAATGATTGGTATAATGTTTTGTTTTCAATAAATTGGATATCTATTGCATTTGATGTTAACATCGAAATTGTCTACATTAATATATAAATTGCTTGATTATTATACAGATGCAAGTTTTGCTATAATTTTGAATTATAGCATTTTCAATCAGAAACTTGACTTTCGCCACTAAAATGGCCCTAACATGTTTCAATTATGAACTCTATTGTATTATTATTAAATTTAACGTTATGTTTCATTATTCTAAACAATAGTAAGTCAAAGGCTGCAATTATTAATAACATGCAAATCGCATATAATATAACAACTTGAGAACGAAAATATTTTTAATTAACAGAGATACGAATAATTGTTTAAATCACATAGTACGCCTAATATTGTTCCTTATTCATTATTTTTATTGTTTTTTTTTTTTTTAAGAATTCTTCCGTTATATTTTATTTTGAATTTAAAAATTAATGTAGCCAATATAACAGATCATCTTCAAGATTATATTAAATGTAACCTTATTGAATCACTGTATAGAATTGAAGTTTTCTGGCTTTTGAACACGATTGCTGTAGTTTGTATGGTAGACGAGGTTGTAAACTAAAGCAGGATATTCAGGGATGGTTCTTATGCCGGATTAAATAAATTTGAGGATTTAATTATTTTTTGGCTAATTTTCGATTTCAAACCTTTTTTTTTTACTTTCTCAATTTTTATACGATCGACGTTCACTGAACACGGAAACTGATATAGGAAAATGTTGGAAATACAACTGAACTGAATGTGACACTTTTAAAACTTTTTAAGCAACTTTTAAGTTATATATTATATTTTTATTAATGCAATACAAATCAAAAAGTCAGTTCAGATTTTATACAAAAAAAAAGTCGATAATAAGGGAAAATACGCCAGTTTTTAAAAATGCTCCAATTGATATTAAATGCAACATATCGTACAAAACCCCTAATTAGATTTGTTTTCTCACTGTTTATTGAAATTTTAGAAGAGATTAAAGGAGTAGTCATGCACATGTTTCTTTTGTTAAACTTTTTTTCTTAAATATCAAAATGGCGTAACTTCATACAAATAGGCCTATCACTTGTCAACATATAGAGTGTGCAAATGTAAATTATAAAACAACACAGCATTTACTATAAAATATAATGAAATCGGAATGATAAGCAAATTGTGTAATACATAATTGTTTTTTTTTTGTATAAAATGTATTCTTAAGAATTACGCTTTCGTTTCTTTTTTTTTTATAAATCATGAAATGTACAATTTATATAACAATAATTTTGTTGACGCATGCGGCAACAATCTAAAATGAGGTTTCTGCAATTCCGAGTTTAATTCGTCCTCGTGGAATGTAGAAACTTCTTCCAATGGAAGTAAGAGTCATCCCTGATATTTTAACGAATGCTATTTAATGTATAGAAATGATAAGTGGTAAATTGTCTTGTGTTATCTTTCATATTATTGCTATGGGCGTGTAAACATTTTTATATTGAATAATTGTGTAGTAAAAAATGTATGGTCGAAACACAATAACTATATTATAATGTGTTAGCTACTTGTTACAATATATATAA
>JACEII010000024.1:6980593-7006224 GCA_014332785.1 Antheraea mylitta | reverse complement strand
TTTGATGATAAATGTTTTAACACATAAGCTTGTACATCACACTTAAACGACGTGCGAGTAGTGGACTGTATATTAAACTTGACCGCGTGTCTTATTGAATGTGATTTCCCTCCTCCCAAGCCTGATACTTCTCCCTTCATTGAAAATTTACGAAGGCCCAATAATTGAGCACAGTGCTCCGTAACAAATGAGGCTTGAGAACCCTGGTCCAGTAATGCTTTAAACAAATAACAATATCCCTTATGACTAACTACCTTAACAACAGCCGTTGCTAAAATTACATGACCAGGTGAATAAAAATGATTAGAAATCACTTGCTCTATACAAGTCGACGATTGTCCATCAGTCTTCTTCTGGTGAGACTCCGTTGGATTATAAACTGCGTTAAGCGGAGTACTAACACTTCCTTCCGGATGAATTAACGAATGATGGCGTCGACCACATCTGCTACATTTTGTACTTCGCTTACAATGATACACCGAATGATTACTACTGAAACAGTTAAAACACAATCGGTGTTTTTGTACAAAATCGTAGCGGCTTCCGTAGCTCTCCTTACAAAACTTCTTACAGTGGTGCAGTAAATGACGCTCTGAACAAAACGGACAAGAAACAGTGGTTGTCTTAAATACTCTATACTTTTCTGTTACCTTCTCTTTCGGTTTACTTTCCTTTATATTAGGTTCTAAAAACTCTAATGATCTAAACTTGGACTCTAAAAACATCTTAAATTCTTCTAAAGTTGGAAAAGTATCAGTATATTCGCTTATTTTTTGTTCCCACTGTTTTCTTGTTCGTTTTGTTCAGAGAGTCATTTACTGCACCACTGTAAGAAGTTTTGTAAGGAGAGCTACGGAAGCCGCTACGATTTCGTACGAAAACACCGATTGTGCTTTAACTGTTTCGGTAATAATCATTCGGTGTATCATTGTAAGCGAAGTACAAAATTTAGCCGATGTGGTCGACGCCATCATTCGTTAATTCATCCGGAAGGAAGTGTTAGTACTCCGCTCAACGCAGTTTACAATCCAACGGAGTCTCACCAGAAGCAGACTGATGGACAATCGTCAACTGGTATAGAGCAAGTGATTTCTAATCATTTTTATGCACCTGATCATGTAATTTTAGCAACAGCTGTTGTTAAGGTAGTTAGTCATAAGGGAGATTGTTATTTGTTTAAAGCATTACTGGACCAGGATTCTCAAGCCTCATTTGTTACGGAGCACTGTGCTCAATTTTGAGACTTCGTAAATTTTCAGTGAAGGGAGAAGTATCAGGCTTGGGAGGAGGGAAATCACGTTCAATAAGACATGCGGTCAAGTTTAATATACAGTCCACTACTCGCACGTCGTTTAAGTGTGATGTACAAGCTTATGTGTTAAATCATTTATCATCAAATCTGCCAGTAAGGAAGGTTACAGTACACGATTGGCCTGAGTTATTGAAATTAGAGCTAGCTGATCCGGAGTTTGCCACGCCAAGCAAAATCGATATTGTGTTAAGTGCGGAAATATATGCGCAGATTTTGAAGATCGGAGTTCTTAAAAATCCATCAAGTAAACTCGTTGCTCAGGATACGGAGTTAGGATGGATCTTGTCCGGTCAAGAAGAGTGTAAAGAAAACAAAGACACTAGACACATAATAAGTTTACACGTGCAAGATGACACGTTAAATAAATTACTTCGGAGTTTTTGGGAGATTGAAAGTGATCAACATTGCAAGATTTTATCCGAAGATGAACAGAATTGTGAGAGCTATTTCAAATCCACTACAACTAGAGATTCTGATGGTCGCTATGTTGTCGGTCTTCCCTTTCGGGACGAAGATCCTCAATGTTAATATGGAGGTTTAAGAGATATAGCTCTACGTAGATATATTTATTTAGAAAATAGGCTGAAAAGTCCACTATTACATAGGAGACGGGAAGAGTATACCATGGCAATGAATGATTATTTAAAGCAAGGCCATATGAAAATAATTAGCGATCCAGAAGATATTGCTATGAAAAATTGTGCTTACCTGCCCCATCATGCTGTAGTACGCGAAGATAAAAATACATCAAGGGTTCGTGTTGTGTTTGATGCCTCGTGTAAAGGGAGAAACGGTAGGTCCCTTAATGACGACTTACTAGTCGGACCACGGTTGCAGCCTGAGTTGCGCCATATTTTATTAAAATGGCGTACTTATGCTATATGCTTTACTGCTGATATCATACAAATGTATCGACAGGTCAAGGTGGGCGGCAAGGACGCTAGTAAATATCAACGTCTTTTTTGGAGATTGCATGAAGATGAAGAAATTAAAGAATTTATAATGTATAGAGTTACATTTGGAGTTTCTTCTGCACCATACTTAGCGGTAAAATGTCTTCAGCAATTAGCAATAGATGAAGGAAAGAATTTTGAACTAGGAGCTTCTAAGATTTTAAATGACTTCTATATGGACGACTTCATGTCCGGTTGTGAAAATGGGAGCTAAGCAGTAGAAATATATAAATAGGTGACTTAGTTACTAGCAAAGGGTGGTTTCATTTTACAGAAATGGGCAAGTAATAGCAACAAAGTAATGAAAATGGCCCGTGGTGATAGAAGTGATAAGAATTTGGACTTGAAGCAGGATAATATAGTGAAAATTCTTGGCTTATGCTGGGACATGAGCTCAGATACTTTCAAATACAAGGTTAACTTACCTGAACAGAAGCAGACAATTACAAAAAGGAGCATTCTATCAGATATTGCTCGCCTGTTCGATCCACTAGGCTGGACAGCACCAGTTATCGTTAAAGCAAAGATCTATTTACAAAAACTTTGGCTTGCTGGTGTTTCGTGAGATGAAGAAATTACTGGTGAACTTTTACAAAGCTGGATTACCTTTAGATAAGATCTACCAGCTCTTCACCAAGTTGTCATACCGCGTTGGATACATACGAGTGAAAATTTAAATGAAGTAACCATACATGGGTTTTGCGATGCGTCAGATGATGCCTATTCTGCTGTAGTATATTCAAGAATCGTTGATTCATATGGAGATATTCATATCAACTTATTAGTAGCTCGTTCTGAAGTGGCTCCAATAAAGAGACTTTCAACTCCACGATTAGAATTGTGTGGAGCAGAACTTCTCAGCAACTTGTTATTAGAAATAATTACCGTGATGGTATTTACAAAATCTCAAATTCGAGCTTGGACAGATTCTACTATTGTTATTGCTTGGTTAAAAGGTGAACCGAGTCGCTGGAAAGCTTTTGTTGCCAATCGGGTGACAAACATTCTTACAGTATTAGATAATGGACAGTGGTCTCATGTCGAGTCGGCTCAAAACCCAGCCGATTGCGCATCTCGCGGCTTAAATCCCGGCGAGTTATTAAAGAACGATATGTGGTTCTATGGTCCAGAATGGTTAAATCTCGATATCTGCAGACAGAAAGCATTATTCCGCAAACTAATCTCGAAGAAAGGAAAGTGAGAGTTCATACAATTATTAATGATGACAGGATGTATACAGAACTCGCTGTATGGAAGAAATTTTCATGTTTGAAGAAATTAGTACGAGTTATCGCTTGGCGCAGACGCCTGTTACTGAAGGTTCGGCAAAACTTAAAAGGTATTTCTGAATACCTCACGGCTAATGAGTTGGATGAATCGTTTAAGTTATGTCTACGACACTGTCAATATGCGGCTTTTTCCGTGGATATTGACAGCTTAGTGAAATCAGGAATAATATCAATTCGTAGTAGATTAAACTCGTTATGCCCATTTATGGATACTGATGGTATAATGCGTGTTAGAGGACGTATTCAACAAAGTGAAGAAGAGTACGACATCAAGCATCCAATTATCTTGACTGGGTATCATCATATTTCTAAATTAATTGTTGCTGAAGCACACGACATTACCCTTCACGGGGGTTTTCAATTAATGCTCAATTACATAAAGTACTGGATTTTTAATGTTAGAAATATAATCAAACAGTATGTAAGAACATGCTGTAAATGTGTTAAATATCGTGCTGCTACGCAGCAACCATTTATGGGTGTACTACCTAAGGCTAGGGTAACTATGAGTCGTCCGTTTTTACGCTGCGGCATAGATTACGCCGGCCCTATTAATATTCGAATATCCAAAGGTAGAGGTTCTCGGTCATATAAAGGATATATTTGTCTTTTCATCTGTATGTCAACACGCGCTATTCATTTAGAAGTTGTTAGTGATTTAACGACTGAAGGATTTCTCTCAGCTTTCAAGCGTTTTGTTGCACGCCGTGGACATTGTTTGGAAGTTTTTAGTGACAATGGACAAATTTCATTGGAGCTTCAAAAGAGCTACAAAAATTAATCAAGGCAGAGAATTCAAATTTATCGGAGGAAGTAGCGGCGTGTCTGGCAAATAATGGCACAAAGTGGTCTTTTATACCTCCTCATTCTACTAATTTCGGTGGATTATGGGAGGCTGGAGTGAGATCTACAAAATTCCATTTCTATCGTGTACTTAATGGAACGACACTCACATATGAAGAGCTATCTATAGTCTTAGCTCAAATTAAAGCGTGTTTGAATTCTAGACCTTTGTATCAAATACCTTCTGATCATGGAGAACCTATGCCATTGACACCGGGTCACCTTTTAGTTGGTGAAGCTCTATTGACAGTACCCGATTATAATTATGAATATACTAATATAAGCAGTTTACGAAGATGGCACTACACACAAAAGCTTGTACAACATTTTTGGAGAAAATGGTCGCGAGAGTATTTATGCACATTGTATCAAATGTATAAATGGAATAAAATCACAACAGAACCAAATCAAGGTGATGTTGTTTTAGTAAAAGAAGAAGGTCTCCCTCCTTCCAAGTGGTTACTTGGTGTGATCGAACAAACTCTGGTCCAGATCAAATAACACGAGTACTATAGGATGTAAAAATTCTAGAATTAAGAGACCAGTATCCAAATTATGTATCTTGCCTATATCTTCTTGATACATTTATTTTTTCTTTTCATTCAATTAATTTCTACTTGTGTATTAATATTTGGTTTTATTGTGTTGTTATGTTCATGTTATGTACGGTGAAATATTGTATACAGTTAAGTATAAGCGTTCTCTGTTTTGGTTTTTCAAGTTGAAATAAATCAACAAAGTGAGTGTTTCAAATATATTCACACTCTTTGCTGATAACATAAAATATTCCTCAGAACAGTGGACAATTTCAAGTATTAGACCACTTGCTTTCGTTAACATGTGAACTTTTAGAACAAGTTATATTTTGTTGTGTGATTAGTTGTGTTTACTTTAGAGTAGAATCTTAGTAACATGTTAGCATGTTTAAGTGTAAGGTCGATAACAGTTGATAAGTTTCGATAAGTGTAACCATTCATAACTTGGTGGATTTGGTTGTTTATATCTCAAGTTTGTTTTGTTAAAAAACTTAGTGTTTAGTTTTGTAGATCAAAGTATACATAAATTAGTTTCTTTGTAACTTGTTTGCAGCGATTCATTGTTTGGTAAAATAGGGTTGTCACTATTCAGTATCTTTATAAAAAGCTGACTATGTCTTACGAAAATGTTTTGGTAAAATTGTGTTTCTGTAAATGACTTGGGCGGTATGTTCAAGCGTTTAATAAATTTTAATTTCAGTTTACACTGAACACTCGATCAGTTAACCCGTGTTTTATATCACTCCAAAGAAGCTCTCCGGCGACCCGACTGTAATATTAATCAACGATTACAACGCACAAACACGATGAAGCTTGCATTTAATATTTGTGATTTTTAATAATTCATAATAAAAAATATTTAGAGAATCACCCACAACCGGAATATGTTACCGGCTAAGCTACCTTGATTTTTAGGAGACTAATTACAAAACATATCGCAAAAAAAATATAACACATAGATCGTACACATAAATTACTACATAGTAACATATACTGATCAAATACCTTTTAATAGCATTGTGACCGCAAAGCCACTGTTTTATTTTCTTTTAAATAGAGTACAAAGAACGGTAAAATACTTACCTTAAAGCGACGCTCAAGAGAACTGCTATTTAAAGAATATCCTAATGTTGATGACTCCGTCCGCGTCGATCCTAATGTGAAAACACTGGTTAATTAAAATAATTTTATTATTATTGGTATAACACACTAGCAGCTAATTAGCTGTTGCGTTTGTATCAAATAATTTGGAGATATCTTCCTTTTAAGATATTCTTAAAAGAACTTATAGTTGGAGCCATCACAACTTTCTCTGGTAGTTTATTCCATGCTGCAACCATTCTGTTGGGCAAGAAGTGCTTCATTGTGTTTCTTTTTGCTAAGGTTTCACATAGTTTTATTGAATGTCCTCGTAGGTGTTTATTGCGATTCAGCTTGTAAATATCTTTAAGGCTGGGTACATCGTAATAATCAGTGAGGATTTTATAAGTTTCGATTAACCTGCCTCTTTGTCTACGCTGTTCTAGTGTGGTTAGGCCAAGGTTTTTGAGGCGCTGTTCAGGGGTAGGTTACTTATTGCATACACCATCTTGGTGGCCCTTCTCTGTATCCCTTGTCGGATCGTTTTGGGATGAATCCATGCTGCTCGTATAGGGTAACCTTTTCTTGTTTTAGAAATTCTCTTATGTGATTGGCTATCATCTTCTCCGTGGTTTTACACAAAACACTGGACAAACTTATGGGCCTGTAGTTGACAGGCAGTAATTTATTTCTTTTTTTATAAATCGGCACTACATTTGCCATTCTCCAGTCAGCTGGCAGAACTCCATCCTTCAGAGATTTATTCATGATAACCGCTATTTCGTTGCTTAGAGCTCCTGACCATTTTTTTATGCCACTGAGGATATGTCATCGTGCTCGGATGCTGTAGTCTCGTTAAAAGTATATAGCGTCTTTCTTACTAAGTCTCCAGAAATATTTATTACTATATTCTTGTATAGTGTTTATGATTCTGGGAAGCTTGATATTTGACATCGGTCCGTCAGGCTCACCAACGAAGTTCAATTTAAACTGCTCAGCGAAAGCTTCGGCAATTTGCTCAGGCTTCATAACAAGTTCATCTGAAACATTTTTTATTACGTTTTGGGATGTAGATTTATGAGTTCAGTTATTTTTTAATATAACTATGAAAAACCTTGGGACTTGAGTACTATGATAGTTGATTCAAAAGCGGTTCTTCTGCTTATACATAGTTGAACAATCTGTATTTGAGCTTTCTATATTCTTTGTATGAGTGATCCTTTGGATCAATTCTATAATTATTCCACAGTCCTTTTTTTCGGTTAGTTAATTTGATTATTTCTTTGTTAATCCAAGGTTTATTAGTGCAACTTTTATTATATATTTTATTTTTTGATATAAAATTTTCTATTGTGTAGCGCAATTGATTTTAAAAAGAGATCCACATATCTTCTACAAATTCTTTTGCCGTATTCAAATTGTTAGATAGATACAGTGATAATTATTCGTAGCCTGCTTTAAAGAAATCGTGTTTAGTGATACTTAGGATTTCATTAGTTTTAGTGTTGGTACTGATTACTTGCATTGTAGTAGTAATAACCAAATGGTCACTTCTACCTATTGGTGGGTGATATTTATTGTCACATATTAATGCTTCATCAATGCAGAGTAAAAGGTCCAAAAGCGATTCTTCTTGGTTACTTTTTCTGGTAATTTGTGCTACAAGTTGGTTTAGGATACTATTTGTGTACATATTAACAAAATTATCACATAGACTATCATAAACATGAGTTTTATGAAGAAGTCATTTTATATTTGGTAAGTTAAAGTCTCCTGCAATGAACAGTATTTTCAAATGCAGCTTATCCAATCGGATTAAAAAGAATTTCATCCAGTTCAGAAAGAGAGCTTGAGGGCGATCTGTATACACAGGCCATAAGAAAAGTGAGTTCTTTATATTGAATATCGAGCCAAAGTGCTCCGACATATTATTTTGATATGTAATATTAACCTTAGATATAATAGTTGATCCATTATTATATTAGCAACATATATCGCTGAATATATCCTAATATATATTATGTTTGACTCTAGGGGTATGGCGTGGTACTCAAAACATCAATTAGCCGTAGTTCAGACACGTGCTTACTTTGAAGTGAACGGTATGCCGCTTCTCGGAACTATGAATTCAAACAAATTAGGTATTTGTTGTGCAATTTTCACGGTTAGTATATTGTTATGGTAGAGGCATTAGTGAGTCGCAGCGAACAGCTATACACTTATATAAAATCATCTCCAAAACACAAAACCTTTTACCTTTTAGACTTTATCATTAACCTAACAGCAACGCAATACATCCCAAAGCTCAATAGCAGAATTTCAGAAAAAACCTGTGCGTAATACAATCCTTCGAAAGACTAACAAAGAAACATAATTTTAGGAATTACCCGATACTTTCCAGAAAATGTAATAATAAGAGTCTAGTTGTTTAATAGCGAACTTCAGATTTCATCCAATAATAATTATAATCTACACATAATAAGAATTTAAATCTAACATGTCTGTACTTTTTAATGACGACGCGACTTAATACGAATGTAAAGGGAATTCAATGTTAAAACCAGGGCATTTAATAACATCAATAAACTTGAATACATTATTGCGTTACTAAGATTTAGTACACGAACGAAGATTATTTTATTTATCTATACTTAATATTATAAAGAGGTAAAATTTGTGAGTTTGTGACGTGATGTTGTGACGTTGTAGGGAATAATCTCAGGAACTACTGGTCCGATTTGAATAATTCTTTCAGTATTATATAGCTCATTTATCGAGAAATATAATTATAGACTATATATCATCACGCTAAAACCAATAGGATCGGAGTACTAATGAAAACTGTCTCAAAATTGGGTTTTTTTCCATTTGAGAACTTCCGCTGCGTTAGTAAAAAGTAACTATTACTACGCGAACGAAGTCGCGGGCAGGGGCTAGTTTATCATAAAGAAACAAAAACTGTAATGAAGCTGAGTAGTCAATTAATATGTACCTATTAATACCAATAGCTGTCAGTCAACATATAACGCCATTTTGTAAATCGCACCGTTAAGACGATCCTCCGCTGCGTGACCTTGCGCGCCTGGTATCATCTGTAGTCCGAGTTAGCCCGGCGAAGCCATAATGGCCTGTCTAGCTAATAGAATAGTTCGGCGAAACTGTAAAATCCTGTCAGTTATTTTAATGTAATTAATGCGATTCAAGTCTGTATGTTTAATCTACATATGTTATTATATATTATAGTTTTTTCTCTCACGTAGTATTAATTAGTTGCGAATTACAATTACATATTTCTATAAATCGAAAGGTTTTTTTGTATAGTTAAAATATGATTTTTACTTAAAATGTACGTGTTAAAATATCATAAAGTTATTATTTTTACTGCATTTAAAAGCGGGTATCGTATATCGTTGCCACCACTCGCCTGTTTAATTCTTCTTATTAATTAATTTATCCTGATTTTCTTTATTTTTCCTAAATAATTAGTAATTTTGTGTTAAGGTGAAATGAAATAAATTCTCATTTAATGTTTGATAAAATATTTTTTATTCTTAGAAATTCGTTGAGCAAGACGCACCGAACCACACTTCCTCTTACACAAAATGTAATGCGTCGAGCGCAAACACACCGCTCAAACGGAAACATAATTTTGAAGTTATACTTCTTTTGGCGCGTTAGGGAAAAATAATGAGAGTAAATTTTTACGATGCGCGCGCACACCGTCTCGAAAAACCGACACCCTGAAGTTAGCTATAGTCAATATTTTGTTTATTTGTATTTCTTGTTTGTATTTTCGTTGTATTAAAACTTTCAATGAAAAATACCTTTTTTCTATTGTTAGTGTCGATTTTTCTGCAAACGTAGAATAAGGCGAAAGAATAAGTTTTTGAAAAGAGTTTATCTTGTTAAGCCAAATAAGTATAACTTCTAACGCGTATATATAAGTACACACAAACTTTTTTAACAATTTTTGAACAGAACTCATATCTATATAACAGTCATAATGATCTTAGTATACTAAACATTGTATGCTTATAAACGTTCACAATATTCACCAAATGACAACATCATTATATAAACATATCTCTATGACGTTATTAAATAGTTCATCAGGCCTTCGCCTAACTGCGAACAAAGCACGTTGTAAGTATTTCACTGTCCATTCATCACCGTATTATAGTTCCCACAGTAAAACCGTAACGATGCTCTGTGTTGACACAGCTCTGTGCTCGTGTTGATGAGCTAGAAGTGAGGGCGCGCATGTCCGTTCCAGCGCAACACTGACGGCTGCGGAGAGAGTAACGGCGGTCCGGCGCTACTAATTTCTGTGGCGGTAGCTGGGTAATAGACGGTAGGCGCTGGGGAAGGAGCGCGGCGTGGGCGAGTGCGGGACGCAGACCGACGAAGGGTTCCGTTGCGGGCGAGCCGCAAGGAAACGCGTTCACCACACGAAGCAAACGAATCGTCGCGCGTGTGGTCAGGCGAATCCCGCGCACGCCGCCTTCCCGCGCAAAACATCTTCAAGAAGACACGTTTGAACTTCTCACCGAAGATGACGTAGATAACGAAGTTGACGCTGCTGTTTATCGTGACGAGTAAGTTGGTCGTTTTGACAAGTGGATCGAGGTTCTCGAGTTGATCGCCGAGAAACACCTCGAAAGAGTTCGTAACTAGTGGAAGTAAATTACAAAGGAAGAAGACGAGCACGACCACGAGCAACATCGTCGCGAGCCCGAGTTCCCGGCGCTGTACCCGCGAAAGTCGGGCGCGTTCGGCCTGCGCGCGACGCACCTGCCGCACGATGCACGCGTTTAGAACGGCAAGTGCCGAGAACGGCACGATATACATTACAAGCATGTACATGGAGTGAATATAGACAAGCACGTAGGTGTCGGTACGGAAGTTGAGATCCGCGGTGACACAGTAGACGGCTTCACCGGCGACGGTACGGCGTACCACTTCCGCCTCGAGGAATTTGGGTGCGTTGTAGGCGAGCGCAAAGGCAGCTGTACCGAGCACGTACCAACGCGCTCGAGACGAAGTGCAGAGGGCCTTTGCGCGGAAAGGGTGGCAGACGGCGACCCACCGCTCCACGGTTACGATGAGCGTCAAGTACACGGACATGGTCTGCGCAGCATTCGCAAGCGGGTACGCATACGGCGTCAAATGCGGGCATACGTGGTAGTAGTAGTGCCGCAGCCGGCCCGTGTACGGAAACACAGCAGATAATCCGAATAAGAGTACCGATGTAAGGATGAGTACGGTATCGCAGGCAGCCAGGCCCACCAGCAGACAATTGACGGAGGATCGCATCTGCGGGCGCGTCAGAACCAGCACGGAGAGCGCGTTGCCAAGCAAACCGGCGGCGCCGATCGCGTTCAGTAGCACGCCGTGCACCACGAACCGGAAGAGTCTATCTCCCGGCTCCACGCCCCAGTCTGACTCGCAGCCCTCCTCTTCCGAGACGTTCATCTCGCGGTCATGTCGCTCCGGTCGGTCCGGCCGCCGTGCTCACCGCGTGCGCCTTCTGTAACAAGAGTACAATTGAGATCTGAACACGCACAATATTCGCTACACAAAGTAGACAAATGTGCATCAGTTCTTTTTATGAATATGTTACAAATATCTTCTACCCCCGGCTCATACAAAGACAAGAAAGCTATCGATAATTTTCTTTCTTTACGGTCATACTTCGCACCTCATAAAGCACCATTCAGGTTTCTATTCATAAAATCAAAAGGCATTATATCCAAAGAAAACACATTTGCTATATATCTATGGATTTGGTAGTCTTCAATCTCATTTAAAACACAATTTCGCACTAATGTTAACATCTGTTATAATATTAGCTGGGGGCTCTTTCTACTCATAAAAAAGTTTTTTTTTAATGAGACATCAATTCAATCGAACTTAAGATTTTCTATCAAGTTTAGAAACGGAAATAGCACAAACATTTTGCATTGTTTTTATTTCTTTCTAGTAAGTTTTTTTTTTTCGAAATGATATCGCTGTTGTCCCAGAATGGTCTTCACAGCTTCCCCGAACTATTGAGGCGACCGCTAAAGGCACTCAGCCGATTTGGGATGTTTGGGCGAATAACTCAAGGATGCACGGCACACCTCGGCTCGGGCTGACGCCTGTTTTGTGCAAAAAACGCGACCTATCTGAGATAAACTAAGATAAGCTATCTAGATATACGTTTATGAGTTATTGAAACATGCATGTGTACCAAACGTGCGTGCCTCAACAACTCCTATATGTATTTTGTGTTGAAAAAATTTCTCAAAACTATATACGATAGGATAGGATAAGGAAAAATAAGGGTAGAACTCTTTATCGTTTATTTCTCTGAAAAGAAAAACAGCGTGTACGCGTGTAGGCGTGCACGTGTGTATAGGTGATGTGTGTGATGTTGCAGCAGTGATGTAAGGTTTTGTGTCACTGTATCGCGTGAGCAGCGTACTCAAAGGCTCCACGCCGAGGGAACAGACCTAGGCTTAAGCCGCTGCCGAGAGGGGGCCTAATCTGGTGTGCGGGAGCGAAATTTACCCCCAGACCACGGCGACCACGCGGCGTGATCTGTGGTTACGCTCTGTTTGGAGAGACAGGTTGGTACTGATCGTTCGCTGACGTGATTGAATCAGGAGGGTCGGTAAAAATGTGTCGCGGTCGTCTTCTATACTGCGCAGCGTTGAGTACGGGTTCATAGTTTGCGGCGGATACCACTAACGGGCTGGGATGATTCGCGGCTTTTTCGAATTAACCACGTGTGAGCGATTTTATATACGCCCAGACAGAAGGCATCTCCAGTTCCCTGTGGAGATCCTTATTCCGGACGTACCATGTGGGGTAGTCCGGTGAAGCTGTTAAGACCTTGCTAGGTCAATAGCATAGTCAGTTCGAGAAAAAAAAACGTACCATGTGGCACCGGTGATTTTACGTAGGGCTCGTTTCTGGAGAACCTGCAACTTATGAATACGATTTTGCGCGTGTGCAAAGACCGGACAACTGTACGTCATAATCGGACGGATGCAAGTTTTATATAGAGTGAGTTTATGTCTGAGAGACACTTTACTCTTATGACAAGGCAAATAATGAAGACGATACAAGACCATAGAGGCTTTGTTTCGCACTTTATCTGTATGTGAATCGAAATTTAAGTGTTTATCTAAAGTGACGCCGAGATATTTGATCTCGCCGCCCCAAGGTATCTCGGTTTCGTATAGCCTGATGGACGTTAGTTTATTAGCACGTTTCTTAGGATCGAAAATTATAGCGACGCTTTTTTCGGGATTTACTTATATACGCCATCAAAGAAACCAATCACCAAGTGTGCTAACGGCTTTTTCGATGCGTTTCCCGAGCCAATTCAGCCGCCAGCCAGAAGCGTAGATAACTGTATCTTCAGCATAGCAACTTACCTCGACTCCAGAGAGCTCAGGTAGGTCTCTGAAGAACAGATTGAAGAGCGTGGGCGCGAGTATTGAACCTTGTGTCACACGTGAGCGTTTCGGATGGGGCGATGACAGTTCACCGTCCACTCTAAAACGGAAGGTTCTGTCGGTAAGATAATCGCGAATGATATGAATTAAACCTATCGGGTACACAAGCTAAACGTAACTTGTATACGAGCCCTTCATGCCAGACCTTATCGAAGGCCTTGGCAACATCGAAAAAGACAGCTATTGTACGTTTCGGTTTAATTTTTCTCGTGCCGGGTTCGAGTCCGGATTCCGATCAGCGTTAAAATTAGAAAAAATGTACTCCGTGACGCGGAGTACTTGATCTGTACAAGAATGTTTGACGCGAAATCCAAACTGCTCAGGCGGTATTAAATTGAGATCTGTAATTGTGACCTGGAGACGGTTCACAAGGAGCCGCTCGTAAAGTTTACCTAAAGTATCTAGTAAACTAATAAGGCGATAGCTAACAGGAAGCGTAGCTTTCTTGCCGGGCTTGTAAATACCTATCACTACGGCCTTTTTCCAGACAGCTGGAAAGTGACCCTGGGACATGGCCGCATTGAAGATGCAGACCAATAGAGCTATGATGCGATCAGGAAGGAGTTTCAGAACCTCGTTCCTGATCCCATCGGGACCTGGGGACTTCCTAGGCTTGAGACGCTTGATAGCGGTTAAAACTTCACCGAAAGTGATCGAGGTTAGGGTATCCGCCGGAGGTGACGCGAGTGCATGCTCCGCACCTGATTCGATTAAACCGATATGGAAAGGGTCAGTGTTATCTGTGTTAGGCGAACACTGTTTCTCTAGGCTCGCGGCAAGACATTCCGCTTTATCTCTGCTATCGAACGCGGGAGGCAAACCGGGGCCTCTGTCGAGAGGAGGCATTGGAGTGACCCAATCTGATTTTAAGGCTCGCACGAGAGTCCAGTACGACAGGTGAGACGGCTGGAGGCCTTCCAGGAGTCTGTGCCACCTGTCGCACCGAATCTCAGAGATACGAGTCTTGACTGTTTTACGTAACGAACGTAACCGATCGCGATTCTCTACAGACGGGTAAGCGTAGTAAGCTCGAATCACGGCGTTCTTTTTCGTGATCAATGCTCTCACGTCGTCAGGGAGTATGAAACGGCGATCGTTCGCCGCTTGTACCTCTTTCGAGGTCTCTCTGACGGTGGTCTGGAGATAATCAATCAGGGCATCGATGGTCCAATCCGCGTCGGTTTTAGACACGAACACGTCCGGAATCCTGTCTAAACTACTAGACGACGGATTTTCTTTAAAATATTGAACGAGTTTCGCGTAATCAGCCACCCTTACCGACGGCGGGGTGAAGTCTGAGTTCTGACCTAACTGTAAAACAATCGGACGATGATCTGAATCAAGTTCGTGTACGACTTGTATGAGTCATACAGGACGCGTGACATTTTTTAAAAGAGCTATATCTAAGACTGTCGGTCGGCGATGATCTTGATAGTGCGTGGGTTCCAGAGGGGTTATGACGTCAAAAGCGAGAACCCTACCTAGTTCGTCGAGTATTCTCTCGTTACGAGTGGTACACGGACTATTCCAGATAACGTTCCCGCTATTGAGGTCCCCCGCTATAATTACTGAATTTCCTAAATTAAGTAGCGCCTGCAAATCGGATCTTAGCAATTCTTTATTCGGTGACAAATACGCGGAAACTAAAACAATCTTCGCGTGACCGGTCATACCTATTTTACACACTGACACTTCCATATTGGATAGCGCGGGCGGATCTAACGGCATGCAATACAACGAACGCCTAAAATAGATTAAGGTGCCGCCCCCGCGAGTGGCACGGTCGTTTCTTGCTATGCAATAATTCGCGATTCTAGGATTACGCATTTTCGGTTTCAAAAGCGTTTCCTGGATGAGGAGAACGTCTATCTGTCTATCGCGTAAAAAGTCAGCTACTAGATCGCGCTGTGTCCTGAGGTTTCTAGTGTTAAAAAACGAAAGAGGTAGACCGCGTGGTTTAACCCTATTAATTGCCGCGAACATTGTTAAACCGATTTGTTATAATGAGCACGGACGAGCTCGTTCATTGTCCTAGCAAGAGCCGGAAAACGCGCAAACGCACTGAGCATATCCTGACTTCTCTTCGTCACGAGAAGCTCTGCAATAGGTAAGTCGTCTACTACATCGTGCACGACCATTAACTGGCTAATCCAGTCAACGCCGTCGAAAGAAAAAGTGCTGAGGCGGTCGTATTGAATAGGCTTCGCCTGCGGACGCTGGGTCTGAGGTTTCGGAGCCTGGGCCTAAGGTTTGGGAGCCCAGGGGGCTAGAGGGGCGGCACAGAGGGTGGCGCGCGCGTTGTGGGCGTGGGCGCTGCCAGGGTGCGGGAGGCACCCGGTAGGCCGGGGAACGTCTCCACGGATATGAGTGGCGGAGGCGAAGGGCGGATGGCGGCCGAAGGCGCTTGTTTCGCCTGACGGGGACGTTGTATGCATGGCGCGCGGGGACAGAAGCGATAGTTGGCGGGGTAACCCTTGTTACCGCACAGCACGCAACTGGGAGGTTCGGGAGTGCCAGGAGTGCGTGTGCACTTCTTCGTGGGGTGGTCATCCAGGCACTTGACGCACCTGGGGCGGAGGTGACAATTCCTCGCCGAGTTACCATAACACTGACAGTTATAGCACTGCGACGGGGTATGGGACTTGCGTGGGTGCTCGACGGTGATACTTTTAAGATCACACACAGAGGTGAGGTTAAAAATGGCCTTGCCCTCCTGAGTGCGGTCGAGGAGGACTAAGACCATGTTGTACGGGGCGCTGGTGCGTAGGTGGTACATCCGATGTACCTCACGCACGGGGAAGTTCTTCTCCTTAAGAGAGAGGGTGACGTCATCAACCGAGATTTCGGCCGGGACGCGACGAAGTACTACACGGAGGAGGCGTTCCTCCTTGAGTGCGGATGTGAAGTAAGCTAACTTCAATTCCCTTAGGAATTTTGTTAGCGCACGATGATCGGTAGATGTGGGGCATTTTACCTGGATGTCCATCGGAGTGTTAAGGGCGGACGTGTAATTGATTTTAAGGGATTTCAATCTATTCGAGATCGAAGTCCACTGGGACTTGTTTTGGATAGTGACAGGCGACAGGGGGCGCAGTTTCTTGACTGCGGAATCCGTAGATTGGGAAGGAGCGACAGAGACGGAGCTAGGTCCGCCTACGAGTAGTTTTGAGACTGCCGGTATAGCCGGCGCTGGCACCCGGGCGCCATCTATGTTGACTAGCTTTTCGGGGCGTGCGGGACCCGAGTCAGAGTCCGATGAACGCCAACTGCGGCGTTTAATATACGTGACGGTTTTATACCCATCATTATCTATATTTTGCGCTGAAGGAGCGGGAATCGCGGACGCGTCACCGGTCGTGGGCAGCACGGCAGTCACCGCCACGCCTTCGAACCGGATCTTGGTTTGGGTGCTATGACAACCCCCTATCCCTATTGTTTAACAGCGAATACGGCGATAGCGTATCAAAAGCGTTTGATATAACCACGCGGGGCACATTCTGCACATTCTCGAAGATCTGAGTGACAGAGTTTTTAATAATTATATCGAATACATCGTCATCGAGTCCCTGTGCGAGGAGCCCGGCGCGCGTTGTTTCTATAAACACTTGACGATCCATACCGATGGACTGAAGGGGTGGGGGGCCGCGAATCAACCTCCCTGCTTTAAGGGCAGGGGGCACGCCAAACGAAAAACCACGAGTGAGACAAGGGAATAATAGTATAAGACTATGCAAATAAACAGACAATAGAAAGTAAATAAATGTGTAAAAAAATGACTGAAGTATTAAAGGAATACGCAAACAAATAAATTAGCTAACAAATAAATATACCAAGAAATAGATAAAACAATAAATAAATAGTAAGGAAAGGTCTCACTCAGTTCCAGGAAACAGAACGCAGGTGTAGCACAGATGTGCCGGATCGGAACGAGTATCGAAATTGAACCGCGCAACAAAGCCGACGACCGCTCGCTTTGGCAGCCGGATCGATTCTCCTTTCTAGTAAGGATTTATACTCCTGATGTCCATTACTGTAATAGGTATCCCATTCCGAAACACAAGTCCATAACTAGATGTCGCTCATTAGTAAATGAATTGTCCGTTACTGGTTAATTTTATAAGTATTTTCCTTTGATAAGTACTTTCGTTTCCTGTTGTTTACATAATTTATAAATATTGCCATAATTCATATATTTCTTTGTTCATATATTCATAATTATTTAAACAATTTCATGAGTATTTTATTTATATTTTATTATAAACACGACATCTTTATCTTATAATGTCTATAACATGTCATGTTTACGTTATACATTTGCATATTAAATAAAATTAACATTTTAGTGGAAGGATTAAATGTTACACGATCTCTAAAAGTTTGACGCACACTATACAGTCCTTGTTAAACGTTTTGGTCGCTCATAATATTGCTTTAAGTTCGACCTTGCGCATAGTACAGTGAAGAGGTTAGTACAAAACCAATGCTAAATCCAATATGTGTATATAAAAATCTTGTGTCACGGTGTTTGTGATTAAACTCGTCCGAAACGGCTCTATCGATTTTTATCAACTTTTTTATATACATTTGGTAGGTATAAAAGTAGGTTGTAAAATAAATTTTATATCGCTAGGTGATAAGGGTGTCGCTGTTAAAAATTACTGAACGAATTTTTTTGCGGTTTTCACTACTAGATAAAGTGATTCATGAAAAAGGTTTAGTTATATAATTTGTCACGTTTTTTTATTAACATTAGGACTGGACAACGTCCGCTGGGCCCGCTAGTATTATTATACGAATTTAAAATGGGTATTTATTGATAATTGAGTTTTCTTGATATTATACGTACAATACAATACGTTCATAATGTGTGAACATTTGATTCCGATTGTATGATTTTCGTATTTTTTTGTAAACCTGTTATTTGAATTTAGCGGACATACGCGTATAACGGTTGCAAAAGAGATCAAAATGAACAGATAATAAAATTAAATTATTGCTGGAGTAGTAAAATAATAATAATAGCTAGAAATGAACAATATTAGAAGAACAATAAAGTAAAGCCAAGGCAAACAATAACAATCTGTAACGTTATGTATTTGTCATTTATAATTAGCTTTAGTTAATATTTGATCACACCTGGTTGGTGAGTTTTGTGTGATCGCTTACTGTAATTGAATAATCCGCTCAGTATTTGTTTCGGTCTATAGGGTATATCTTGTAGTATATAGTATTTATAAGCATAGTATAAGTATTAGCGTTTCCGGACGAATACAATCAGCCATTTTTCAAGAAACGAGCCTACTCCTTTCTTAAAGGCCGGCAACGCATTTGTGATTCTTCTAGTTTCGCAGGTGTCCATGGATCACTTATCATCAGGTGACCCGCATGTTCGTTTGCCACCAATAGTATAAAAAGAAAAAAAAATACGTGTGTCGCTGCAATAGTGTTATTATAAATAAAATGTATTGATTATTAACATTATAGGACAACGCCTTCCACAGATACATCATCTTTGAAACTGGATGGGTTTTCTAATAATAACTATTAATAGCAACAAATATCATCAATATAGATAATATCAATATAGTAACAATATAGAGATAATATAACAAAAATATCCACAAGAAAAAGAAAAGAACTAAACATGTAGTTGACAACAAAACTATTCTAAATGCGACTGAACTGTAAGTGGCTACGCGCACTACGATTTTTCACCGCATACATTTTTTCCGCAAATGTTGTAACGTATGAAATTGTATGGAAGCGCGTGCACTACGGGCCAAATTCCGCACCAGTTACTAGATTCGCAGCTGCGGAAAAAGTCCACGTGCAAGGTTACCGACTCATACAATTTCCCCGTAAATTTAGAGAATAAATAAATGAAACTGTATTCTTTTGGGGTGCATATTTTAGGGTTTTTTTATTAACGAGTATAGGTAAACCCTGAGATAACACAATACAGTCAATCATATTTATCAATAAATAATATCACGGTTATATTTTCGAACGCAATGATAAAACATGCATTTTCTATCCAAAATTTTGTCAAAAATAATTTTCAAGATAGGTTCTCTAATGTAATGCTGAAAAATTTGATGACGGTCTGATGAAAAAAAAAGATGCTTCTATGGAGGGCTTTGTTTATTCCAAATCATTTATTTATTACGAATGTATTTTATTTACAACTAGCTGACCTGTGCAACTTCGTCTGCACAAAATCGATTATTACCTGTTTCAATTGTATTGTTATCCGCGAAAATTCTTAATAAAACTGAAACGCGATCGTAGCGACATCTACCGTTTTCAATTGTAAATCCGAACTATACAGGGACTCACTCTATTATAATTGGTATATGAGAAATTTTCTAAAATAAACCTAAACCCATTCGCAGCATCGCCTACCGGGTTCAATTAAGATCAATACTAACACTGAGGGATAATATACCTTTCTAACATTGAAAAAAAATTCAAAATCGGATCGGTGGTACCAGAAATTTCCTGAATACAAAGCGATAAAAAGTATAACTTAAACGTTTAGCTAATCTATATATCACATAGAAAATTCACCAAAATCCGTCAAGAATTTCATTGAATACAAATTTTAGTCTTTAATCCGTTACCCTAGAGAACCTCTTGTGTTTTATGGGACAGAAAGTATCCTAAATGTAATCTTGTAGTATTAGTTACCACTGTGTCAATTTCGTCGAAATTGGTTCAGTACTTTCAGAGTGGTACGTGCTCACAGAGACAGGCAGACAGTCAGACAAAAATGGTAAATAGACTATTTTTGACTTCTATATCGATAACATAGTTCACCTCGATTATAATTATCAAAATATATTTAATGTTTTAAAGTTTTCACCTAGTTACAGTTTTTATAAGACACTACTTTGAAATGGAATTTTACGGAACTGGAATAAAACTAATGCGTTGGTCTGTAAAAAATAAACGACATTTAAAGTTTATAATTCCACTATTTATCGCTTTTAGTTTAATCTAAATTTTATAATGATAAAACCACAATCACCGTTTTCTGTCAAATTTCAACATGACAACATTTGCCATGGAGCTATTATTATGTTACAACGCCATCTAAAAAAATAAATGAGTACCTGATCGCTGTTTTAATAACCAACAGCTGTAAAAAAAAACAGGTACTATATTTAAATACTATAGTTTTCTTACATAGTAATAAATAATAGAATATAAGATATTCTTTACAATCGTTGTAGTTTGAAAATGAATCAATGAAAATAAAATGCTTCATAATAAAAAACAAACACATACGTTAATATAATATACGTTAATACTTCTAACTACTTCAGCTGATAGATAATTTCGCCAAGTAATGTCAGTTCGTCTTGGCGCAATCGTCCATATATCGACTTATTCATGTCGTGGAGAATGAATCGTGAAGATGCATAGCGTGATGAAATGTAGCTTAAACTTTTATCTAATCTTACTGCTTTATATAACACAAAGAAAAGTTACCAAATTCCGTCGAAAATTACATGAACTACAAATTTTTAAGTTTCATCTGTTATCCTGGAGAACCCGTTGCGTTTTATGGGACAAAAATGATCCTGGATGTAGCCTTGTAATATCACTTATCAATGTGTTAAGTTTCGTTAAAATTGGTTCAGTAATTTCAGAGTAATACGGGTTTAGATTCTAGACTTTAATCCTTTATCCTGAAGAACCCTTTGCGTTTTATGGGACAAAAAGTATATTTCATGTAATCTCGTAATATTAGCTATCACTATGTCAAGTTTCGTCAAGATTGGTTCAGTACTTTCAGAGTGATGCGTGTTCATAGGGAGGGACAGACAAACAGACAAAAATTGTAAAAAGATTATCTTTGGCTTCTATATCGATAACATAGTATACCCTGATTAAAATTTTCAAAAAATATTTAATGTACAGATTTCGACTTGTTACAGTTTCATTATAGTATAGATAACAGTAGGTATTGTAACACGCATAATACTTGTACTAACTCACCAACCAGGTGATTAAATGTTATTTGGATTTAATTCAAACTGACATATACTTGATGTGGTGAACTGTTCAATGTTCATACTCTAGCTTGTTCAGTTACTGTTTTCCATTTCTAGTTATTATTGTTGTTTTATTACCTCAGTACTGATTCAATTTATATTGTCTATTAATTTTTATCAGTAATCTTTTGCAAATACGTATATCTATATCTATCTAAATATAAATATTCTGGTACGTATGTACATATGTCTGCTCAATTCAAATAAAAAGGTTTAAGTAAATTAGGTGTCAAAGCGTTTACAAGATCACACAAAATCGAAGTCGTATTTCAATTTTCTGAAAGTAGTAATGTGGTCTTTGTACTTTGTTGTTGTATTGTATTATATTTATTATTGTACTTATAATATCGAAAAATAGATTAGTAAATGTCAAATTCCTATAATAATATTTTTAAATTGGTTTGTATAAACTTCTTGACTGTACTATGCGCAAAGCCGAATTCAAAGCTATATTCAGAGCAGTCAAAACGTTTTACGCGGATTATAGTTACTTGGATTCGTATACACTTGTCTTCTTTTAAGCTAATCGTATCATCACCTCCTCAGAATGTAACGCGGTGGCGGTGCGTTGTCATTCATGTCAGGCGTCACCCAGTTGACAGAAATGAATCAATCTATTACACAAGAAGAAAATTGGCCGATACGATTTATATAATGATAAAGGGGAAGAGTGAGTGCAGGATTATAAGCGGAGTGTTCATGCTATTAACGGCTGCGGCGGTTACGGTGGGCTCCAGCAGTCGTTACGGGTTTTTTCGAGATATGGATGCGAGAGGAGAGACGGCTAGTGATGGTGGCGGTGAGTCGCGGCGCGTATTCGGCGGTGCGGCGACTGAGTTAGCAGAGTTCCCTGCTGCGTGTGCACTATTAGACCGATACTGGGGAACGCGATGCTCATGCGCTGTCGTAGCGCCGCGTTGGGCGCTGACGGCAGCACACTGCGTCTCCTCACGCCTCGCCTACGTCAAATACAATGCGCGCCGTCCCGCCTCGCCTGACGGTGACATAGCACCCGTGCACTACCTGTACCGACACCCAGGGTAGGTATTCATTTACCCAAATGGAAATTGCATACGCTAATATTTCGGTTGATGCTGATGGGTACTGCTGGCCTTTATACAGGTACGATGTGGTGCAAGAAGACCGAGGCCGCGGGCCAGATGTGACCGCACTTCACCATGACGTGGGGCTCGTACGTACGCGTAGTGATATGAAGATGGTGACTTCGCCACACCTCGACCCGCTTTTAGCCATGAGTCTGTACAATCCCGCCGACCTCGCGAACGTGGAAATCGTGGTAAATGTTATAATTACTGTCCAAACTAAAGTAATTATAAAGGTTAAATACAAAAGAAAGATAATAAATTTAATACGATACCCACAGAGAGTTCTAGTAAAATAAGGCGGAGAATACTTAATAAAAAGTGAAGGATCTAGAAAAATAACCCAGGTTCAGGTTTGGCACTGCCTACATATAACGGATTTTTCCGGATGTCATCACGTTAGTAATGACAGCGTAGCTTGACTCTCACCAGATTCAAGACGACTAATCTGACTCAAGTAGTGAGAGTGTTTCTTGAATGGTGTTCTAGGTTTTCGGGTTCGGTCGCACGGATCGGTCGCCGTTGGGCGAGGAGCTGTTCTCGGTGCGGCTACAGCTGGTGTCGTGCGAGCGCGGCTCGTGGTACCACTGCGTGTGCGGGGCATGGCGGGGTGCGGGTGGGTGGGGACGTGGTACGGAGGGGGGCGGGCGCGGTGTCTGTTCGGGGGATTCAGGTGGGCCGGCCGTGTATCGCGGCGCGCAGATCGCGGTCACTTCAATGGGTCCGATGGAATGCGCGACGCGTGCACTCGCGCCACCAGAGGGCGCCACGAGTGTGTTCACTTCGCTGTACAGGTACGCGAGGCTAGTGAACGCGACTATATACGACACTGAAGCAGAGCTGCGCATGAACATAATATCGAGAGAGCGCAGGGTCTCCTCGCCACTGCTGGTACTGCAGATGCTACCGTTACTGATACTCATGAGGCTCGTAATATGAAGTGTTTATTAATTGGTAGTTACGTTTAAATATAATGGTTTAATATGTATCTGTGAGGCGTATTATTGTGGTTTTGATCGAAGTATAAAACTACGAATCTATTTTCTAACCTTCACGTGATGTGGGAGTTGCTGCTCCGGACCAAGTCTCTGTAACAACATAAGCAATCGTCAGTTCTGTGTGAGCACTAAGCAACGAACAAGTCAGATGTTATTTCAAATACAGCATTTGCCTAAATATATTTGACACACGCAACGATACAAAGTCCCTGCATATTAACATAAAACAGATTTTTACAAAAGCTGCCATATAAATATTTTTTTCATTTAATCATTGTACTAATATGTAGAAATAATATTATATTTTCTAGAGATTGTGATCGATAAAGACCAGCCTGTCTTATTGGTAAAAAGCAAAATGTCAGTTATCAAGACTAAACAGATAATTTGTTGTTGTGAATATAAGTAATCAAAGAGGCATTGTATAAACACGGTATATTTCAAATTTAATTCAATTTGAACCAGTAGTTTAAGAATTATAATTAGCCAAAATGTTTTAATTTTGTCACTTATTGAGTGACCGCTCATCAAAACTCGTAAGTCACTTCTAGCAAACATAGAAACTTAAAATGTATACATATAATAAGACTGTAACTAGGCCAAATCTAAACATTTGTTATCTTTCGACTTGATTTTATTGACATCTTTTGATTTGTACTTGTTATTGATATAAAAGCTAAAAATAATTTATTTACAATTTTTGTCTGTCTGTCTGTCCCTTTGAACAAATATCACTCTGAAAGTACTGAACCACTTTTGACAAATTTGACATAGTGATAACTAATATTACAAGAATACATCTAGGATACTTTTTGTCCCATAAAACGCAGGAATTCTTTAGGATAACGGACAAAAGTCAAAAATTTGTATTTAATGAAATTATTAATGGATTTTGGTAATTTTTTGTGCTATATATAGCAGACCGATTAGCTAAACATTTAAACTATATTTCATATTATGCTTATCGTTTTGTATTCAGGGAATCCCGGATACCACCGATCCGATTTTGATTTTTTTTTCAATCCTAGAAAGGTATGTATATTATTATCCCTCAGTGTTATAGATAATATTTATTTCGAAAAATATATATTTGCAATAGTTAATCACAAGGAATGTAATTGAAATCGGCAAAAATTCATTTATTGTCATTACTTGGAAGACATTTATCGGTAATATATGTAGGTTAGTTTTTACTTTAAATGGACCCGGTAGCTGATGCTGCGAACAGATTTTAGGCTTATTTTAAAAGATTTCTCATATACCAACTGGGTCTATGTTGGAATTTATAGAGTATAGTTGTCCTGTATAGTTAGAATTTACTATTGATAACGGCAGATATCGCTGCAATCGAGTTTTAGGTTTATTAAGATTTTCGCGTCTTAAAATACTATTGAAACAGGTAATAACCGGTTTGCTGCAGACGAAGTTGCACGGATCAGTTAGTAGTTAAATAAAACAGATTGACTTGGCCATCACACGAAAACACAATGTATCTCACAAGTTATAATTTATTATATAGGTACATATGATATTAAATATTGCCAATTGCGATTGCCAAGTCAACCTATTCTATTTAAAACATTAAATATTAAAACATAGAAGTTTTACAATTATTTATGTTATAAATGTGTATTATTACTTCTCAATAATCAAAATTTGAAAAACAACCATTTCTCGTAAAAATCTTGTGAAACGGAACTTCACGAGATCAAGCGACTGCTCTTGCCTCTAGTAGACTTATGGAAATTGTGCAAGTGCGTCGCTGTTATAAATTAAGAATTAACCGACTTCAATATTAATCAGAGGCATAAAAATAAGGCACTCAAAACCGGAAAATAAATAGTTTATCAAATTAACCAAATTTAATGAAACATATGAATATGTGTGCTAAAAGTAAATTTTCAAAAAAAAGAATTAACCGACTTCAATATTAATCAGAGGCATAAAAATAAGGCACT
>JACEII010000024.1:6944231-6979831 GCA_014332785.1 Antheraea mylitta | reverse complement strand
GTTGACACACAAATATACATCACTGCTACAACACTACACGATCACCCCCACACACGTGCACGCCTACACGCTTACACATAAAAGTGGAAGGGTTTACTTTATTCCCTTATCGAACTGAAAAACTCTCAATTTTCCGATAATAAATATATGGAGGAGTTGTTGAGGCGTGTATGCTTGGTACACATATACGTTTCAACAACTCATACACATATGAATAGTTAGCTAGGTTCGATGAGATAGGTCGCGATTTTGCATGCAACAGGCAACAGCCAAGCCGAGGTGTGCCGTGCACCCTTGAGCTGGTTGCCAAAATAAAATCGGCTGAGTGCCTTAAGCGCTCGCCTTAGTAGTCCGGTGAAGCTGTTAAGACCTTGCTGGGTCAATAGCGTAGACATTTCGAAAAAAAAAGAAAAACCGTTGGAAGGAGCATAGAGAGACATATATTGGAAGAAATTGAGCCGTCACGGGACGCCAGGCAGATGTGAATCACATGTGTAACATAGTAAAAAATACTGTATACATTATAGGTATGCGAGCTCAGTGCGGGAAGACAATTTACGCACAGTTACTTGCGTGTGGCATCGCGTCCCCACGTCTCACATACATCGCCACGTCAACAGTCAGGTTTACCCTTGCCTATAAATATTTCATATCAATAACTTTTCTAAAATTCTTATTCTCCCAGCGTTACTAGCTCTCGTACCATATGATATAACAACATTTTAGTTCGATTATGTACAGTTTTACTAAACAAGTAAATTTTGGTCACTTTTTTAGAAATACTACGGCTGTTATGACAATAAACATTTTTGCTTTCGAGAGCCTGCGATTACTTTGACCTCACGTCCGCGAACCAAATGATGCGGTATGATCCGCTTCATTTATAGAACCGCAACCACATTCTTAGTATAAGTATTCTGCTCCATTTATAACGAATAATAATATTTTCTAGTTTAGATAAAGTGTACTGCTTCTTTATATTCTCTACTAACTTTTACATACGGCTTCGATCACGTTAATTTTGATTTGACCCATCCCTCGGCAACATTACTTATGTTTTATGTTCTTTTCTGTGCCTACCTCTGGCAACGTGTATGCAATTTTTCTTTATTCTTTGACGTGATAACATCTTATAAATTGATAAACGCCGGCTGCATGCGCGAAAAGGCATGTCTCACTGTCACGTTCCGCCTGACTCGAGCGAGCGAGCGAGAGCGCGGAACAAGCGATAAAGAAAAGCGATTGGCTTAAGCGTTCGTTGGGCGGTAAGCATTTTTACTTGTGATTCGATTAGTACTAAATACTATGAATTTTGATAAGAATTCATAATTTTTGTTGATAATGTAACCAATAAACGTCACTTAACAATTTATTTTTTTTTCTATTAGAAACTACTTTTGTGACGACTTTTTTTATAGGCATTATCAAGTTTTACAACTTTTCTCTAGAACTCTATATATCTATATATCCTTCATCGTTAAGACAGTGTTCGTAAGAAACCTTTCGTTCGACTGTTTTTTCTCCGACTTACTTTGCAAATCCGACTGCCACAAAAAAGTATTTTATTTTTTCGGGTTAATATATGACACTTATAAATAATGGGACTTTTCATTGGTAAAATAATTTTCTAAACTGGTGTAGTAGATCCACATACAACCTCACAAACTTTACCTCTTTCGATAATTTAATTCATAAAGGTATGCAATTTTTATCAATGTTTCTTATGACGTTATTACTTGAAATTAGAATTCGTAAATCAACTTTAGAGACAATTATCGCAAGATTCCGAACCTACGTCCATCGACGTTGTCCCGGTAATTCCATGTCTATGTCCGGGAATGTAGCGTGAGAAATGGTTATTTACCATAGAAAGGGGTATGGTATTTTGTTACTGAAGGTTTAATTATTTCCCTTTTTTAATATTGGTTTTCATATTTGATTTGTTCACTCTAACGTGCTTAGTGTATGATTCTTTGAAATCCAAAACTAAATTACAAATTTAGTTTGTAGGCCATTTAAGTTGCTATTCATTATTCAATGACTCGCCAATTCAGTGATGAAATAAAAACTATTCCTTATTTTAATCTAAAAGTTAAAGAAATAATGCATTTTGGAACTGCTTGTTCTAATGAAAATTTGAACATAATAATAAAAGTTATACAAGAAGATTGTTTAAAAAATGAACATATAAAGCAAGCCTAGTTTAAATATAAAGCCGTGAAAGTTTGTATCGAAATTTCGTTGTTTTTCTACCTCCGTACGTGAAGTTTGCTGTATCTGCTCTTGTAAAACGAATGAATGAAAAAATATTTGTTTTTAGAAAAACGACTCTAAAATTATCCATATAAAATTGAAAACGTCTCAAAATATTTAAGACAAAATGTAATTTATAAAAAGGACGTCGAATTAGAATAAAATTAACGTTAAAATTGTGTAAAAAAAGTATGGATTTATGAAAAGTTTATACTGAGATCCGGTAAATCGGTACTAGTTTTTTTTTTTTTTTAATTCCTTACAAGTCGTTTTGATCGTATTCATCTGCCTGAATTACTAATTAGTACTGATAGTAATAAATAGTTACGAGGCAAATGCAAAAAAAAAATTATAAACAGAAACAAGATACACAATAATTATAATTTAAAAGCAGAATGTATTGTTTAAAAACTTAAAGCACGTAACAGTTCTGTTTGTCGGTTGTTAAAAATGTATTGTCTTATTTAACAATACTTGAATTAAAAATTGAATTAACTAATTGTTTATCTCAAAGTATAATGTCTATTGTTACAGATACGGACGGCTTTTGCACAAGACTATGATGGTGAGGTATTTTACTGTGTTTATAGCTGATTCTTCCTACTGCAGTGCGGAATCTTTCGATTCAATAACATGTTTATCTATGTATATTTAATAATTTGTCAAATAAAAAGTAAATTTTCAAAAAAAAGTATTAACCGACTTCAATATTGATCAGAGGCATAAAAATAAAGCACTAAAAACCGGAAAATAAATCTCTAGGTAGCACACATATTCATATGTTTCATTAAATTTGGTTAATTTGATAAAATATTTATTTTCCGGTTTAAAAAAAAAAAAGCACTAAAAACCGGAAAATAAATCTCTAGGTAGTACACATATTCATATGTTTCATTAAATTTGGTTAATTTGATAAATTATTTATTTTCCGGTTTTTAGTGCCTTATTTTTATGCCTCTGATCAATATTGAAGTCGGTTAATACTTTTTTTGAAAATTCACTTTATTTTTCCATTTTTAGTGTACATAATTTTTTTTTCTAAAACATGCGGGTCACCTGATGGTAAGTGATCACCGTCGCCCATGGATACCTGCAACACGAGAGGAATCACAGATGCGTTGCCGGCCCTTATGAAAGGAGTAGGCTTGTTTCTTGAAAGTTGTGTTACTTTGTCACGGATCCCATAATCAGAACCAAACCAAACTCTCATCAAACTACCCATGAAGAACATCCTTTACAATAAAAAAGGAATCATCGAAATCGGTTGGCATGATATTGAGTTATTCGTCTATTTGTCGTATACACACCAAATGCAAATTTAACACTTATACGGTTTTGCACTGGATGCCGTTGACAGAACTGGACCAAAAAATGGGACCACACGGGAAGCACTAGCTTTCAAATAAAAAAGAATCATCAAAATCGGTTCAGCCAGTCCAAAGTTATGAGGTAACAAACATAAAAAAAAACATACAGTTGAATTGATAACCTCCTCCTTTTTTTGAAGTCGGTTAAAAAGTACACTAGTAAGCATACGCATACTAGGTACTTATAGTAAGCGACACAAGATACGACGAGTAGCTTTGTTCTGGCACTTAGCTGATGAGAGCAGTTCGAGTAATCAGGTCGAGTAACGGCGGTGCCCTGTACAATATTGTAATGTTTGAGTCGCATTGCACCCGTTGACGAACTTACTTCTCACTAATTATATCTATATAAGCACAATACCGACTTACCGGATAGTAAATTCAGATACAATAACAAACGGGCTTTAATCTTAAAACTCTACTATAATAGGAATCGTTATGTGACGATAGTGGCTTCTGGTAACACCTTTCTGTACGTCCGTTAAAATACGACTATGAACACGGACTTTTATAGTTGCAATAAGACATACAAAAAACCCTGATCAGGTATAAGTATTGTGCAGGTCTTCATTGGAATCTGAATACGCATTTGGTGTTCATATTATTTTTCTACTTTACATACGAATAACGGTACACATTTCCGATAATCTGTCAATAGGGTAGAAGACATACATGACAATATAGATTAGTGAACACTTCGTCATTACAGTCATTATCTACAATTTAGTAGGATGTCGTCGAGTGGACGCAGTGACTTACACACGTACGTGAGGGTGGCATTATATTTGAAACGGAGAGTGTCGGGTAGCCATTTACGAGTTAGTAAGTAGGTATATGGTGTTTGATCGAGTCGAGAGACAGATGTGATTGATGTTGTTGACTAGAGACACGGTCGGCGGCTGTCCGACGCCTCACGCCTATCAAGTGCGTTTTCTTTTTCCCATAAAATATTTACTAAGGCTTATATCACTTATTTTGCAATATGTTATATGCTTAAAATATACTTTAATTGTTTTAACGCGTAATCACGTTTGCAACATCTTAGTGTGCTCAACATCTATAGCAGGACTTATTGGCGAGAATGTAGTGTGTTCGTTAAATTTCTGTTTATTGATAAATTTATCATGGTGTATGGTTTTTATCAACTTATACTATCAATCACATTACTATTGGAAATAGTTCAATTCAAAAGAAGCGTTCTTCATTTTTCTCTCACGTTTAGTAAATACTAAACCCCAACTATAGACCCCAACAAATTTTCTTTGTATTGAACCTTGATAACATTGTTCGAAGGTTTATTAGGTTAATATGTTGATAAAAATGTTCTAAATGCTCTTCTAATACGCCTCCACATTGTGTTCAGATCTCTATGGACAAACTGTATATATACTTTTAACATGTTTTTAAATAGCTCACGGTAACTTTCTACTTTGTTATTTCCTGAAAACCGAAAGACTACTGCTTCAAAATTATCGTAACGTTTTCTGAGTACAAAAAAATAACGTAATTTTTTTTTGCCTTTTTAATCCAAATAACATTCCTTTACTTTTGACAGCTTTAAAAATGTTTTTAAACTGTAAAAACGTCAGAATTTTTAACACACCCTTATATAAATAGTTTCATAAACCTCAACTTAATGTGTAAAGTATAGCAGTAATAGGTCTACATATAATAATAATATTTAGATAAAATTTTAAATAATAATATTTAGATAAAATGTTACATTCCGTTTTTTAATAAATATACCATATACTCGTATGTAACAAAATGAATAAGTATTTTACTGAAATATTCTCGACGACGTTATAATCTCTTAGGGCTTCAGGACAAAACATTCAGTTATCGTTTATCATTTAAAGGACACCTATATATGCGTGACAACTATGACCTCTTTATGTTTTCAAGGTATTTAAAAAATATCAGGACTATGTATTTAATATTTCTACGATAGCTCAACTTTTAATGCAATATAAATATACTTACACATTATTTTAGAGCCTAGCGAATAGAAATATCATAAAGATGACCATGATGATCATGACGAAAAGATAAAGCATTACAAATTTGTTTCATAAAATAATAACTATTTATTTTATTACGTAGATATTAATTTTTATTAAATACAAAATTCAACAACACGTTGTGTGTTTGGCGGCTTTTATCATAAGGCGCTAAGTCGTCTGCACGTGCCGCGTAACCCTAATAGAACGAATGGCCGGCAAAACAATTTGAATCTTATGTTTATATATCTGGGTTGTAAACGTTTATGAGTATTTCGTTAATAGCGCAAAGTGTTAAAAAATACGTAAATGTCAGCCGATCGGTTAGGGAAAACACTGTGACTATTTATCCTTGCAGAGCTTTGCCTTACAATAGCTTTCACATAGGAATGTCTCGGCTGCATTCTTCTCGCACCTGTTGTGGTGCGGGGAAACCTTTCCAGGGTTGCCCCTCTTGTGGTGTTAACTGGTCGCCGCCCTTATCATAAGGGTTTAGAGGTTTAGTGACCTCTTTTCAGGTTGTCGGTGGCACGTCTACTCGCTCGAACTCAGTTGAGCGAACGAGTGTTCGTGCTTGCTTTCTTATGATACGCTTCTTTCCTGAAGAATGTTCTTCCTTGGGTGGTCTAGTGTGTAACGGCGCAATATTCTGAGGTGGGTCTGCGCCGAGGTATCAACTCTCCGAAACATTTTCGTGACGAGGCTGCTTATAAAATCTTCTAGGCTCTCTATTTTCAGATCGCGAGCGATCGTTCACGTATCGTGGTGCCCCGACAATCGTTCTCAGCGTCTGGCTTTGTTGGGCTCGTAATCTGCGCTTTAAATATTCAGACGCGCAACCGAACCAAGCCGGGGCTGCGTACGTGAGTCGTGACTTCACGTAAGTCTTATAGAGGCCTAGTTTGATGCGATAGGGTAGCTTAGAGTTTAGTGATTGCAGGAGTATTTCTTGTAAGTCGGCAACTAGCCTGCCGATTGTGTAAGTGGGTGCCCTGTAGGCGGCAAACAGCCTTGTATTTCGGCCTGCAATGTTTATCAGCACCCCCAAAACAGATCGACTGGAATGCTTTATGCGATATGCACTGATGCAAGATTTAGTTCCTGACGAGTACCGCCAGCCCCCTATAGGCGATCCCGTCGGCCGTAGTTTCGTCTTTTCTGTAGACTAAAGCGGGGTATCTTCATCCTGTCTGACTCTTTGAGATGAGTCTCACAAATAAGCACCACGTCCACCCGGTGTTCCCGGAGGAAGTGTGCAAGTAATTTCAGCTTTTCCGTGAGGGATTGGGCATTCCAGTGTGCTACTCTCAGAGGTGTAATATCCATTGACGGATATCATGTTTACAAGTCCTCTGAGAGCAGCAATCTTTCCCCCTGCACCGTCCTGCACGGTGAGTAGGCCTTTTATTGTCCCGATCGTCTGTGTATAGGAATGCGTGTAGACCGTTGCCTTTTATATGCCGAACTGTGGAAGTCAAAGCAATTACTATTTACTCACATTTCTCCAATATAATTAGTAACACAATGATAATATTAAGTAGAAAATTACTGTTATTTAAGTCATACGTCAATCTATATAATTGTTCTTATTTATGTAGTATCTCTAATATGGCGGATCTAGTAATGTTCTGGTGGTTTTTTTTTCGAAATGACTATGCTATTGACCCAGCAAGGTCTTAACAGCTTCACCGGACTACTTGTTCTGGTGGTGGTGTAGTCTCGCCTTTCGTGTGTGTCGTAGCGGTACCAGACGTAGTCATTAACAAAAGTTTGTGTTTTGTGTCGCCACGTTACGACAAACATCGCCAAACAAAATCAAGTTTAGGGTGCGCTTATAGATATTTCACATTTAAAACGATTGTACAATCATTACAATAAATTCTTTAACAATGTTGATATAATGGTAATGTTATCTTATAAATAGCAAGTGGCTGCTGTTTTGTATATAAACTGAGATGTAGATAATTATACTTCATGTGATATCATTTTCATTCTTTAAACTTATTTGTATATGCAAAAAGAAAAAAAAATACTTTTCAAGATAACAGATAGCCCACTGCAGACCAACGGCCCTATCCGGTATTGACCAACAACTAAATTGCACATACAGGAACCCCATGGATATAGTCTACGCATTGAGTCAAATATACGACGGTAATACTCTCCGAAATCGATAGTGAGATTTCTGAGCATCAGGGGCTATCAGGGTGAACAAATATCCTCACACACCCCCGTTACTGTTTTCCTGGTACATACACACAAGAGAAAAAAGCTCTGATAAACAAGGGCTACGGGGGCAGGGGAAGGGTCGCGCCTCTTGTCAATCAATGAATCTCAGGGTTCAAAATCTTGCAAACAAACGGCAGAAGGACGCAAATCCGCGATAGCGTTTTACATGCTATAGTGGCAATATCCAGACACATAAACACCTGTGTTTACTATACCGACGTGACTTGCCACAAAATTAGTGGGTCCATCCATCAGGCCGTGGACGCTTCGGCGCGGGACATTGTGGATTATAATTTAAAATATAAGAATGAAGCCGCCATAAAGGAGATAATCTCTATGAAAAGTATGTAATATAATATATAATGTAAACTAATGTAACGTACAGACGTAGTAAACGTATAATACTTAATAGTCAAGTAAAATAACAATACTTGCTCACATGATAAACGCTTTCTAACAAAACTAATAAAATTAACGGCAGTAAAAAAAGCGGCGGATCAAAAGTCTGCAGAAATAAAAACTAATTTAGGCAATCGATAGATACACATTAAAGTAGTGGTACGATTTATTAAAATGGTTCTTTAGGTTTTTTAATACAATAAAAACATGGTTATGTATGACTGTTTGCTACCTAAATTGATACACATAAATAAAATGAAATGTATGTATGTAATATCAAAATAAATAAAAATTCTGATGGGGTACGAAACTATGAAAGCTTCCGATAACAAAGATGCATTCTTAATTCATTTTTGTCGATCTGTCTTTTTCTTCAGGGTAATCTCCGAAATGACTGGATTGATTTTGACGGTAATTTCGCTGACAGATAGCTGAAATTACAGCGGGTTACTTAGCCCACTATAAATGAGACTAGCTCTTAACCGTGGCTTCGCCTGCAGTGCTATCTCTAAAACGGTTAGACCGATTGTCACGGGACTCTCACTGGCAGATAGCTGACCTTATAAAAAGTAATTCAGACAATTTTAGTTCATACTAACCGATAACTGTGATTTGCCCGCTGTACAATCACCAATACGGTTAGACCGATTTTCATGGGACTTTTAGTGGCAAATAGCAAACCTTATAAAAAATTGAGGTTATTCTACTAGCTGTTACCCGCGATTTCGTCTGCATGAAATTTAGAAAGATTTGAACTCATTCTTTATTTTTAATTAGAGAAATAATTATCAACTTATTGTTTACAATTTGACATTATAATTATTAGTAACTTTGAAGAAGAGGGTTTCCTAATAAGATCTTAGACTATAAACGTAATACGTAAAGAGTTCGATAATACAGTTTTGTACGGAACAGACAAGCGTTAATTTTTTGTACAGCCACAAAATTCTAATTATCAAGACAATGTATATTAAATGTAAGGTGAAGGTAAATCTTTACAATAATATTTTAAGTTATTTTTTTCATTAGTTCCTTATACTGTGGAAGTGAGGTAGTTATATGGTGGATTAAATTCCAAATATGTTGCTGATAGTAAACCTCATTAGGCACACTGTTAGTATTTATATACCTAATGTACACATACTGTAAGTGACGTGCGTGTCGTACTTATGGTTGCTTTAAGAGAGCATTTCTATACATATCTCTCTAGCATATCTCACAATTTTATATTTCTTTAATCAATTAAAAGAAACGTGTGCAGAGCCGCGGGTACAGCTAGTAAATAAATAAAAATTATATTGAAGCGGTATAAAAATCAATACACCATGTAATTATTGGCAATTGTTGCGTAGCCGATTCGTAGCAGACTGAAATTGTACTATCGCTACGGCGTAGCGTGTAGCAAAATTAAGATGCGGAGACGTAACGGAGCCAAGATACAAAGGTGTCGCTTTGACGCGGATTTGTATTCTATTTTAAATAGCAATAGTTAAATAAACTGAACATGCTTTTTATAGAAAACCAAAGTAAAAAGTAGAAAATAAATTTTAATAAATTTGAATTAAGAATAGTGTATAAAATTTATAATAAATATAAATTAACAATAGTGTAAATAAAAAAAAAATATTTTATTGTAAAAAAAAACGTGGGTTTACAAACATACAGGTAAAGCTAATAAAAAGCTTTATAAATTGTCATAAGGGCCACTCCATTAGAAGCGTACACCCAAATATAGTCAACGTTTTGAAATCCGTTCATATTCAGCTATTCAGCGTAATTGTGTCTGTAGTATAAGTGTAATAGGCGTATAGTGTATGGTGCATATAGTGCATAGATATGTATGGTGCTTATTAGTCAAGGTATGGAAAGTCAATTTTTGAATTCAAGAAATATACGACAGCCTATTAAACGTAGCAATTTATGAATAAAAACCATATTCTTTTTAAAAATTAAATTTGAAAAACTATGTTTTAATTACCAAAAGTAGATTTAAAATTATAATAATTCCAAGGATTAGTTTATTTCTTTTAGAACGAAGTTCATTATCAGTTAGGGTAGGAGTTGACTGGTAGAAATCGTCACAAATAGTAAAGGTGTTATACCCCTCCATGTGCTTTTCTTTCTATTATTCTTTTTGCAAGGTTTATTCACACCAGTATTGAAATGAGAGTAGATGAGTGTAGTATAACCGCTGCCACTGCCGGTAGTAAATAACCTTTGTAGGGGACAAGATCTCATGCGAGGTTGTGTTCTGAGCTGCTCACATACCATGTGTGGATACAGTGCGATACTCGAGGGACGTGACGCGTGTAGCATGAGGGAGTGCTCGAGCGGTACAACCCTAAAGATAATATGTTGCTCTGAGAAATTTTTCTCGCGCTGAAATGAGCTGAGCGTACCCGCGGGATCCGCACTCTCCGATTAACTACTAACGTTTCGAAACCAACTCGTAACATGTTATTCCACTACGGAGAGTTTACGTTATATCTCATCAAGAGCGAATTTTTAATAACATTATAGAAATACTCAGGCTTTAATTTTTTTTTTTCATTTAGGCAGATATTCGTATAGTATCAATTTACCTATCCATAACAGGAGCTCATATGATTACGAACGAAAACAAAATCATTGTAGTTTAGGAATGAATTCGTGACGTCATGGCATGCGATGTCTTTCGGGGCACAAATATGTTTTATACATAAAATAAGAATGTTAATATAAAGTGTTTTAGATTTTTGGAAAGAAAATATTGCAGGTGTTTAGGAATAAGTAATAAAATACATTTTAATCATTTTTAGAAATCTGTCTGTTTGTTTCTTGGATACATATTACTACTAAAGTACTGCATCCATGCCGTGGTAGGACTTCGATTCGTGCCGCCGTACGGGTCAGACGCGTGCGCTCTTATCGTTTATTCGACGTGTATTTTTATTCGTGTTACGTTTCCGAGTTTTCGTAAGTGTTCGCGACGCGGTTACGCGATCGTGTTTCACGTCGAAAATTTTCGGTATTTCGCTACGCTCACGTTTCTTTGAGACGTTCAGAGGGGTCAATTGTAAGGCGTTCTTTTCCAGAACGCAGCAAACTGCACTTTTCCGTGCAACTCTAATCGCACTTTTCAGTGCGTTCTGCGTGTTCTCCGTGTGCTTCGTGTCGCCGGTTCGCGTTTCAGAGAGCTTAGCGCTTCGTGCTACGCTTCGTGGATCGAGCTCCGTGTCGTCGTGCAGTCGAAGAAAGAAGTGTTAGGGCCTCCCCCTAGGCACTGTAAGTCCCCTTTGAGGCATTGCACTTCACCCACAGTTTCCTTTTGGCCCGGACTCCGGAGTCCGTTAAATTCAAAAGAACGCACCCCTCTGCCCCTCTGGCAGGGAGGTGTCAAATGTCTTCCACCGCCCCGCACCCCTCCTCCTCAGGCCCGCTATGGCTAACCCGACTTCCGGAGAGCATGAACTCGCGCGCTTTCAGAAGTTCGTCGCGACGATCAGTCTCGAGCTTATGTCCGAATATGACCGCTTCTGTACCGAAGCGGCCGAGTTTCTCAAGGGCGGTCCAATCCCGTCCATCATCTCTGCTGCGCAAGATGTTCTCGAGAAGAACTCCTTCGCAGCTCTCTTGAAGGACCCTCAGTCCTCCGAGAGCACTCCCCTTGCCTCTACCTCTTCTCGTTCTTCGGACGAGGAATACTCCGATATGAAGCAAAACCCCCCCGCCGGGAACGACGGCTTCACCGTCGTTTCCCGCAAGCCCAAACGGCGCAACAAGCGCGCGAACTCAACCTCAGAAAGTGCCAAATGCGTTACCCACGCCCTACGTACCGGCTCCCTCGAAAGCTGCGAGTCTCGTAGCTTCGAGCAAGGAGCCCCGTCCCCCTCCTCCCGTCACGATCCAGGACAAGGCGTCCTGGCTCGATATCTCTGACCTGCTGAAGGAAGCAGGAATTCCGTTAGCCTCTGCCATGAGTACCCGAGCGGGTATTCAGGTGAAGGTCGACAACTCAGACTCACATCGCAATCTTACGCGCCTTTTGCGCGTTAAGAAAATTGCATTTTTTACATATGCGCTCGAAGAAGAGCGCATGTTACGCGTAGTAATACGCAGAATTCCCGCCCAGATTCTCGTAGACGATATCTACGAAGACCTCCTGGAACAAAAGTTCCCAGTCAAAGAGATCCATCGCATGCGATCTTATCGTAACAAAGCGCCCTATGACATGGTGCTTGTCATTCTCGACCGCACCATAGAGGGCAAGAAAATCTTCTCGCTCTCGACCCTCTGCGGCCTCTCCGGCGTCACCGTAGAGCCGCCGCGCAAAACGTCCGTACCCTCGCAGTGTCATAACTGCCAGGAGTACGGACACTCCGCACTTAACTGTCACTGAGTCCCAGGTGCGTTAAGTGCCTAGGCGAACACTCCACTTCGAAGTGTTCGCGCGCCAAAGACTCGCCCGATCCTCCGAGTTGCGTCTTGTGCCGCGGCGTGGGCCATACCGCGAATTATCGCGGTTGTCCCCGCGCCCCGCACACAAGACAGCCCCGTTACGCAAGGCAGATTTCGCCCTCCAGGGAGCCTGCGTCGTCCCGCCCCCGCCCCCCGCCTCTCGACTCTCGACAGGCCTTTCCGAGACTGCCACGCGCGTCACGCGCACCGGCAGCGTTCGCACCTGCGCCTAACGCAACCCCCCTCCCCGCGTGGGCCCCTCCGGTCCAGTGGACACTGCAGATCGCAGCGCGACTCGATCCCAGACTCCAGGCGGCGAAGCCTTCACAGGTCGACCCCGCAGTCTCTCTCTCCGGCATGGACTGGTCCGCCCAGCTTCTAGTTTTTCAGGAGATCTCCGAGATCTCAGCATACGATGAGGTCGCAGACGACCCCAAACAGGGCCGCATTCGCGCGATCGCGAAATTTCCCGCCATCGCGGCTACGATTCAACGGCTCACGCGCGCCGCCGTTTCTAAATAATAATAATTATTATTCTCAATATAAGTTAGAGTAAACACGCGTGTTTTCGTCTATCTTCCAATAAAATCGTCAAATAATATCACTTTTCTATTTTTAGATCCCGGCGCCGGCGTCGTTCGTTTAAATTGTAAATTCGATCTCATTAAATTTTTCCTGTGGCCGGCCACATCACGAATCTCTGTCTCGTGCGTCACAGGCAGAGAGCTCTCTTTTTATAGCCGCATATTGTTTGTTCGCGTTATCTTGGCAATATTTTTGTCCGTGGCTACCCGGGTAGACGCAGAGATATTGCTTTCGCGATACAGTCAGTATACACCACATCGATTTCACACATACACAGTTAATCAGACATGCACCTTACACATCTGGTGGAAGGGTTTATTTTTTTCCCTTATCGAACTGAATCAAGTAGGTTTAGTTTGTCTCTTTGCGAATTACATGTTGTGTTTTTGTATCATGCAATTTTAATTGTATGATCCAAAAATGGATCCATGTATAGTTTAGCATAGTTTAGCTAGGACAGATCGGGTTTTACTAGGTAACGGCCAAGCCGAGGTGTGCGGAGCACCCTTGAGCTAGTTGCCCAAATAAAATCGGCTGAGTGCCTTAAGCGCTCGCCTTAGTAGTCCGGTGAAGCTGTAAAGGCCAAAGAATTAAGGCCAACAGCGTAGTCAGTTCGAGAAAAAAAAAGAAAAAAAACTGCTTCCATCACAAAACCTTTTCAATAACATTATAAAGCATATCTTCTAGTAACATTTAGTCTTTGTTTCATTAAAAGCCACGAATTACACGTATCAGGCAACAGCCCAAGCCGAGGTGTGCCGTGCACCCTTGAGCTAGTTGTGAAATAAAGTCAGCTGAGTGCCCTAATCGCTCGCTTTAGTAGTCCGGTAAGTTAAGACCTTGCTCGGTCAATAGCGTAGCCAGTTCGAGAAAAAAAAATTAGACTTAATACATTCAGATGACTTTATTAGTCACTATTTTTTACAAAATATAGCACTCGGAAGAAGTCGAGGGCGCAGTTAGTAACTTAATAAAACGGCTTAATATATACGATACAAACAATGATTTATCAAGAGGAGTTCCCATCTTCAGGATTAACTCTATTATATGGGTGCGAGCATGCAGAAGCTATAAGCAGATCTAGTTGCTTACTAGTATCGCAACAAATTTGCTAATCTCCCACGCAGATAAAACAGTTTACTCGTTACGGATTTACTAACTCAGAAAAGTCTTAAAGAAGTTTTTCATTAAGTAATTTGCGAAACCCTTTCGGAATTGATCTGAGAAAGTGCACAGTATTATATACTTTGTGCGAATACACAATTTATCATTCTTGACGGTAACTGTATCATGTTTTTAAATAATGATCAAAAACAAAATTGTACTTATTTAGTTATTATTTCTTTGTGTAGCTGTCTAGCAAAGCGTGTTGTTATACAATGTTTTCTTTCTGTGACATCTTTATATATTTGGTATTTGAAGTGAAATGTGAATGTAACGTTCAAATATTGAAAGATTTAAGTTTGTAGTCGACAGACGCACTCATGTGCAGACATTTATAAAAAAGGTTTATGTAACTCGGTAATCCTTGAGTTACCACATGATGAGAACTGTGCACTTGCAGTTCGCAAATCGTATTCATGAATTATTAATAGGATATTGAGAGAAATTCTACAGTATATAAGTATAGGTGAATATGGTGTAATTGTTTGAGGTATGTAAAAATTGAAATAATACGCAAATTGCACTGAATCGTATGGTGTGTTAGCAGGATTACGAGTGACCCATTAAGTCCATGAGAGGAATATTTTCTATTTTCACAAGTATTTTAGTGTACATTAAACTAAGATATTAGATACGTGCGCCCGCATTCGCCTATCACGCCGCTGTACGTCATGTGCGTTGCCGTATTTTTTATAAGCGCTCTAAAAACACTCTGTATATAGAATCACGTCCGGAGGCGGCTTGGCGAGGTGGTTTATAGTGCGAGTGGGGATATAGAGGGGGGAGGGGGTGTTTCACGAGGACGCTACCATGAAAACATAAACAACCACGTAGTAAACGTCTCGTATACTTTGCAGTGCTTGTTATTAATGACGTAATTAGTTCTTAGCGTACGTTTTGATAGCGATGATGAGAGTTTTGGAGAAAGTTCTGTGAGCATTACAGTACTATCGCTGTACAGACGTTCTATAAACACAAGAACAATGTGACCCGCTGGCCGTCGCTCGGAACATAGCGTCAAAATAACAATTAAGAAAGACAATTAGTCTATGTTGTAGCAGCGCGCACGCTGAAGCCGCGCCACCGACACGACAATACTTCATTGTAATTAATTGTATTTTTCTGTTAAACAAAAGCCAATTTCGCTACGGATTATTGATGTCTATTATCTACGTCGGTGAAATATGATTATTATATTTAATATCTAAACATAAAGTAAGTGAACTAGTTTAATTATAGGTTAAACAAATTTTACACGAGTGTCTTGAACGAGTTTCTCTTTTCAGAAAGAGTTTCAGATGACGTAAACTAACATGAGGTACGGCATAGTTGCTAGACCTGGACTCTTACATTGCAATCAAAATTATATGCACAGCAGGACACAGAGTTGTTTTACGTAATTAAATTTCGTTGATTCGATTACTTTTAACATGTAGCCAACGCTCAGTTTCCGTTTGGTTTGTGAGTCCACACGCGTCATAAACTATTGATTAGCGGTTATTATAATATTCGCGGTCGATTTTATGATACCGAAGACTAATTTATTATAAACACATTCATATTCATGAGCAGCATTACACTGATACATTATTACTTTAAAAATATATAGACATTAAGTCACCATGTGTCAACACCGAATCTCCCGTAATAAACTATATATTATGAGACAAGCAGATGTTACACAAGTGATTGTTAATGCACTTTCTAATATACTATTGTTAGAAATTTTGAACAATTCTCAAGTAAGTTGGTTCTCAAGTAAGGGGGTCAGTACACCAACAGGCTGTTGGCAACAGCTGTAGCACCAGACTAGGCCCGCTCGGCAGCGGTTCACGTCTAGGTCCGTTCCCTCGGCGTGAAGCCCTTGAGTACACTATTCCTAACACTAAAACTTACAACACTGCAACAACATAACACATATCATCTCCACATACGTGCACCCACACATGCTTACACATGAAAGTGGATGGGTTTTATTTTTTGCCTTATCGAACTAAAGTAGTCTAGAAAAATTATTCGACACAAATTACATATAAAATTTGTCGAGGTATAAGTATGAATATGTAGCTTAGCTTAGCTCATATAGGTGATGAATTGTATATATCAGACAACAGCCCAAGCTGAGATGTGCCGTGCACTCCTGAGCTAGTTGTCAAATAAAATCGGCTGAGTGCCCTAAGCGCTCGCCTTAGTAGTCCGGTGAAGCTGTTAAAACCTTACAAGGTCAATAGCATAGATAGTTCGAATAAAAAACAGAAGTGTGTGACTTGGGGATTAATTTCCAACTTGATGGTAAAAGCTAGCGGCCGACAGACGTAAAAAAAAAAAAAAAAACAAAAAAACCTTGGCACCATCTAATCTATCTCTCAAGAGAATATCCCATTGTTCATAAAACGTTGAAGATTGTTGAGTCGAAATAAATCTTATTACACTTAAAATAAGTTGACGAGTTTGTTTGCGGCACACAATGATTGTGATGGTTGTTTTTTCATTGTTGAACAGAGCCTGAGTTCCACCACTCTTGAAATTTACATTTACCTTATTGTTATGAAGAGATAAAGTTTGTACACAAGCGTATACCGGTAGCCGCGAAATTGATAATTAAAATCGTTTCCGTAATAATGAGCAACGCTTTGACTTGTGGTTACATGTGGTTATAATTTGTATATTTTTGTTAATTTTAAATCATTATTAATGCGTATAAACTCAAGGGCGATCGTTAAAACACTTAATTATTGAACTACATAAATAATAGAATATTTGGTGCAAAAAGTGACAAGGAAGCAAAAATAAGATTTCGTATTCGTACGTAGAGCTATTTATTTGCATTTCTAATATTTATTATGGATATAATAAGTGTAACGTATCACGGAAATACCCGAGACGTTCAATCAAACGTTAAACCTGACGTCTGAAGCCTCGCACCGGCTTCAGCTACCGTTACTGTTTTTCCATAACTCGTAATAAACCTTAATTATTAGGTCCTTACATATAAAATTGACGTTTTGTCGAACTGTATGATCTCTTGACGTTTTATCAAATTCAAATTTATATCAAACTAGCGAGACCAGCGAACGTTGTCCCGCCCTCATAATAAAAAAAACTTGTCAAATTTGAATATCTAGTTATAGTTCCGTTTGAGCGATGAAAATATTTCAATTCATTTGAAGAAAAAAAAATTTCTTAATCTATTTTGAACGTCAACTCACAATGGTGACTAGCATCATGTCATATTTACGTCCCAAAGATAACTATGAATACTAAGATTGTATTTACGTAGACTTTCAATTTTTACAACAATGAGTTCCCATATAAGTTAAATTTTTTTTTTCACCATATTGTAGTCCGGTGAAGCTGTGAAGGCCCTAAACAAGGTCAATAGCGTAGTCAGTTCGAGAAAAAAAAACCATTATGAGAGTACTTAACGTTAGTTTTAAATGACACGATATTTACTTTCTTGAGTAATCACCGTGAACAAGTGAAGAGCCGTGGGGATAGCTAGTTTACTTATGAAGTGATCCAAAGTAAATCAAACTCACCGGCAACTATGAGGTTTATACACGTAATTTATTCACGGAGAAAATTACGAGAGATAGCAAGTTTATATGAAAAACTTTGCAAAGAGCTCTTCTATGAAAAGTTATGTCGCTAATGTCTCACGACACAGTTAGGCGCGGCGATCCGATTTTGAACTAGTTAATTGGAAAATATTGTGTCAGCGAGATTAGGGCACTTTGTTTTTGGTCACTCCTGACGCTCGCGATCCCGCACCAGTTCGGCCAGTATCATCGTACGACATGCCTTGAAAGAATTGCGGTTCCTCGTGTCGCACTAATATAATTTTGATTAGCTGTACCCGCAGCTCCACACGCGTTTTTTTAAATTGTATTATAGAATTATAATATTGTGAGACTATACACAATTATAGAAATGCTCTTCAAAAGCAACTTTCTACTAGTGTTACGCGGCACGCGCGGACGACCTAACACCCTTTGAGAAATGCCGACAAACACACTGCTCCTAGTTCAATTTTTGAATTTTTTATTTAATAAAAATGAATATTTACGTAATAAAATAAATAGTCTATATTTTATGGAACAAATTTGTAATCCTTTTTTATCTTTTCATTATGCCGTAGTTGATTTCTATCGTAATCTTTTCTTTTATGCATATACGAGTATCTTATACAAAACATTTTTTGGGTGTACGTAGGATAGATTTCGATCTGTTTCCGCCGGACCTGTGCAATGGTAAAATGGCTCTCCCTTTCCTGGTCCGGTTGCGGTAGCAAAGGGCGGTCAAACTGCCGGTCTCGCTCGCAAACGGACCCTTTCCGCCGCCACCGTCTGCAAGACGCTGCAAAACTTACTCACCGAAGGAGGCCACAGCATTCCACATATCTTCGCTGCCGAGCATGGCCACAACCACGCTCGGCAGCGAGAGTTTCTGTTCTACTGCCGCAGCCAAAGTGCGGCGCTGCTTCTCCCATGCAGCACACTCAGATAGAGTGTGCTGCGCCGTGTCCGGGTCAACGCCGCATTGATGGCATACGGCGGTTGGCTCCCTACGTGCTATCCGACGCAGGTACTAACCGAAGCACCCGTATCTGTTCAGCACCTGTACCAGACGAAACGTCAGAGAGCTCCATGACCTCTGAAACCATTCCGGCAGGACCGGGCGGACGGCGTCGATCATGTATCGATCGTAACGCGCGTCCGCCAGGTCTCGCCTCCAATCCAAGTACTAATAGCGCCCAACACTGCTTAATTTCCGTAATCGAACGAGAACCGATGTTTTGATCGTGCTACAGACGTGGAAGACAAAACTTTTCTATCTACGCTCTCTCTCGCATGTGTGTGACGTCACAGAATCTTCTATCTATTCTATACATATAATAAAATTGAGTATACATATAATTGAAGTATACATATAATAAAAATAAAGTGTCTGTCTGTGTGTAATATTAAAATATATTTTTTACTGATTGGGTACTACGATACTAAACCTTACAAAAAGTAATTGAGGGTATCCTATTTTAGAGAAACTATTACCCGCGACTTTGTATGAATGAAACTTAGCAAGATTTCAAATTTCATTCTTTATTAGATAAATAATGATCAGCTTATTGTTTACAATTCGACATTATAATGATTAGTAACTTTAATGATAGAAGATGTCTTTCCAATAAAATCTTAGACCATAATCGTAAAGAGTACTATAACGCAGTTTAAAAAAACGCGTGCGAAGCTGCGGGTTCAGCTAGTCTTAAATAAAAACAATTTTAATCTTATATTATATATAGATGCGATACGAGCGGCGTATTTTTTTAGATTTACTGCAATGCAATAACCGATTTTAATAATTCAATAAGTTATCTACTGGTACTGAAATAGTTTTAAATTAAATATAATTTATTTGGATATAGATTAATATATAGATATGAAGAACATGGTATTTTAGACTGGGTATGGATTTTGTTAAGATTTCTTTCAGAAATGTAGTGACATAATGACAATAGCTGGACATGTGGTACCGCGAGGTTTTTTATAGATTATAATATGTCCTTTAATATTGTAGAACATATTTTTGTTCTATCATTCATAGTTACCGGGGCGCCTACGAAGAAATTCATTTTATGGTCATTTTATTCATTGTAGTTAAAAATATGGCTATATTAGGTACTCAGAGATAACGTAGCATTCTAATGGTGAACGAATTATCGAAATCCGTCCAGTAGTTTGAGTTTATTTGTAACTAACATACAGATATACTAAGTTTCCTCTTTACAATATTAGTTTAGAAAAACAATTTGAATCTTATGTTTATACAGATAGGGTTGCAAATGTTTTTGAGTATTTTGTTAATAGTGCAAAGTTTATCTTTTATCACCATAAAAGTCGCCAGGCCAAAATGAAGTTTAGGGTGCGCCTATAGATGTTTCACATCAATGAGAAATGGGTACTTTCTAAAAAAATGTCATTCAAAATTTACACATCGATTTTTAAATATTCAATCCACTAGACCTCGGTTTTGTCATGAATCGATTCCACGACCACGATTCGGATCGATTTGTTTATTTTTATTTTTTTTTTCGAAGAATCGCCAGCTCTAACACTGGCGACACGGCGATACAGTGACATGGCGCGCAGGTTTACTACAACGTCACGCATCAGTCATTCCTGTCCAGTGTCTAGGTAAGTTTACAAAAAAGTAGTACAGTTTATTGAATAACACCGGAAGATGTCAAGTGTCTTGGATGTAGAGAGGTGTCAGCTGCAGCTTCCGTAACAAGTCTTATAGTCGATGTGACGCACACCCACGTCTTACTTATTACTTGTACGCTCCAGGACTGCTTCTTGGTCTTACAGCTAGGATTCAGAACGCGACAACGTACTGTTTCATACCTTTAAATGATTTAATTCCATAACCACACTGGAGGTTGGACCACAAAATACACACACCGATAAAAACAGAACATAAAAATGTCAAAACATTTTTTCTGTAACATTGTTTGCAGAAATAATAGCATAAAAATAATATATTTCGGTGCAAATTCCAATTTTACCGTCAAAAGTATTAGTACTAACATAAAAATTACGCGCTACCCTCTAATACGAAGCAAGCCTATACAAGGAGCAGCGAAATAGGAGCTTAAATCATACATGTGGAGAGCATATTTAGTAGTGTATTGCTGTATTTGCTGAGATTTTCTTTGATTGACTGATCGTTTAGATGACAAGGCGGACGTCATCAATGATTGACGTGATGCCTTTATATTTAAATGTCCCCGAAACGGCCTTCCTGTCACGAGGACTCACCCCGTCGCCACGCACGCGAGGACGTCTTCGGAGCTTCGCGAGTTGCTCGACTTTCGCCCCGTCCTGCGCGACGATGCGCCGCAAGACTGTAGCCACTTCCCGACAGACGACGGCTACGGAGAAGAAGAAAACCGGCCCTTTTCAGGGCCATAACCGACGCTTCCACGTCGGTACCGACGACCTCTCGCAAGCCTTTAGACTCTGCCGAATTAACCACAACGACTACCTCTACGCCCACCGGACTCCACACCGCTGTGCCTGCTACTCGCCCGCAGCCCACGGGGACGCGACAGAAGTCGCCCGGCGGAGAGTCAACGTCGACTAGTGTTCACGAGAGTGATATATCCACTCTCGCCGAGCTTATCTCTGCTCGGACGCTGTCGACGGGGATGACCCGCTGGATGGCACTGTACTTGCGTTTCCAGGAGGCAGCCGACGAGAACAAGAAGCCTTTCCCCGAGGACTCCGCAGCGCTTGAACAAGCCGCCAAGGGGGACTTGAAACCGCCGAAGATCCCGGATAGCCAAATTGCACCGATCGGGAGAGCGCTGCGCAGCAAGCGCGGCGATCCCGAAACTGCCAGCGCTACCACTATCGCTACAGCATCCGAGGCGCATCCAGCGCCTATCACCTCGCCAGAGATCCAGTCTCCGGACCCCAAGAAGGTCAAGACTCAAGACGCCGCACCATCATCCACGTCGCGCGACGTAACAAACAAGATTCCAGCGGCTAAGGTGCCCGCACCCGCACCCACACCTGCTACGCAATCCCGAGGGGTTACCCGCGAGCAGCCCCCCTCCGTATCGACCACGAAGCCTGCGGAACTCGCATCCGCAAAAGCTATACCGTTGCGCAAGTCCACTGTATGCACAGTGGCGCCATCCACGCATGCGCCGTCGCGAGAAGTTGCAACCGAGCAACTATCATACGCTGCGATCACAGAAGCCAACCAATCAGCGAACACCTCGGTCACAAGACCGCCTCTGCAAGGTACAGCAACGGAACCCTAATCCTGAGCATCGGCAACGCTTTCCGCCCATCGTCGTCGAGAGTCTTCCCAACTGGACAATGCACTTCAGACGGTAGGCAGAAACACTGGGGCGTGTGCCGAATGCACGCGCTTATGGCTAGGGGGTTCGCTTTATCCCTCTGAGCCTAGATGAGCACGGGATAATAATAGATAGGGAAAATAATAGATTACCTCTCAAATTTGAAAAGTGATGCGGGGGTGAATCGGTTTACATATTCAGTCTACAACAAACGCAGCTTATAGGTCGCAATCCGCGGTCAACCCCAAAGTACTCCCTCTGACGAGATAATTGCTGCCCTGAGAGAGAAGGGATTTCAACCGCAATACGTCAGAGAAATCAATGGAAGATAAGGAAGAATAGGATGCATCTTCCGTTCTGCACTTACAAGCACTCCAGGACTATTAGAAGCCATATATAACTTAAGCGAGATACTCATAATTAAAATCTAATAGCCCCTGCTGACGATCCCATCTCCAGAGGAGGGAAAACTAAGAGACTCTCGCGCTCTCCGAGCTCGAGTACAATACGGCAAGAAACCGAAGTTACCCAACAATAGACATGTTTCGAGGAATACGAAGAAGATCTAAGCCGCGACAGCAGCCATGAAAACCCCAAGGACATTCACCAATATGTGGCCCAATAATATGCGCACTTAGACTCAAGAAACCAAGAAATAATCAAAAGTCTCTTGAGTCAAGGCGAGGCTTTCCTAGGGAAGAAGCTGTACTAATCACCAGCACATTGTGCACCCCAACGACCGACCCATTTTCATGGGCCGCGAGGAAAAGCCACTGAAGAAAGCACAGCGTCTTGACCAGTTTCCTCGTCCGCCCTCATAAGGGTGGAGTGAAATGACCACCGCTGTTCCTGTCACGACATATTTACGAACATCTATTTTCGCTAGTTATTCAATAAATTTAGTAGAAATAACATAAGATTTCCATTAAAATAAACCACTATTATTAATTCTTGCTTTTACTTTAAGAGGTTTTTAAGTCACATTTTTCATGACGCAGGACTTAATCAGAATATTATGGAAGAGAAATTATCATATAAAAACTGACCTACAGACTAATCTTCTGAATTCTTCATCTACAAGTTTCAACAATCCAAGTCGCATGTCACATCCGTCCCTAGCCAAAAATTAATTCGAGGAGTTCGAAGTGTGAAAGTACAAAGGTGATTTAAATATTTTGTTTGTTTACGATTACAAAAAACTTTAAAATTACATTATTGTAGAAACAGCCTAAATGTTACTCGCGAATTACGACGTCAAATATGGATATCTCGAGGAAAGTTGTTTAATTCATATAGACAGAGGGTAATGGATAATACAATCAGCGAAACTTTGAAACTATATTGATCTGCTTAAATGATTAATAGTAGTTCGTAATGAAGAGACAATACATAAGGAAGTCTCACTATTCATACACAAGAGAAATACATACCAGAATGTGACGCTATTTGTTATTTTTATCAGTGACAGTTTAGTTTCTATAAAGGATATGTATTGCAGACTGTTCGTTCAAGGAAAGCATATTTCAATAATATGAATATCACGGTTATGACGTGGTCGGTGACATTTCCGGATATGAGCTACTCATATGAAGATTCAATGTGGCTGAACTGCGAATGGCCATAGCTGAGAAACGGCAGATATTGTTAGAAGATATCATGAACTACTTTACTCTGAGTATTTTGAGGTTGGAGAAAATTATTTATTGTATTTTCAGTTTTTCTTGATTATTTTAAACGGTAATATGATAATAATATGTTCCTTGTTTGCGTTCTTGGGCTCTAAAATGTTTACAGAATGCAATTGCTTGTAATGCTTATTAAGCAAGTTTGTCAATTGAATTCTTTAAAACAGTACTTAGCAAATTATTATTACTTGGCAATATTTTATTATTAAGATATATGTTTCTATTGCTCATGCATATTGTATATTTATGCTCCGATAATTTATAAATCTGCGTATACTTATGTTTAATTTTTAATTATTTAGTGTCGTGTCGCGTGCGTTAACTGCTACATATAATTCTATATAATTTAGTGAAAATGTACTGATATCAGTTGTAATTCCTAATCCGTCTAATCTGATTGTGGCAAACGACAAATAATTTGCATCCCCACTCACATTACCGGAGGAGACATCGCGTCGAGTCTTACTTATTTAAATTAGATTTGAAATTGTAGCTTATCTGGATAGATTTAGGTCAACGCCGCGAACCATTGTTACATATAAAAAGAAATATTATTTAATTATTTTTGCGAAAGATGTCTATGGTGTTACATACGCATATATTCGTATTAGAGAGTGTGGTGAACCCCATGAACAAATAGTTTTATTTGTTTGGTCACAAATTCGCGTACAAATTACCAGGCTGATGTTTGTGAATCTCTTACTTCCGACTTGTAATGTATCGTTCGGTAGTTTGGGTTACACTGTGTTATATCATGTCGAGTCGTACTTTGAATAACAATGATTCTATATGACGAATTAATGAAGTACATATGACAAATAGAAGTTAATACAACTTAAAATAACAATGTCAAATTATTTTTAATTTCTTATGATTTTCAGGAGTAAAGTATTAAATTGAATGAATAATAATTATATCACAAGAGTCAACGGAAACCTAAATATCTTTCAAGTTTCACATTGCTCAAATAATACAGAGAACGTGCTGCAGTATGTACAATAATAGCGCAAGAGATTTGGATATATTTTATGAAAATATAAGAAAAACTTACAATGGTCGTAATGATATTTTAAGGATATATCAAATTATATTTGTATGTGTAATGTGTATACAATATACTTTGTTTTGTTGCTAGTAATTTAATTTTTAATCATTTTTCCATAATTTAGTCAAATTTTGTGTACAACATTAATAGGGAGACAGATTTAATCTGTTTTCTGTTGTTTCTGTGAGAGATAGCCCGAGTGTTGGTGTTGGTGTCGTAAAAATATCTTTGTATACATTCTAATAAAATGATTATGAGGTCTCGGAGGCCAGATCCGCGTGTGTCTCAGAGCGACGTATGGCTGGTTTGTGTGTGTGTTGGAGAGTGCAGACGTTACACGTAACTCTCTCCGCCTCAGCGCGGCGCGTCAATCTTCCATAAAGTTTGTTTTTACTTGTCTTAGATTAGAGTGTGTTATAACATTTCAATGGCTGCTTTTAAAAAATATTTTCATACACGTGTCTAGTTACTAGCAGTAGATGCAGCATCTCATTTCGCTTCGAATCGATTCGTACACACAGACATTTTTATATTAAGTATACAATGATGCAGTTCAAATGATACAAGGTAATGACAGTCACAAGTGTATTTCAATTAAATACGAGTGTGTAAACCGAACTATATTTGAGATAATGTCGTCCGTGACCCGACACACACACACCGCCTGTTTATTTTTAATCAAACAGATGTATAAATAAAAAAACACGAGTCAACTATATTGTCAATCCACAGTTATTATAAAAAGCGTGGAGTGACTTTGTTAGGGATAATCCTCAGAACAACTGGTGCAATTTTAAAAAAATTGAGGCGTCACGGGACGCCTACCAGATGTGAAACATCGAAATTGTTTTGTATAAGTTATATGCATAAAATAACAGAATACGACAGGAACCAGCTAAGGCATAATAAAAAGATAAAACATTAATTTTTTTTCCATAAAATAATGACTGTTTATTTAATTTATCACATAAATATTCATGTTTATTAAATACAAAATCTTAACTAGGCATAGACGTGGTGTGTTTGGCAGCATTTATCAAAGGGCGGTAGGTCGTCGACGCGTGCCGCGTAACACTAGTGGTGGTCGACAAACCAGTTTGAACTTATGTTCATACAAATAGGTTTGCAAATGTGTTTGAGTATTTCGTTAATAGTGCAAAGTTCGTGTTTGCGTCGCCACGTCAACCTGATAGGTTTACCCACCGCCTACAAATGTTTCGCATGAAAAGTTCTTTGACAAATAGCAAGTTAAAATCATTCATAGTTACACTACATAACATAGTGCGTATGATATAGTATTACTAGCTGGCCCGCACAACTTCGTCTGCGTGAAATCGGTTACTACCGGTTCCAGCTGTATTCTCTTACTTCAAAAATTAAAAAAAAAAAACAAATCTAGAAACCTAGTGCAGTGACATCCGCCGTTTCCGATTGTAAAACGAAACAACTCAGGAACCTCTCAAGCACATACTTAGTTTGCGCAAAATCTTATTAAATAAGTCTAGAACCTAACTGCGGCATCACCTACCAACTCCAATTATTTAAAAGCACAATTAAATGTTAAAATGACGCGACGCTTCTCGTGAATGACTTATGCATGTGTGGAAGAAATTTCGTTGAGGCGGACGCAACGCCATCTGTCATCAAGTAAAATCCATAATTTCGCTTTGTTTGAAATACGAATGATCTCAACGGTATCATTCGGATATTGTTTATTTAAAAAGAACTAAAATAGTATATAAAAAATGAAAAGGGTGAAAATTTTTGAATTGTATGTATTTTTTGGTGGCAAATAGGAAAAAAATACAAGAAAAATTACAAAAAATACAAAAAAAAAAAATCGGGACACCTTAATCACCTAGAGGTATAAAATATACTTTGCGACCTATTCTCATACCTTTTTTTATTTATTTATTTTTTATTATCGTGGGGAAATCCCTAACGGATACCCATCCTCCCGGGGGAGAGGGTGGGTTATGTCCGACTCGCACGGACTAAAACCCCACGGTGTACCGTCGGCCGCATGTTAGAGGCGGACAGGGACCGTTCTGGCTTTCTGTCTCATACCTACAAATATGTACATTAAAAGTGTCATAACAATCGGTCAAGCCGTTTCGGAAGAATCCGACCGTAAACAAGATTTTTATATATTAGTCTAGCGGGCACGGCGGACGTTGTCCTGCCCTGATAATTAAAAAAAAGTGTGTGTGTACTTATATACACGCGTTAGAAGTTATACTTCTTTGGCGTAACAAGATAAAAATCTTTTCAAAAATTTTATCTTTCGCCTTGTTCTACGTTTGTAGAAAAAGCGCACTAACAATAGAAAAAAGGTATTTAACACATTGAAAGTTTTAATACATAAAAATACAAAGAAACAAAATATTGACTATAGCTAACTTCAGGATGACGGTCTTTCGTGAGGATGTGCGCGCGCATCGTAAAAAAATACTCTCATCATTTTTCCCTAACGCGTCAAAAGAAGTATAACCTCAAAAATACAGACAAAATATATACCTATATCTTCTTCATGAATCACTCTATGTACTGGTGAAAAGCACATGAAAATCCGTTCTGTAGTTTTTGAGATTATCACGAAAAGACAGAGAGACGCGGCAGAGGATTTTGCTTTATATTATGTATTGATATAGTAATTAATGTATAAAAAACTCGCAGTTAGTAACTCGTATCACATAAAAATATATATAATATTATACGAAGTGTTTATAGCACTACATTCATCACGCGCTCTCAGTATACACCAGATGTCGGCAGAAGGATGATGTCTGCGTCGTGAGCGATGAGTGTAGTCGTAGACTATTGAAAATTGACTATAGCTCAGGCTCAGTCAGGAACTGGCAAAACGGCTACTTTCTCTATTTCAATTCTTCAACAAATTGATACAACTGTTCGTAAATATAAAAAGCTCTGATTTTGACTCCGACTAGAGCTGGCGCAACAAATCCAAAAGGTGGTGATAGCTCTTGGTGATCACTTGAATGCAAAATGCCATGCTTGCATTGGTGGTACCAATGGCCGTGAAGATATTCGGCAGCTCGAGAGTGGCTTTCATGTTGTTGTGGGAACTCCAGGCCGAGTGATACCACGACGAGCACTCTGTGCTATCACAATTAAGTTGTGTGTGCTCGATGAAACCGACGAAACGTTATCGCGACCAATGAATGTAGTCCTATATGTCTAAACTTACTTACAGGAAGTTATAGATGTATATACTCTACTCACGATCATGTTATGCCCAATAAAGTGTAAGTTTAAGGAGGATTAAAAATATAATCAAAGGAATAATTGACTGTACGAATACTATAAAATACATTCATAACTTTATAAAACGACAACACCTGCTAAAATGTAATACAATAAACAATTAATAAACTGAAATAAATTTTGACTTGTTTGCTTTATAAGTCTACAATCCACTTCAAACGATTGAATATTAAAATTAAGAAAATACAAATTTTAGTAATATAAATAGTTAAATATTACACAAAAGCCGCGGTTCTACTGATTGATAATCGCCGTCTCGTCACGCCGGTCGTTACACTTCGCTACATTTTACACCAAATTTACATTTACAGCGACATTTATTAAATGATTTATATACATCAGCTATATTCAAAACTAATCACTACGTCAGGTTCTTTACCATTTAACTAACTATCCAGACAGACGCCAGTACTGCAAATGAAACCTTTGTTCCCAAATGAAAAGAAATAAATTTAAGTAATTGAAGCTCAAACCGAGCCGTTCTACAAATGTACGAAGCTCAGAGAAAACGAACATTGAATTAAAATAAATTGATTCAGCGTAATAGAAAAAGAAATGAATACAAAAAAGAATAAATAATAAATACATCCGCGGCGCCGCGAGCCCCGGCTCTGCACCTTCGTGTTAAATATCTCTATTATTTATTCAACATGTCAGTTCCGCTAAACCGAACGATTAAAGAAAAAACCGCTGGATTTGCTTAATACAAAACTTTGACAACAAAAGAATGAATAATTGTATAACCTCAATTGACACATTTATCTCCAATTCAAGTTACTCGTACCTAAGTAGTACTATTGCCACCTGATTTTAAATATTTATTGATAACGTACACGGATGTTGTCTATCTCGTCATTCTCCATTCATATTTTCTCCTTTTTGATTAAAAAGTATTATGCTTTGAAATAGGCCAGTGGTATAACAAAGTCTAGGCTAGTCCGGTGAAGCTGTTAGACCTTGTTGGGTCAATAGCGTATTCAGTTCGAAAAAAAAAAGTATAACAAAGATTATAGATATGTATTCAAGAGCTGGATGAAAATGACGCTTTTGGAACGTTTTGTTCTGCTCCTCAAATGCTTTTCCGATGATTCTCATGCAGTCGCTTGCTAACCATATCGCGTGCATCATGTACTTATTTTAATAAGCTGTTCAGCATCATTTTGCAATATATAATTAGTAATTTCGAAACCATGTATCTGAAAGCTTTTTACTTATTTAATGCTGTAACATTATGCCCGAATAACCTACGTTATATTTTCTTGTTACTACACTGTATATAGTAATTAATAAGTGCGAAGTCGCACGTAAATACTTCTATTGAGTTGGAAACAACAAGTCATAAGAGTTCTAGATTCAAGTAGGCGTTTTGTTGATTTTAGTCGGATATGTGTTGCTCACAGATAAGTCGAAGCTTTATTAAATAATACACTTACGAGCAGTGATATCTTCAAATTGTTTGACAGAGGATTTCTCAATCAAAAATATTTTTTTTCGTGTATTTTCCATCGCACTAGTTACTTTCTGATATTGGCTTTCTTTTATATTTTTTCTTCTTATCCTTCTTTTCTGCAGACTCTTGGTCCGCACCTTTTTTCACTTTCGCTTTTATTTATTTTTTTAATATTTTTTTTTTCTGCGTGAAAATTAATTTCAATCTTTCAATTTTATTTTGTTAGAAAACATATTACAATTGTTACAAATATAATTGATAGACACTATAACCGCTATACAATGGGACCAGATGTTAATATGATTAAAGACCATGGTAATGTATTTGATGTCAGACCTTTTTCTCGAACTGACTACGCTATTGACCTAGCAAGGTCTTAACAACTTCACCAGACTACAATGTCAAACCTTCTTTAACGATCACATTAAAATACTTATTGAGTAATGCTATCGCAAGTTAGACTTCATAATTAGGAATACAAGAGATTTTCAAGAACAAAAAACTTTGAAGTTATCGTATACAGGTCTCTAAGATTACGCTGGGCATGATAGAATTTAGCTAGAGATACTAGTTCTAAAAGGTAAGTGATTACAAAGACCCTACTTCAACCAAATAAGTATATAGTTGCAAGTCTGTACGAATTATTTTGTATACCAGCGTGTACATAGCGTGTTGCGTATTTCGAGTCAATCTTCATCGAATATTTTGATAAACTCATGCGTAATTTTAATAAACTATTAGTGCAGTTCCTGTTCGTTGACTTGTTGACCGATGTTTAGAAAAGTTTGTGTGTCACTTTTTAAGGTATTGTGAAATATTGAAATGAGTGAGGAGAGTCGTTGGAATTTAATGTGCTGTGTTTATATGTGTGTGTGTGTATATATATAACATTATCTGTACCAAATTATATTTATTAGCATATATTTATATTGAAATTTCTGATTAACATAGCAATAGAAGTAACTATTGAACTTCGTTAATATGTTAATAACTCATTATACAATTGAAACATAAATAAAAAAATTGTATGTATCTTTATCAAAACGAACATTACCAATTTATGTTTTATGATTCGGTAGTCACATTGCACGTGTTCAGTGCTCCGTAGTTTGATTCCTTGACAATTTAGTATTTAACATATAGATCAACACTTTTTTGATGTTCATAGTCCTCTACAGTTAAAATAGTTGCAAAATTGTGATAGACGGTTAAATAAAATGTTTTACGGTTAATCCCTGGACTGCCCAAAAATCATAGGGTCTAAAATTTCATACGAATGTACGTAGAGCTCATGATGTCCTGGTCAACAGACAGTATAAAAATGGCTGTATTTATTGCCGTAAAACTTGAACAATAACAAATTATGTAATGTTTGTTACATTATAATTCTAGAAATTAAACTAGATATTTTAGCAATTATCTGAGACGAGTTATAAATTGTTATTCATACCTTATACCCTTATTTAATAAATTATATCTCTATAGATGCAATGAAATTATTAAAACCTCATTATTATTTTGGGTTATTCTCTACTTTCCTTTATTAGACGTAAGTAGAGTCGTCACAACTTTTACTCTTAAAATAATTGTACTCTTATGCAGTTATACAAAAACAGCTATAATTTCCATACCTAACAATGTATTTGCAATTTGTGAACTACGAATATGCGACAGAATACTTCCAGTAAAGCGAGTTTCAGCAAATCCTTCGCTCGGTTTTATCATAAATCATGAATAAATTAACATACGTTATTCCTGCATGATTATAACAATAAAACCTTTAATCAATTCTGTGTGAAATATACAGTTGTGTCTAGGACTCTCTTTATCAATTGTATAATACATTGTTATTGAACTCGACCCCTTCGTATAAACAAATGTGCAATAAATTAAACGATACAATTTATTGTAAAACATTTATTGTTCGTTTCGATTTGTCTTACATAAAAAATAATATTGAATATTTATGTCTGAAATGAAGCAGACGCCGTGTAATATGCATTCATCAAAACAATGTGTTGCATCGCATCGCTATAACTCAACTCGCGCCGTTTTATGAAAACCCATTTATCTCAATCGAGAAGCCGGTATCGGCCTTTAAGCACATCATCTAATGCTGTTTAACTATCTTTATAACGATCAAATGCTAATTCATAAATTTAATTATTAAACGATACGTAACGATGTATGCGTATGTGTTTAAATTGAGAACCGATGAATTCTCAATTCTCAGCATGTTTATTCCTGTTATCTATTATGCAATACGTGTCTCAAATAGTTGTTCACAGATCACAAGCTATTTTTGCAGCTATCATTAAGTTTTTGTTGCTATTACGTCTGCGAGCTCGTATTCAAGCAAAAGTATAATTTAAACAGCAAATGGTGATGAAGGCATGCATCTGATACATAAGTAATACTTGAACCACATTTCTACCGAGTGACCTCTCTGGCCATATCAGAATCACATCGACACAAGTTAAACGGAATTTAGTTGAATGCGTTCTCAAGTCGTGAAGTTGTTATACCTATAAGTTCAAACGCGATGATATTCTAGCGATCGAAAAATAGCGGCAGACGTTCTCCGAGAGTATTTCCATTTGAAAAATTATACAATCTGAATTTAATTTATGTTCTTCGAATAGACAGAGCATTTTTACAAATCGCTATCTCTGATCTCTCGAGTGTGATATAACAGAAACGTATGTAAAATCAACACATTATTCATATTCAAAGATATTATATTAATTTGCAGAATTTATTTCGTAGATAAATACTAGTTCCTGCGTGTAAATCATTCAGATCATGAGGTAAAAGCATTTCGGAATGATAACTCAAACGAATGTATGTTTTCTCGCGAGTGCCCAATTGATTTACGAGATACTCACATACTTGTCTTATTTTTACACAGACTCACCCCCCGCTTGCACTAATAATAATCTAGGCATATAAATAAAATTGAAATATTTGCTGTTTATTTGGACTTATCTCCGGTTGAAACAATTTTTACGAGATTTTTACTAGCAGATAGAGTACTTTCAGAGTATTCTCAGGCTTATCTTTACGATATTCCATCGGGGTTAAGCAGAAGCGATAAAATTACAATTTGAAAAACCAATGAATATTCCATCTAGAACGAGTAGTAAGTATCTATGAAGTAACAAAATCATTTTCCCGCGTACTAAGTTGCAGAAACGAGCGAGTACTTTATTATATACTAGCTGACCCGTGCAACTTCGTCTGCACCAAATTGGTTATCACTGGTTTCAATTGTATTTTTAAAAGCGATAAAATTGAATAAAACTGACACCCGATTGCAGCCACAACTACAGTTTCCAATTGTGAATCCTAACTATCCCCGGTCTCACTCAAACATATACCCAGATTATATGTGATTTTTTATGTAAAACATCTATAGGCGCACCCTAAACTTAAATCGGCCATGGCGACGTTCGTGGTGATTACACACAAGCTTCGCACTATTAACGACCCTATCAGTAAAGCATAAGATTCAAATTATTTTTCTAAACTATTATAATAAAGAGGAATCGTAGTATTTTTGTATGTTAGTTACGAATAAACTCAAACTACTGGACGGATTTCGATAATTCGTTTACCATTAGAATGCTACATTATCCCTTAGTAACATACCGGATTAGGCCTCCCACGGCAGTGGCTGAAGCCTAGGTTCGATCCCTCGGTAGGGAGCCCTTGAGTGCGTTGCTTGCGCGATACGGTGACACACAAATATACATCACTGCTACAACACTACACGATCACCCCCACACACGTGCACGCTACACGCTTACACATGAAAGTGGAAGGGTTTACTTATTCCCCTTATCGAACTGAAAAACTCTCAATTTTCCAATAATATATATATGGAGGAGTTGTTGAGGCGTGTATGCTTGGTACACATATACGTTTCAACAACTCATACATATATAAATAGTTAGCTAGGTTAGCTAAGATAGGTCGCGATTTTGTATGCAACAGGCAACAGCCAAGCCGAGGTGTGCCGTGCACCCTTGAGCTGATTGCCAAAATAAAATCGGATGAGCGCCTTAAGCGCTCGCCTTAGTAGTCCGGTGAAGCTGTTAAGACCTTGCTGGGTCAATAGCGTAGACATTTCGAAAAAAACCCTTAGTAACATAGGCTATATTTATTTTTTAGAAAAAAATTGGGATTTCTACTAAAATTTCAATAATGTAATCAAAGGTATGAAAAATTTTTGGCATAAAATGTATTTCATCGCATGCGCCCCGATAACTATGAATGATAGAACAAAAATATGTTCTACAATATTAAAGAACATATTATTATCTATAAAAAAACCTCACGGCAGCATACATATGTCTACCTATTGTGATTATGTCACTATAACTCCATTTTTGAAATAAATCTTAATAAAAACGATACCATGCGTAAAAGACTATGTTATTCATGTCTATATATTAATCCATATCCAAATAAATTATTTTTAAACTAAGACTGTTTCAGTACCTGTAGATAACTTTTTGAATTATTAAAATCGGCCATTACATTCAAAAGATATTGCGAGTTTTAAAATGTCAATCTAAACGAAATACGCGGGCACACAAAACGCAATCTTTGCACTATTAACGAAATACCTACTCAAAAACCTTTGCAACCCTACTTGTATAATTGTAAGATTCAAATTGTTTCTATTTAATATTATGTAACGTCACAATAATGGCAGAGAGACGCGTGGATAGAAATGTTTTGTCGTCAACGTCGACCGGTTCATGTCCGATCTCACCAAAGTTAAGCAATGTCGGGCGTGGTCAGTGCTTGGATGGGTGACCGCCTGGAGATATTGCGTGATGTTAGCTTTTTACGGGCCAAATTAATCTTCAGTAATTTTTTTAATGTATAGGTATATGTATTTTTTATATTTTTAAATTAGGTGTAATATAATATTTTTATAATATTACGGAATTGGTTTTTTTAATCTTACTAATATACATATACACTGGCCAAAGTCTGACCTAGATAGATTTCAATTACATGTTTTTATTTTTAAAAGAGAGGAGGCTTATTTCCTGCATTAGGTCGAGAAGAGCTGCCAATGATGATGATGATGAAGATTATGGTTTTTTGTGACGTTACATTTCCGAAGCTACAGGTTATAATACGAACTTTGCACTATTGACGAAGTACTCAAAAACATCTGCAACCCTATCTGTATAAACATAACATTCAAATTGCTTTGTCGAACACTCGTCGTACCAGTATTACACGGCATGCACAGAAGACCTTGCGCCCTTTGACATACCGCCAAACACACCGCGCTTGCACCTTTCACTGATTTCTTTGTTACTATTTAATTAGACAATTGACTGTCACGGATTAAACTACGCATTTTTAACGCTATTTATAAATTATGAAACACCGTTCGCAGTTGTGAATGTAACCAGTGTTTTAATTGAAAATATGTCGGACAGCGATAATTTCGGAACTGAAAGTATGCACCCTTCTACAAAGAAAGTAAAATCACACTATGACATATATCTTGATAATGCTATATCTAATACTTTTATAACATACTTCAGTTATCATCGACCAATTTTCACAGTATTAACCAGCTATTCTAAATTTGAAACCCTTGCGTTTTATGGGACAAAAAGTATCCTGGATGTAGCCTTGTAATATCAGTTGTCACTGTGTTAATTTTTGCTTCTATATGGATAACATAGTCTACCTTGATTAAAATTTCTAAAAAAATATTTAATGTACAGATTTCGACTTGTTACAATTTTAATAGTATAGATTAGTTATTAACAATTTTGTGGACGTTTTCGAAGCAGTTGAAATTT
>JACEII010000024.1:6903922-6937286 GCA_014332785.1 Antheraea mylitta | reverse complement strand
ACATTATAACATTTTCTTTAAATTTGTTATCACACTATGATTATATTATTTAATTATATATTTTTATATTCATATGCATTCTTAGACTTTTTAGTGATAAGATAATAATGTTATTATGCCCTTGACGTAGGCACAGCTAATATACGAGCTATATAGAAGTTGCAAAACCATAAATAACGTATCGGGCGGCATTTATGGAAAATCATAAGCTACTACAATATTTTAGATTTTGATATCTTGAGGCAGTAAAGTCGAGCGACGGCTGCGAACCTTTAACAAACGTAGGATCGCATTAAACAGTAGGTAAATACTTCGGAACAGTCTCGGTAAATTGTTGATAGAAACTTCAGCAATTATGTAAATCATAACAAGAATAATATTTATGTGAAATGGACCGTCGAATTAGAACATCAAAATTATTAAATAACAGAACAATACACTTGAAGTTAAGCCATGAAACCGAACGAAATGAAAGAAGATCTCATGAATGAAGGGCGGTATATTGAGTGGTTGTACACGTATTACTGTTCTTATTTGATCTAACTATTTCGTTTATTTCTAACAACGGTCTATGTATATCTGATAAAAACAAAAAAAGGCCATTTCCTATTAACAATTAACTGCAGAACGTAGAATTAAAAGAGTTTTAATATATTTTATAAATTCGGATTCAACTTCTGTTTCTTATCTTATAGTACAATCTGTAAAGTTTTGAGATATTTTACAATTGATTTTACGATGTACATTTTATAGTTTGTAGGAGGATCTCGTTAATAATTATTTGTAGTTATTTTATTACGTATATAAATTGTAATTTGAGATTAAATCTATTTTAGGTGCGTAATCCGGCGACTGGTTTCTGTCGTTTCCCGCTCTGATAGCATTATCATCTATTATGATATCGCGGTTGTCCAATGAACAATTTACATTCTCCGCTCCACACTGTGTAGACGACATAAGTTTTCAATACATATACTAAACCATGGTACGTTATAAAAACCACAGAACGCATCTTCATGCCGTTTTTACCAATATATAAAATGATTCTTAGGCAAGGATTAGGTATAGAATGTCTTATTATCAGGGCGGACAGCGTCTGCTGAACCCGCTAGCTTGAAATAAAAAAGCTAATTAGTTAGTTATTTTTTGCCCGTAAAATTCCCGTTCAAATATTACTTGTAGTCCGGTGAAGCTGTTAAGACCCTGCTATGTTAATAGCGTAGTCATTTCTAAGAAAAAAAAAACCGTTCAAATAGGTCCAGCAGTTTCGGAGATTACCCGTAACAAATAAACATATCGATAGAATTAAAAAAAATGATGATATTTGTAGCACCACAAATATATATCTGTATTCACCGAAAAGTATTTATTTTAATATTACATACAGACTCGGGTCCAGTAGGTCCGGCAGTAAAGGTTCCATGCCGCGAGACCAATAGATTAGATGGCGCCCGGGCGCGCACCGCGACCGCGCAACACGCCAAAACAAAATCGAGCTCTGGCAGATCCAGCCCTCTCTCCGTCCCGCTCACTCCAACCGCGGCTAAGAAGCCTCGCCCACCCCTGCCGGTTACCATCCAGGATAAGCCGCGATGGATATCAGTCTCCACCGCGCTGAAAACCTTAGGCATTCAGTACACGTCAGCTCTCAACACCGCAATCACCATCGCAAGCTAACCGAGTACTTACGAGTACAAAAGTTAGCTTATTTCACATACGCACTAAAGGAGGAACGTCTACTCCGAGTAGTCTTACGCCGTATCCCGGTCGAAATCTCAACAGACGACATACTAGCGTTCCTTAAGAACGAGAACTTCCCCTTCCGAGAGGTACACCGCATGTACCACCCGATTACTAAGTCCAAGTTCAACTTAGTGTTGATCATTCTTGACCGCGCTAAGGAGGACAAGGAAATTTTTAATATCACGTCCGTGTGTGGTCTTACGGGCGTCACGGTAGAGCCCCCGCGCAAGACTCGGACGCCTTCGCAGTGCCATAACTGCCAGGGCTACGGTCACGTAGCTAGGAATTGCCATCTCCGTCCGAGATGCGTAAAGTGCTTAGGAGATCACTCCACTAAGGACTGCCCGCGTACCCCGACCTCAGCAGACCCTCCGAGTTGTGTTCTGTGCGGGAACGCGGGTCATCCCGCGAACTATCGCCTGTCGCCGCCACCCGCCCTCCGCCTCCGCCTCCGCCACTCATGTGCGTGGACGCATTCCCCGGCCTGCCAAGTGCCTCTCGCACCCCGGCAGCGCACGTGCCCACCCCGAGTAGTCGCCTTAGTAGTCCGGTGAAGCTGTTAAGACCTTGCTGGGTCAATAGCGTAGTCATTTCGAAAAAAAAAAGTCTCGATCCGTGCGATCTTTGTACAGTCGTACCATATATACGTTAAGTGAACGCTCGGCTGAGCTACATGGTAGGCAGAGTGGGGGGTGTTAGGTTTTTTCGTTACGGAATTTTTCGATTCGGTCTCCACGCTCAAGGCTTTTTATTATTTTTTTTTCTCGAACTGACTATGCTATTGGCCTTAATGTTTTGGCCTTTACAGCTTCACCGGACTACTAAGGCGAGCGCTTAAGGCACTCAACCGATTTTATATTGGCAACCAGCTCAAGGGTGCACGGCACACCTCGGCTTGGCTGTTGCCCGTTGCATGCAAAATCGCGACCTATCTTAGATAACCTAGCTACCTATTCATGTATGTTTGAGTTGTTGAAACGTATATGTGTACCAAGCATATCTGCCTTAACAACTCCTCCATATATTTTTATCGAAAAATTGAGAGTTTTTCAATTTGATAAGGGAAAAAAGTAAACCCTTCCACCAAAATGTGTAGCGTGTAGGCGTGCACGTGTGTGGGAGTGATCGTGTAGTGTTGTAGCAGTGATGTATGGGTGTGTCATCGTATCGTGCAAGCAACGCACTCGATGGCTCCCTACCGAGGGATCAAACCTAGGCTTGAGCCGCTGCTGTGGGAGGCCTAATTGGGTGTGCGGGAGCTAAATTAACCCCCAGACCGCGGCAGCGCGATCTGTGGTTACGCGGGTGTGGGCGTGAGCAAAGTCTATTATGAGGGACAGGCTGGTACTGATCGTTCGCTGACGTGATATCGTCGGGAGGATCGGTAAAAATGTGTCGCGGACGTCTTCTATAACGCCCAAAATTGGGTACGGGTTCGTAATTCGCGGCGGATACCACTAACGGACTGGGATGAAGCGCGGCTCGCTCGAAATAACTACTCGTAAGTGATTTTATATACGCCCAAATGGACGGCATCTCCAGGGGGCCTAACCAAGTTGCTTATCGACAATCGCTAACGCTAATAGAAAACGGAAAAATGTATGGAGATGACATATCTGAGCGTTAGTTTATCACGTGATATAGCGCTCAGATATGTCATCTTCATACATTTTTCCGTTTTCTATTAGCGTTAACGATTGTCGATAAGCAACTTGGTTAGGCCCCCAGGTCCCTGTGGAGATCCGCCTTCCGGACGAACCAAGGAGCACCGGTAATTTTACGTAGAATCCGGGTATGCAAAATCTGAAGTTTATCGAGATTATTCGCGTGGCCGATGACCGGACAACTATATGTCATTATCGGACGGATACAAATCTTATATATTTTGAGCTTATGTCTGAGGGACAGTTTGCTTTTCTGACAAAGTAAATAATGGAGGCGACACAAGACCATAGCGGCTTTGTCTCGCACTCTCCTAATGTGTGACTCGAACGTTAAATGACTGTCTAATGTGACGCCGAGATACTTGACCTCGGTGGTCCAAGGTATCTCGGTTTTGTATAGCCTTATGGGCTTTAACTTTTTACCGCGCGTTCTAGGATCGAAGAGTATCGCGGCACTCTTTTCGGGGTAAATAGCTATACGCCATCGAAGAAACCAATCACCGAGTGTGCTAACGGCTTCTTCGATGCGATCCCTGAGAACATGCGGCCGCCAGCCAGAGGCGTAGATGAATGTATCATCAGCATAACAACCTACCTTGACTCCTGGGAGCTTAGGTAGGTCGCTGATGAACAGGTTGAAGAGAGTGGGCGCGAGTATTGAGCCTTGCGGCACACCTGAGCGTATCGGTCGGGGCGATGAGAGTTCGCCGTCTACTCTAAAACGGAAGGTTCTATCGGCGAAATAATCACGGATGATGTGAACTAACCTATCGGGTATACCGGCTTGATTTAGCTTGTATATGAGCCCTTTGTGCCAGACCTTATCGAAGGCCTTGGTGACTTCGAAAAAGACTGCTATTGTACGTTTCGGATTAGTGTTTTTCACGGGCGGATCCGGCTTCGGATGCGGATCTTTATTGAAATTAGAAAAAATGTACTCCGTGAGGCGGAGTACTTGATCTGGACAAGAATGTTTGGCGCGAAATCCAAACTGCTCAGGCGGTATTAAACTAAGGTCGGTAATCTTAACCTGGAGACGGTTCAAAAGGAGCCGCTCGTAAAGTTTACCTAGAGTATTTAGTAAACTGACCGGGCGATAGCTATCGGCAAGCGTAGCTTTCTTACCGGGCTTGTGAATTCCTATCACTACGGCCCTCTTCCAGACGGCTGGAAAATGACCCTGGGACATGGCCGCATTGAAGATGCAGACCAATAGATCTATGATGCGGTCAGGAAGGAACTTCAGAACCTCGTTCCTGATCCCATCGGGGCCTGAGGACTTCCTAAGCTTGAGACGCTTGATGGCGGCCGAAACTTTGTCAGATGTTATCGGGGTTAAGGTATCCGCCGGAGGAGACGCGAGTGCATGCTCTGCAGCTGTTTCGATTGACTCGATAATGGAAGGGTCAGTGTTGTCAGTGTTTGGCGAACACTGTTTCTCTAAACTCGCGGCGTGACATTCTGCTTTGTCAGTATTATCGAATGCGGGAGGCAACCCGGGGCCCCTGTCGAGAGGGGGCATTATCGTATCGGACTTAAACTTTCGCGTGAGAGTCCAGAATGACAGGTGAGACAGCTGGAGATCCTCCAGGAACCTGTCCCACATGTCACCCCGGATTTCAGAAATACGAGACTTAACTGCTTTCCGTAAGAAACGTAAGCGTTCGCGGTTCTCAGCGGTCGGGTAAGGTTCGTGAGCACGAGTCGCGGCGTTCTTTTCCGTGATCAATGCTCTCACGTCGTCAGGGAGTATAAAACGGCGTTCGTTCGCCGTTTGTACCTCTTTCGAGGTCTCCCTGACGACGGTCTGGAGATAATCAACCAGGGAATCGATGGCCGAATCCGCGTCGGCTTTAGACACCAACACGTCCGGAATCCTGTCTAAACTGCTAGACGATGGATTATTTTTAAAATATTCACGAAGTTTCGCGTAATCGGCCACTCTGATCGGCGACGGGCTAAAGTCAGAGTTCTGTCCTAACTGTAATACAAACGGGCGATGATCCGAGTAGAATTCGTGTACGACTAATATGAGTCGTACAGGAAGAGCGACATTTTTTAACAAAGCTACATCTAAAACTGACGGTCGGCAGTGATCTTGATAGTGCGTGGGTTCCGGAGGGGCTATGACGTCAAATGTGAGAGCCTCACCTAGTTCGTCGAGTATCCTCCCGTTGTGAGAGGTACACGGACTGTTCCAGACGACGTTCCCGCAATTGAGATCCCCCGCTATAATGACTGAGTCACCTGAGTTAAATAGCGCCTGCAGATCGGATTCGAGTAACACTTTATTCGGTGATAGATACGCGAAGACAAGAATAATATCAGAGTGGGCCGTCATACCTACACGGCATACTAACACTTCCATATGAGTATGCGTGGGCGGATCTAACGACATGCAATACAGCGAACGCCTAAAATAAATTAAGGCGCCACCCCCGCGGGTGACACGGTCGTTTCTGACTATACAGTAATTTGCGATTCTCGGATTACGCATACCCGGTTTTAACATCGTTTCGTGGATGAGGAAAACGTCAATCTGCCTATCGCGTAAAGAGTCAGCTACTAGATCGCGCTGTGTCCGGAGAGATCTCGCGTTAAAAAACGAGAGAGATAGACCGCGTGGTTTAACTTTGTTGAGACTCACGAATTTTAAAATTATTATTTAAACGAAGGTGACCGAGCGAGGCGCTGGATGGTGGCTCCGATAGCCGGAAAACGCGCTAGAGCGGTGAGAAGACCTAGCTCCTCTTCAACCTCAACAATCGCGTGGAAGGCGAGAACCTCCTTCATGTCGTGTTCACGTAGTAGATGCTTCATCCAGTCGTACTTGCTGCAGAGAGAGGATGATGATAAAGCATATGCCGCCTGTGGCGGCGGCGCCTGAGGCTTAGAAGAAGCCTGAGGCTGAGGTCGGGGGTCCAGGGGGCCATAGGGGCCTCCCGGGTTGGGCCGCGCGCGGCACTGAGGGTGGCGAGAACGGTGAGGTCGTCGGCGCGGGCGCTACCGGGACGCGGGGAGCGCCCGGCAGGCCCGAGAAGGCCTCCACGGACATGAGAGGTGGAAGCGGAGAGCGGGCGGCGGCTACAGGCGCCCTGGGCGGCAGCTACAGGCGCCCTGGGCGCCTACCTCGCCTGACGGGGACGTTCTGTGCGCGGCGTGCGGGGACAGCCGCGATAATTCGCGGGGTGATCCGCGTTATCGCAGAGCACACAGCTGGGAGGATCGGGAGTGCCAGGAGTGCGCGCGCACTCCTTCGTGGCGTGGTCTCCCAGGCACTTGACGCACCTGGGACGAAGATGACAATTCTTCGCGGAGTGCCCATAACTCTGGCAGTTATGGCACTGCGAAGGGATGTGGGTCTTGCGTTGGGGCTCAACGGTGACGCCGTTGAGGTCGCACACTAAAGTGAGCGAGAAGATGGCCTTGCCCTCCTGCGACCGGTCGAGGAGAAGGAGGACCATATTGTAGGGAGCGCGGGTGCGTGGGTGGTACATACGGTGTACCTCACGCACTGGGAAGTTCTTCTCCATAAGGGAGAGGGTGACGTCCTCGACCGAAATTTCGGCCGGGACACGGCGAAGCACGACACGAAGGAGGCGCTCGTCCTCAAGAGCGTATGTAAAGTATGTGAGTTTCGATTCCGTAAGGAATCGAATTAACGCGCGGTGATCGTCCGACGTGGGACATTTGACTCGAATGCCCGCCGGAGTGCTAAGGGCATTCTATAAATGACCTTAAGGGTCTTGAGTCGATTTAAAATCGCGGTCCATTGCGACTTGTCCTGAATCGTAACAGGAGGCGGGGGGCGCGGCTTCCTATCTGCGGAACCCGGAGTAAGTGGGACGGAGCTAGGTCCTTTCGGCTTACGCGACGGTATAGCCGGGGTCGCCGGCACACGAGCGCCACCTATGTTGGCGACTTTGTTTGGGCCTCCGGAACCCGATTCCGTCGGGCTGGCTGGACGGCGCCTACTGTGCGAGATGGTCGTATAACCGTCCTTGTCTGTCTGCGCAGAAGGCGCGGGAATCGCGGACTCGGTTGCGGTCGGCTCGGCGGACGCCGTCACGTCTAGCTCCATCTCGGAGCCGGTCTCCGAGCTGGAGCTAGATATCGGGGCCTCAAATAGGCCCTTGTCTCGCGCATAGAGAGGCGACTGCGGGGAGAGAGACGCGAAAGAATTCGCGGTCGGTATTGAGGTTGAATATTGAGCCCTCGGAGGGCCGCGACGCATCTTCGATCGCAGAGTTAATACTCTCCTCGTCGAACCCGCGCGCGCAGAGGCTGAGACGGAGCCTATCCACATTAATCGAGTCCATCGCGGTGGACTGAGAGGGAGGGGCCGCGAGAACAACCTCCCTGTCTTAAGGGCAGGGGGGCACGCCAACGGTAAGCTAACGGGCTATCCCGAGCCCGAGCCAAGAGAAACTGTAGGCGAAGTGCAATGCCTCACAGGGGTGTCCTAACTTGCCTAGGGGGAGGCCCTAACAAGCCCGAGGCCGAGAACGCAGACCGGTAAACCGGGCTACGCCCAAACAGACACCCGGGGATGGAAAAAGAGGAAAGGGAGGGTGGGAAATTCGACACCTGGACTAGACTAGGCGACCTCGCTAAGGCCTAGCTACCCAGGCCCGTCTACCTTTGCAGTAGGCCGCGTGGACTACGGCGAGCGGGCAGGGCGCTCTAACCCACTTCGTTGAGCACCGTGAGGTTTCCGTGGGTTGGCCAGACGACTGGACTATATGCAGCCCGATTTTTCACTGAAAAGTGCAGTTTGCTACGCTCAAAATGGAGCGCCTGCGATTGACTTCACTGTTCCTTCAAAAAACAGGACAGAAACGCGACGAACTCAGATAGTGACAGCGCGTACGATGTACAAAGCACGAGACACGCAGCCGAAGAACGATCGAACTGGCGATAACACTTCGAAAAATAACGGTCACTTTCTGAGCAACGAATGCACGTCTGACTCGCGCGGCGACACGAATCGGACTCTCCTTTTCCACGCTCAAGGCCCGCGATAGAAGCTATGCAATAGCTTAAAAAGGAAAAAGAGAAAGGTATTATACACTACTCGCTTGTGTATACAACTGTCGCGCCTGCGCACGTCTCATTTAACTCCTCTATCTCCTCCAAGCCTGCCGTAAGGAACTTCGTTCCAATAAAACTTTATAAATTGGTTTTGCTCGCATAAATATAGGTGAAAGGTACCCTTTTTTGTATGTGTATGCAAAATGTCATGACAGTCGGTCGAATAATGATGACGTGAAATCGTAACAAACAAACTGAAATTCCATTTATAATGTCAGTTAGGATGAATGACACATTCCTAATTCATGACATTGCGAACAAAAGAGAGTTCTTCTTAACATCGTTTTATTTTACTCGTACCATGCGGTACGCTTTGCAATAAAACAGGTTAATAATCTATACTAATATTATAAAGAGGTAAAGTTTGTGATGTTGTAGGGGGTAATCTCAGAAACTACTGGTCAGATTTAAAACATTCTTATAGCTCATTTATCGAGGATGGTTATAGGCTATATATCAAAACGATAAGACCAATAGGAGCAGAACACCAATGAAGAATGTTTCAAAATCGTTTTTTTTTCCTTAAGGGCTTCCGCTGCGTGTTAACGTTAGCCCAAAGCGTTCTTGCGAAGTCGCGGGCAGAGGGTATTAGATAAATAAAGAGAGTTTATCAAGTCGAGTTCCTACAAACAGAATAGCAATGTGCACGTCGCCGTTGCGTGTTATGAAGGCCATATCTAACAAAAATATTGAACTGTACAATTTGTTCAGATGATAATGTGCTCCGATCGACTCTGTTGATGACCTAAAAAATAAACAAATGAATAGTAAACACACTATAAGGTTATCTGCCGGCTTGCTTTGTTCATCAAAGACCTCTGATAGTAGCAGTCCAGCCCTGTAAATACTTTTATTTCAACTTTTATTGTGAACTCAATATTCGACACCACGGACATTAAGAGAACTAATGAGCCTGAAGTAAACAACGCCTTATCGTAATAAATTTTGACATACACGCCCATTTTTATATACGTGTCAGCTGTAAAGGCAGCAACGCCGTCGATATTGGAGTACTCTGTCTAGTTGACTAACTATTGCGGTGGGACTTATTTAACAATATACTACAACAATATACTACACATAATCAATAAAATAGTATATTTTTAATTTTTTTTTTCACTGTTAATAATCTGATTGGTAATTAAAATGGCACAAAATAAAAAAAAATGCGGACACAAAGAGAAAGAGATCGTAGTATAAACGAGCACATCACATATTTAATTTAAAAAATGTATAGTAATAACGTAAAGAACTTTTGTGATAGTTTTTACAAAAAAAAGCATCGGTACTATCCCATAGTATTGATATTAAATTTAAATCCTTTAAGTTATGAGATTCTATAACTAAATATTTCTAACTTCTAAATAAAACTAACGCAACATATTTGAAAAACTTTCCATTTCCTTGTTATTTTTAATACTTATACGTAGGTTATTACAGGATTTATGCATTTATTACATAATTGTATGAGTACATATATTATACTAGCTTCTGCTCGTGACTTCGTCCGTATGGAATAATGACTCTGGGCTAATTAACACGCAGAGGAAGGAAGCTCTCAAAAGGAAAAAAAAACGATTTTGGAACATTCTTCATTAGCGCTTCACACCTAATGGTCTTAGCGTAATGATAATTCTTCGATAAATGAGCTATCTAACACTGAAATAATTTTTACATATTTCGATACAAACTCTCATCCCCTATTTCCTATTGTTATTTTAAACCCTTGAGGGTAAAAATTTTACACACTTTGAATGCCATATTATATCGAATAAACAGCTTAAAAAACAAATAACAAGCTTTTAGCTTAAAAAATGACGATACTTCCATACACCTTTTCATTGTTCTGTCAACCGCGTACAACCCTTTTTTCACATTAAAAAGACTACTATCTGTCTACTAAATTTCATTTAAATGTGTTCAGTAGTTTCGACGTGAAAGCGCGACAGACTGACAGACAGAGTTATATTTGCATTTATGATATTAATAAAGATTGAGTGTATTGTAAAAAAATCCAATCTTTCTTACTACTCATTCTTTGCATAAATTATAATATAACATAGCAGAGAAGTCGAAATGAACAAACTTGAATAGAAATGTTAGTTTTAACAAAGAATTTTTAAAGAATTTCTGTTCTTATTGAAAATATTTTGAAAGACTTGTTTGGAACATTTGTGACTTTTTTAACAAAGTTAAAAAAATATTTAATTAGAGGGCGGCGCTGTCTTCGTGCAGTATTAATATATTATTTGCGTTAATATAACTCATCAAGATTAATACGTTACACGATATTATAGGAGGAATGTTTAACTTTAATTACACGTAAACAAACTGACGTAGAACAATGTGTTTGATAATAATTACTGTTTAGTTTGTGTTTGGATTCGCGTGCAAACTGTACTGTGTACGTACACGCGAATCTGTTTGCGATATATCTAATACTACAGTTTAGTTATAAAGGCCCAAAGATAAACTGATTTCATCGGTTTACAACTAAGAAGGTATAATTGTTCTTGCCAGAGAAAACGATACTACATAACACTGAATGAATCGGTCACAAGGAGTGCGGTGTTCATGAATTATTTATAAATGTGGTGCATTCATATTGTTAATGAACTTATTATATTTAAACGGTAAAGCATGTTCGAGAGTACAGACTAAGAATGACGTTCCTTTTTACACTAAACACCATTGACAAGTGACCTGGGGCCTGATTTGTAAGTTGTTTCAACGTTCCAAGCATATAATTGTGAATGGTAATGGTTCTAAGCAATTGTATGGAATAGCACAGATTCGCGTGGCGCGACGTTGTATGATTGTTGGTGCCCGCGCTGCCTCGTTTATATTAACTAATTTGTATAATAATGTATATTTTTGGAGAGACTTTAAAACGATTGAAGTCATCACTTAATTAATAATGAATTTATGTGGGTGTGTAAGTTTCACGATAATTGTAGGACGCAAAATCACTCGTTTTTACATCTTAAATATGCCTGCAGGAGTTAAGAGTGAGTTTTGATAAACTAAAGTACTAACCATATAAAATATATAGGTACTATACTAATTCACCGAGAGTAAAAACCAAATATCAGACCAACTTACCCCCTTAATATGGGATTTTTGAAATATTTGATTGTGATGAGCCTGTAAAGCGTGACCTTTATTTAGAGTTTACTATGTTTGAGTCACATACACTCTGTAAAACAGGAAAATTAGAAATGGCCCACAAACAGAGATACGCTTATGAACGTGGTGGTACAGCACCGCTACACTCTATATCTAATATTGGAACCAGCGTTTGAAGTCTACAATATAACGAGTTATATATATATCTCTTGTGAACTATAAAAACTAAGTCATAATCTGTTATATATTTGCGGTATAACAGTTTATGTCGAATTTATAGCTTATCTGTAATAACTCTGTGACGGCGCGACGCAGTGTGTACTGAGTCTAGCTGGAAATTATTACAGGTTCACGTGTTAACAATTTATATCTAGTTTTTCTATAGATTTATTAAAGAGGGAGTCTAAAGTATATGAGGGTTATTCACATTTCACTACATATATTTAAAAGAGTTTATGTGACATAATACTTAATAAATATTACTAAACACGACAATTTTATGTAATTGTCTAACTTATAAATAAAAGGGTGTATAGAAGAGATCCTGATCCTGATATCCTGATATTTATGTTTCAAAAGGTGAAAGTATATGAACTGTCAACATTCTTATTAAATAGTAGCTGTATCAACATGCAATAATTCAAAAAGCGGTGCGAGTCGCGCGTCCCAACCTCTTTTACAATATACACCACTACTCTCTACACCAAGTTTTCCGTTCTTCTGTAATATACTCTTATGTTCATATTCAGGTATAAATACTCAATAACTCAGTCGTATTCGTAAATTATAAAACAATTCGTATTTAAACATTTATTACGTAAGAATCACAGACAAACAATATTCATGTAACCCGTAAAATGTAACCATAGTATACAGAATAATCTTGTTTTTAGCTTGATTAAACCGAACAAAAGAATTATATATTCCGTTGTGATGTGACAGATTTTAAGTAGATAGTTTGACCGGCAGACCGTCGCATCGCCGTCGACAGTTTACGAAGATAATAAATTTGGCAATCTGTGGTCTACATTGTAACTGAATTCCTAAACTCATTGTGTAGTGTAAACATGTAACAGCGGGTCAACTGGGAAATACAATTAATGCGACGCTCACATTATTACCGATCAATTGTTATATTCATGAAGATATTGTAATTATCATAATTCACATTAAATCTTAAATTATATCAAATAAACAAAAAGGAAACAGCTCAAATAATTTTATTTTTTATACATTACTAGAGGACCCGGTGTACTTCGTATCACCTATCTTAACAAAATGAAAACTCTCTCTTCGCTGAAATGGCTAAAAATTTTGATCTGTAATGTCAGACTTTGCCATTTTCATAGGTTGTTATACAACACAAAATGTCATAAAAAAATTATATCAAATGTCTTTGAAAAGATAACGTAAGTTTAACAGTGTTTCAAAATAAAATCTAAATAGTTCTAAGGTTATTAAGTAGTAATGTATTGCTCGTTTCGCAAAATGTGGATGGAGCTGTAAGACAATCTAAATACATGTGGGTTCTTGCAACTATCTATTACGCTTTGCTGAATGTAAAAGAATAACCGCAGATTGCTTCATTTTTTTTGGTAAATGTAGTCAATTCTTAATCCGAACAAAACGTATTTATAGTGCTAAACTACAAGAAAATCAATTCAGGAAAAAATGTCCATCAAATAAAAATTAGACACTGGATGATAAAATGGAGAACTTACATTTCTAAATATAACCCCCGAAGAACTAAACGAAATAGAAATGATTGAAGGAAGCCAGGAGCAAAACATGGTCGGTGTTCTGGTACACCTAGACTTATCGGAGCCATCAGTGCCGCCACATCACCGTCGCATCCCGCTGTGCCGAGTCCTAACAGCTCGCCTGGTTTGCCTTCGCCATCAGGTTGATCGATACCGATCAAAATTTTCATAACTCTCGGAATATATAAATTAAAGTTTACCTACAATAAAATCATTGTATTAAGTTTATTTTGGTCAGATATATTTTATTAAGAATACATATAAATTTCACATAAATCAACACGCACACTGACTCACATTCAACATTAAGTATGTTTACACCATTCTAATTTCGATCTGTTATCAAATGAAACTTCCTAACATTTCGTATGAATACAACATTTTTGTTTAAATATAAACTGAGTTATACAATCAATCAATTTAAAGCTTTCTGATAAACTATATTTTCCTTTTTTTGAGATGTGTAAATATATAACAATGGTTGTTTTTCGATGCGCGAACACGCGACGCACAATTTCCATGTTCGACACCGGGAAACTAATGGAATGCAACTCGTTCCATTTTCACAGGAGTACTTCTTCTTCGGTAACGCTAGATTTGATTTCATTTTGCTCGCTTTTTTGTGTTTTATGTGCTCGAACTCGTTCCATTCTAATCTTGTCTATTTAATTATTATTCACTTTAGAACACAATTCTGCCATACCAAGACGAATGTTATCATTATCAGTCTCCCGGTGTTCATCAGTGCGATTTACACGTGGGGTTGCTCGTAGCACATATCATTGACTTCGACGATCTATTTCAGTTCGACTTTTCCTTGGCATTTTCAAACAATAAGGTAAATAAATTTTACACACACAAACTTATGGTAGAGGTTTTTTATAACGGTATAGTAGTGACAGAATGATATTTAACTTTATAACCTTTCGTCTGACGTTTGACAGTCTAAAGTTTGACAGGAAAATAGCTAGAACAGTTTGTATGGGAAAATAAAATTGTTGTTTTTGCTATCTTACTCGCAATTTTTCAATATTTTCTTTTAAACCTTCCCTGGACTACGGCGAAAATGTCAACACCAAAATCAGCTGAATCAGTCCAGCCGTTGTCGAGTATTAGCGAGACTTACGAACAACAATTGATTTTTATATATATAGATTGATAGGTAGGTGGAAAATGAACAGGCGGATCACCCGATGGCAAATGATCACCGCCGTCCATAGACACTAGCAACACTAGGGGAGTCGCAAATACATTGCTGGCCTTTTAAAGAAGTGTACCCGCATTTTTGAACGTTTGAAATATTCCTAATACTCCATGTAAAATGTGTAGTAATAATCATAAGGGACTTGTAATATATGACACTAATACGAGAACATCGTTCCAAAAATATTTAATTATAAGTTCTTCGCTTAAGCAGCGCACTGGATTCGGTTTCAATCTAACTTTTTCCAACTTAAGATAGTATGTTTCTTCAGCGTACATTTTTCATCAAAGAGCCAAAGCTTCACCGTCGTACATGACCAGAAATATATGGATGCGAGGTTATTTCGTCTTTAATAATCGTTGCGTAATACCAATTTCATTATTTACTTAATTGGTATACAGTGGGGAATAGTGAGAGTATGGATACGTGGATACTCGGCGTAAGTAGCAGCAAACACAAGAGCACAGTAACCATACATCAATCTAATTGATTATATGTATTTAATAGTCTGGTGAAGCTGTAAAGGTCTTGCTAGGCCAATAGCGTAGTCAGGTCGAAAAATGTATTTAAAGTGTAATTAACTGAAAAGGAAGGTCCTTCACATAATCTGTGTACCATACTGGTGGATATGGTATGTGAAGCGTAATATATGATAGGCTAGTATGCTAGAATTTGTTTTCTTCCCTCACGAACTCAAAGGCCCGTCTAGAGGTTCAGGATCGAAGTTAAATGGCCGTCCTCAGGGGCAAAACCGCTGATTTCATGGAATTAGGTGCCCGTTATCAAAGTATTAATCGCGGAGGAATTAATACAAAACTCGAAAAAAGACAGTTTTATATATTGGTGGAGATCTACGCTTCGATAGATCATTACGCACCGTTTACCAATAAAGGGTTTTGAAGCAAATTAGATACGCATATTATAGACAAATAAATCAACGCGCTCACGCCCCCAGTCGTATCGAAAGAGTTAAGATCGCGTTGATCTGCAGCTTTGAAGTTGCTCCGTGAAGGAGAGAAACACGTGTAATTAATTATGCTCATTACAAGTTAATGTGCAACATATTTTAATTGATTTTGTTTTTTTTATAATTACAGTTACACGCCAACAGCGTAGCCAGGTAATACCGTCTACCAAAGGCGCGTTGTTTTATAAATTTTATTTACTAATATTTCGCTCTTTCTGTAACTAGTTTCAAATTTAACTTATACAGGTACACCTCACGCAAATAAAATCAAACGTTTTTCGTTGCAGTGAGACGAATAGCGGTCAATTAATTCCAGGCAGAAGGGCAAAGTAACGTCTTCTTCAATCAAACGTAGTCCTTAGTTTGAGCTCTCTAAATATGTGTGTTAAAGTACTATCTGTTGTACCTATCACTTAAAAGTTTCGGTGGCCCAGGATATAATCAGACGAGTCTCAGTTTCTGTACTTGCCTTTTTTTCTCGAACTGACTACGCTATTGACCTAGCAAGGTCTTACAATCTTCACCGGACTACTAAATCGAGTCAAATATAATAAATTTATATTCTTATCGATACTAATCATGTTTTTTTTTTAATGTAGCACGGCAAAGTGACTATACAATGCCTGATGGTAAGCATAGTACAATCCAAAAACAGTGGCGACCACCGAGAGACATACTATCCATCGCCGGTCACCGCTGTCATGCCGGCCTGCGTAAGTGTCTCTTCACGTTGCCCTTGAAGGACCCCATGTCATAGGAAGGAGGAAATACACTGGCCGAGAGATTGTTCCACAGCTTCATGGTACGGCAAAGATAGGACGTAGCGAACTTTTTAGTTCGTGCCCAGATAGGATTCACCGTAAAACTGTGGCTCCGAAGACCAGCGCGCGTGGTACGGTTATGAAAAGGAGAAGAAGGGATCAGATTGAATAGCTCATCAGAACACTCACCATGATACAGACGGTAGAACACGCTCAGTGAAGCAATGTCTCTGCGCAACTGAAACAGCTCTATAGATTCTGTAACGTTTGTGTCATTAACAATGCGGACAGCCCGTCTCTGCAACCTGTCCAGGGTATCCAAAAGGTACTTTGCCGAACCGTCCCAGAGGAGCGAGCAGTATTCCACGCATGGCCGAACTTGTGCCTTATAAAGGAGATATAGTTGTTCAGGCGTGAAAAAACATCGCACCCTGTTCAGGATTCCGAGTCTCCGAGACGCAGTGGAGATCACGCTCTGGATATAATCTCTGGGATTGAGGTCGCTGCGAATATCTACGCCTAAGATATTGAGACTGTCTCGCATTGCGAGCGAGATGTTCTGAAGAGTTGGAAGGGGGTGAATGGGGATCTTTTGCAGGTAAACGCGCATACTTGTGTTTTGTTGGCATTGAACTCAACCAAATTACTTGTTCCCCAATTTGATATGTGAAGCAAAGATTGGTCGAGTTCAATGACTAGTTCCTGCCGTCTCTTTTCTGTTTCTCCCTGACCGCAAGAAGGCTTGCTGTAATATAACTCGTGGATGGTACTATCGTTTGCATAGCAATGAATATGGCCTAAAGGCAACATATCATTGATATGCAGAAGAAACAGAGTAGGCGAAAGTACAGAGCCTTGTGGAACTCCAGCATTTACTGACATGAGCTGCGAATCACGTCCTTCGACAAGGACAAGAATTCTGCGCTCATGCAGAAAGCCAGAAATCCATTTGCATAGGTTGTCAGGGAGTCCATACGCCGGAAGCTTCGAAAGAAGACCACGGTGCCAGACCCTATCGAAGGCCTTGGCAATATCAAGACTGATCGCCAAGGCCTCTCCGTTCTTGTCAATTGCCTCCCCCCAGCGGTGCAACACATAAGCTAGAAGATCACCCGTTGATCGGTTTTGGCGAAAACCATACTGCCGATCGCTAATTAGCGAGTGATCTTCCAGATAGCGGACAAGCTAGGTGTTGATGATCCGCTCCATGATCTTGCACAGCACTGAGGTTACGGCAATTAGACGGTAGTTGTTAGGACCTGACCGATCCCCCTTCTTGGGAATCGGTTGAACATTGGCTTCTTTCCAAGCTCGAGGCACGACACCAGAAACGTAAGACAATCGGTATAAGCACGTAAGTGTTGGAGCTAACTCGGCTGCACATTTTTTTATAACAACCGCTGGGATACCATCCGGACTGCTAGCCTTTCGAACATCGAGTGATCGTAGTTCTTTTAATACGTCACGTTGCTTGAATCGTAATTCCGGCATAGTGACACCGCAGTATGGAATAGTAGGTGGTTGCGTGTTACGATCATCGAGCCAGGAATTCGTCGCAAAGAGATTGCCTAATAGTGTCGCTTTCTCTTGCGGCTCATAGGCCAGTGTCCCGTTAGAGTACCTCAGTGGCGGCAACGTTGACCGACAAAAATTAGCTTGTACAGTTTTGGCAAAACTCCAGTAGGTTCGACTGTTAGTCGGATGACTTACGAGTTCATGACCTAAGCGTGCAATGCGTTGGCATCCGCTCTATTATAGGCCCTCTTACAAGCTTTGGTAGCAGAATTATAGGCTGTTTTGAGGGTGTTGATATTAGGATCCTTGTTAGCGCGACCCTTGATCCAATCACGGTACGTGGCTTGCTTCTTACTGACAGTATCACCACATTCGCGATTGTACCAAGGGCGTCCCCCGCGTTTACCAACGATCTCAGAGGAAGGAATATAATACTCCATTGTCATTCCAATCTCGTCGGCAATGGCATCGGCAATCGCTGAAGGAGGAAGAAAACAGCGTCGCTTCCATGGAAAGGAAGCGAAATAATCCCGCATCCCGTCCCAATCTGCTGACGAGTAGTGCCAAACTTTTCGCTTAATTCTTATTGTGGGTGGAGGTTGAGCGCGTGGCACATATGATACAACAAGGCAGTGATCCGATGTGCCCAAAGGAGCATTGACCGACACATCATACCCAGTTGGATGGCTCGTTAATAGAAGGTCCAGTAAAGAGGGCGCATGACCTGTGATATCAGGAATCCGGGTGTGCTGGATTACTAGTTGAGTCAGGTCATGTGTTAAGGCGAATGTATGAGCAGTTCGTCGTGCATGGTCCGTCCTAGAGGAACCCAACCACATTTCGTGGTGTGCGTTAAAGTCCCCTAAGACTACCAATTCCGCAGTAGGAAACTGCTCTTGTGCGTCGTCTATTGCCTTACTCATATATTCAAAGAGCCGAGTAGTCTCAGCATCCCCATCGTGGGATCTATAGAGGCACACGTAGATACGACTTTGAGTGCCCAGGTCAACGTGTAGCCAAAGGATGGAAAAGGAAGGATCCTCCACGCAGCGCAAACGACGACAACACACCTCCGACCGTACATACAGACATACACCGGCTTTAGCTTGAAAGTTCTCCTCAAGCTGGTAGCCGGAATAGTGCAAATAAGATGTGTCGGCCGGACGACGAATCTGTGTTTCGGTCAAGAAGAGCATTTCAGACTGAACCATCTCGAGATGTTGATGGACGGCATTTAAGTTAGAATGAAGTCCACAGATGTTACAGAACTCCATCATAAAAGCGGCGTAGGGGTTGTGCACCGCTGTTGAACCACGATCTGTTGTTTGCGCTGTCATGATTTTTTCAAGGATGAAAACGTGAAGAGCGAGCAACCTTCATCCTAACCCAAAGGTACTCAATGTTTGTCACCGACTCACTAATTCTTGCAAGAATTGCACTGACCCGGCAGACGGAAGGGCCCCCGTACCCCCTCGGAATAGGTCACCGGGACCCCAAATCCGGTCACCAACCGGTACGACGAACCTACCCAAGATTATGCGCGGCATGGTGAGGCATCCTCTCAAGGTGGTTATTCGTGATTGGGCCTCTGTACTATACCGCGGGCGGCCAGCGGAACAACCGTTTCTACGAGTCTCCCTGGCCACCCAGTCAATGCAGTTCCCTTAGGAGGTGAGCCGTTGGGGAATCACACTGATACCTGTACCGAGACGAAAATTGTCCGGTAGCTGGATATGCACAGGCTGATCCCGGAACACGACACGCAGAAGCGTATCACTATGACGGGCTTTTTCGCCATATACATGGTGGTTGCGACCCAGTCAGATTTTAAAACCCTACCACCCCGCATTCGCCATTGCCTCGTTCGTTATTCAGCAGGGTGCACCACGTGCAGGTGAGGTTGGCTTGAGTGTCTCATTTCTAATGGTGTTATTCGACACCCCTTACACCCCATCGAAACCTCTTACACCCCATCGACACCCCTTACACCCCTTCGACACCCCTTACACCCCAATTTTTTGAAGTACGTATTTATAAAGTTTTGTTCAACAAGTACCTTGCTAGTTTAAGGCCGGAACGGCGCGGCGCGGCTCATAGTTTCACTGATATAACATGCACTGTGGCCTGCTATCAAACTACATTCAACGGAATTCCGTTAGATATTGGACGAGATTCCGTAGTGGAGAAAATTGAAAATCTGTCTACGGTCCTAGAAAGCTCTCAGGGTCTTAGTATGAGATCTGACTCGTAGCGACATGTGCTAGCACACATTCTCTACTGATTCTTTTGTAAGTTTTTGTAAGTAAGCATTAGTGTGCGGTAATACAAACACATAGATAACCTCTTTCAGAGGCGAGTTTACAGCGAATATATTTACATATTTTCTAAAGTACTTCATGTGTAATGCAACTCACTCTTGTGCTATTATGTTTTAGATAAAGGTGTTATTTTCAACGCAAAAGTATGTAAGATACAGTACATGATTTGACATTTGTGAAAAATGTATATGTGTGTGTTACACGATTATATGTCAAAGATCGATAAATTCGAACACTGTTTACCAGATTACCATAAAAGTTAGAAAGGATAAGTAGTTTTTTATGGTGAAAGTTTTTATGGTATCCATTTTGCCACGTAATATCTAACTTTGTTTTGTCAGGGTTTCCATTATGTAGCAGGTTGTTTCTTTTAATTTACCTATCGCTTTAATTTGTAATTTATGCAATAAAAATTTTCAAACTTAAAAAATACTGAATCAATATACTGCATTACACTATAGATGCTTTCGGAGGAAATTTAATGTTCTCTAAAAGAAACCTTACGATAAAATAACTGCTTCAAATTTCAAATCGAGTTAATAGTGAATTTTACAATTTCTTTATTTTTACTACAAATTACAAAATTTCATTTGAAATAAAACAATCTCATATATAGTGTGAAAATGAGTCGATTACAAATATATATGATCGGTATAACTTAGTACTAAAAGTAGTTAATCCATCCCGTGCTGTAGGCGCAGTCAAAGGCCATACACATGTTTTAAATAATTATGTTAGATTGAACAACACAATCACATACTAACTTGACGAGTAGTAAGTTTAAATAGAGGTTTACATTGTTACAGGATTATATACAATATCAAAATGAATTATAAATGTCTAGCAATAATTCCCACTCTATACTTCCATTAAAATCGCAATAAAAAATACAAAAAAGGTATAAACTAGATCGAGCTTTTGCTTATTAAACTTGCTTAAAAGACGCTTACTCAGTGTAGGTAAATTATGTCTAATTTGGTTAATGTTGCTAACTGATAAAACTGATATGCATGGCCACTTAATGACGAACAATACAACATAAATATGTCGAATTTAATTTTATTATTGAAACTATAGCAAAAATATGAAGAGTATTTTTTTTTCGTATAAAAGTTCACATATGAATGATGTTCACTGACACTTTTTTTTCTGTTTAAAAATACAGTCTTCCGTAAAAGACAAAAGCATAACAAGAGAAGGTTAATTAAGAAGTGTGCACGTCAACCCGTCTCGGTGTCTAGCACTCTAACAACAACAGGTAACTCGACGAGGCTCGAGGCGCGTCGCACCGCATATTAATATTGGATTATTTTACAAAATAACGTGTCGTTAGGGCGGCTGATTAGCTAGTTCGCCACTCGAAAGTGTCATGTGTCGGACCCTTTACAGGTTCGGCTCGCTACGTAAATATAAATTTATAATATTTCTCTTGAAAGGAGTGAGAGGTGGAAGCCGACCGCGTGATCTCGTTTTTGTGTCATTAATTTGCCATCAATTAGGCAGAATTTTCAGCGACAGAACTGTATCCAGACACATTGTTTATGATGTATAGAGCGACAAACATTTCTTACAATGTAAAAATATCATAATATTTCAGCGCTTTGACTATGATTATTAACTTAAGTTAAATGACGAATAGTAAACACACATTATTCAGTTAACTCGCAGAAATTTAAGCAAACTTATTATACTCTATGTATATGTATATTATAAAGGAAACCGAGTTAGTGATATTATTTAAACTGTTAGTTGAAGCGGAGGATAAGTGAGCTTAGTGTGGCACTCTCAGTGTCGTCAGATCAGATTATACTTAGCTCCGTGTGTGTAATAAATGTATGGCATTATTCAGAACAATAACGCTAATGAAATATTTTAAAATATTATAAAGAAACAATATTATAATTACTATTCATTTCACCTTCTTTTAATTCCTTTTATGCTATTTATTACTGTGCTAAACAAAATGAAACAAACACAAATTCTATCTTTCTAGAGTCTTTTAGTCCTTAAGTGGTAGAGCCACGCTGAAGCTATTACTGGCTTCAGTATGAATGGGTCGGCCCGTCCGGGATACTACCATCCGTTCAGAGAAAACCGACGTGAAGTAACAGCGCTTGCATTGTTGCGTTTCGTTCGGTCAGTGAGAGCGCTGAAGACCCTCCCCCTCCCGCTCCTCTCCCCAATACACAGGTTGACAACGCAATTGCGACTTCTCTGGTGTTGCAAGTGTATATAGAAAAGATGGTGATCACTTAGCATCAGGTGACCCACCTGTTCGTTTACCTCCTGTAATATAAAAAAAAATCCTCAGATATCTAAAAGATCAATTCATCTGAATATATATATTTAATATTTAATGCAAAAAGTTCGTTTATAAAACCCACGTTTTTAATATTTTTGAAATAATATTTAATTGTTGTAGTACAAGTGTTTATTATGTATAATATGACAAAGCGACCACATAAGAGGAACAGAAGACGAACTGACCGACATTCGTCTTCGCGAGACATTGATGTATCACGTTAACCAAAGGGCAGAGTTCGCCGCGTGACTACTCTGTCCTCACATTAAACAGCGCAGCGTTGTGGACACCCTACTGGATATTTATAGATCACAAGAGAGATACGCGGCTAAATTGCTCTGAACGCATCATCTGCAGCAACTAGTTGTGTGCTACTTCACAATACACGACACTCGGATATGAAACTCCAAGGGTAACGTAAGAGATCAGAGCACGCAACGTCACTCGCTTAGCGCTGTATTGTTTATTATAACATAGAATATAATCATGTTTAGAATGTTGTGCGAATGAATTTATTTGATGATGATTTATTTAACTTTTACGTGATTCTAATGTAGTTTAAACGGAAAGTTGATGCACATAGAGTCATATTTAAAAACGACTAAAACGTTTAACAAGTGCTTAATATAAACTGTTATAGAAATTAATTTCGACTACGAGTGATGTGCTGCATCTGCTTTTAAAGTTCCACGCCAACTATAATCTCACATAATATTGTGAGAAACGCCATATCATTGAATGAAAATTGTCTCAAAACGTTCATTCATTTAAAATTCAGGATCAACTAAACACCCAATGAGCATTTAAATGAAAAAGAAGTTAAAAATATTGGTAAAGTTTTTCATTTAAAAAAAACTAACGTGCGTGCGCCGGAACATGTAAAAATATATTGGAACTTTGATCAATGGGTTATTAACTCATGTCCATGATTATAGCTTAGGCCTTAGAAGGTGGCAGGTATACACTTTTGTAAGGACTACAATATGTATTATCAGTTTTCTGAAATCTAAGAAATGATTATTTACAGTTTGTGTTTTAATCTGGAACCTAGGTTGAATGTGTGTTATGATTGCAGCAAACTTGTTTCTAGATTATTCTGTCAGTTTGTTTATATGATTTTATAAAATTATTGTGAAGCTTAAAACTATTCGCTTTAGATACTTTTCCGTATTACGTGATGGTAACTACATTGAACAGTTTCATACTAATAGCATTCAAGTAGAAACTGTAGTATACGAGGCGTGGTACTAACATCCATTGAAAGTTTTAAAAAAGTATTTCTTTTAAGTGATGGATCACCAGTACGTATAGTCTCTACTGAACTCATTGTGTAATTTGGGTACCAGACAAGGCGGGCGGTAGCGAGGGCGACGGCGCGGGCGGTCGCACGAACACAACTCGGAAAACACGCTTCGTTTGTTTTCAGAACTGACATTCATATCATTTTTATTAGAGCGTTTGCTCCTCAACCGTGTAATCTTTTGAAGAGACGGATGAATAGACGTTAATAGTTCATAAGAATCAAATCCCTATATAAAAAATGGAACTTTACCGTCACGTCACAGGGTATTAGCATTTTTTAAAATTTACGACTCAAATTATTAATATTTTAGAGATGAATGTATATTTTGTTGATCCTTTTTAGGTCAAACAATGAAAAGTAATAATACATTTACAGTAAGCATATTTATTCTACAGCGATATGTCACCGGATTAGCCTCGCAATTATGTATTGCGCCAGCGCCAAGCGTTAGCAGAAATCTTTTACAATGGACTTGAAAATGATTAACTCAAATTATGTATAAATCAGTACATACACTGAAATGTGATCTCAGTTATATAGTGTTTTCGTATGAAGAATGTGGTCTTACGTATTCAGACGCAATTGCTCTGTTACTGGTTCATAATTTGATTTGAAGCCCATTTTTTCCATTACTTTAAGATTTAAGTAACTTTAAAGCAGATTCACTAACCCTTTATTGTTGTTTCTCATAAGATATAACAGTTGTAGCTATTTTAATGTAAATAACATTGAAATTAAGTATTACAAGCAACAACAGAGAATGTATTATATTTACAAGGAGTAACGATATTTAAGTAATAAATTACGTAAATAATTTCTACTTCAGCGTCGCGACGCGTCGGAGCGACCTTTTCCTAGCTCGTGTCCTGCACACACAAACAAGGAAAAAGAGAAGGCCTTCAAATAGTGATGACCTTTTTTTAGCTGTTCAGCAGAATTCTGCAATATCGCAAAAGTCTGCCGGCCTGGAGCAGTAAGCAATTTTTACTCTTTAATCCAGAACCTACTATGGAAAAGTGATAATACAGAATCATATTAGTTCTCGTATAGCATATGAATACATTTCATTACATATGAAGAACATCAGTCTATGAGATGTTGTATGCATACTCTCGATAAAGTTGAAGCCGAAAAGTGTGCATACTCGTATATTTATATAATTTTATATGCAAAATATTACGAGTGGATTGATTCGTGTGAAACGAATTTTTAGAGACGTTACAAATATTAACTACCTATATTCATATATTCATCTAGTTTTTGATAGCCCTTCCACACAATACATACTGACGAATAATTTCATTACAAAATGTAATCGTATCGCTTGAAGTTTTAGGAAAAAATAAACCAGTAATCATTTCAATGTAGGTACTTACACACCTGGAAAATATACTTTACAAAAATACATGCATAGGTTTTTCAACAGTTGTCGAATTTAATAAACGAATGAGAGTTGCAGAATATTGTAATTTCACGTGACGAAGAATGTCGAGTTCGCTCTTTCGATACAGACTCGAAATGACTTTATAATGACATTTATATTTTCAGTGAATTCTAGTATCCAATATAACATTTGATTTATCCTCAATGCTTTGTTAAAATGTATCATGTGTGTATCACGTTGCTTGGGTCTTCAATACTAGATGTCATAGCTAGTGTTGTTCATTCGGTCACATCACGTGATAATGTGTTTAAACATGATCAAGTAGGATACTCGTTCTTATCGACGTGATCGTCAAAAACATAGTGTTTCCAAAGAGTATTAGAGATGGAGCGACGCTCGCGATGTCACTCGGTAATAATCGACACGAGTGGGAATATATAAGAGCAATGAATAGAGATCACGTGCAAGATAATTATAACAGGCGTTCAGCTGACACACACACAAACAGTGAGTATGACGGTGTGTCGTTACGTATGTGTACGACAGCAATACGTGTCGTCACAACATATGACACTGTTCTGTTTAAATAGTACAATATTAGAATTGTCATTTCTCCGTAGCTTTATATTGATGTAGAACTGAGTGAAGGTTATGCTAAAGATACGACACGAGTATATATATCCGCCACAAACTCGACTACAGGACCATGACATCGGATTCCTATTCGATTTGTTAACGAAAATTACGAGAGAGAGACCAACTAATGCAGTTTTGATGGCTTCGTTTACTTTTCACATCTCGAAACATGCACAACTATCATGATAATAAATCACTAATGGTTTCACTTAACATTTCAATTCCGCAGTACCAACGCATTTCACATTTCGTTCATGATAATGTATTGGAATTTTTCGTTTAACTGGACATTTGTTGAAATTTAAAAATATTTCCCTAAATAGATGAATAAAAAGAAAAAACGGAAAACGTTTATTATCAACTCGTTTCTACTTCGACCTATATTACAGTAGTGATTTAAAATACCCTTTGTGGATATACTTTCACAGCATTGATAGTTCTGTGCTAGAATATTTTTGCATTTCCGGTGGCGCAGTCATTACCGCGACTTCGATTCTTAAAATAAAATAAAACTTTCAGGGAAGAAAAACACCGTGACGAAAGCAAACTGCTCTTGAGAATTATTCCTAATTTGGTCGTATAGCCATGTTTATCCACGATCTCGCTTTACTAAAATTAAAGTTTTCATTTCAATTTGGAAGATGTTTTACAATCTTCAAAGTGTTTAGTATTGTACTATATATATTTTTTTTAATTGTAGCACGGCAAAGAGACTGCACTATGCCTGATGGTAAGCACAGTACAATCCAAAAATAATAGCGACCACCGATTGACACACTGTCCATCGCTGATCGCCACTATCATGCCGGCCTGTAATAAGCTGGATATGCACAGGCTGATTCCGAAACGCGACTAGAAGCGAATCACTATTACGGGCTTTTTCGCCATATACATGGTGGTTGCGACCCAGTCGGGCTGTAAAACCCTACCACCCCGCTAGCGCCATTGCCTCGTTCGTTATTCAGCAGGGTGCACCACGTGCAGGTGAGGTTGGCTTGGGTGTCTCAAGTCTTATGATGTTACTCGACACCCCTTACACCCCAAACTATACTATGGATTACTTATTACTCTATTATAATTATAGTTACGCTATAACGATTTATGAGTAACGAAACATAACTGTTATAATATAAAGTATGTTCGGAGAACAATGTCGTGATGTCGATGTGTTTTATCATAAAAGCAAAACAATTTAAAAATTCTTTTGAAATTCATGAATAAAGTTTGCATATTCATTGAGTCACGTTATCAATCTAAATTTGAACCCAATTCATAGAGTTTGATGTGTGGGCGCACGCCGCGACCCACCGGGACCGACCGGACTCACGACAGAGGATTCACTCTCATATCATCATCATTTTTCGGGTTTGTCTGGGAAATACGTAATCATTTGAAAATAGTTACTTGTCTGAAAAATGTCTTTATTAAAATAAATATTTTTGCATGCGTATTTATTGAATGTGTAATCGTCGCGGGTGACGTTGGGGGTGGTTGTTACAAAGGTAAGACGTCAATCATAGATGACGCCCTCCTTGTCATTTATTGGATCAGTCACTCGAGACCAATCAAGTATTACTAATATAAGCGTTTACCTTAAACAGCAAATACAGTATTACATTACTGAATATAGATAAGTGAGATACTTCAGCGATGTGATCGGTCCGATCCTTCACAGCTTCACCGGGCTATGAACCCCGCTCCGCTTTCGCTATGCCTTTTACGGATAGCTCATAATAATAGGTCTTTAAAAAGCTTGACTAATGAGTGCCTCACGAACACAATGATCGCCAGCGCGAAGTACGCGTCGAAACGTGCCTTGCACTGCTCAACAAACACACAAATGAAGGAATTTTGAACCGCATTGTTACCTGCGATGAAAAATGAATTCAGTTTGATAACCGCAAGCACTCAGTAAGTTGGTTAGATCCTGGTTCAGCACCTAAACAATGCCCTAAACGAAAACTTATCCCTAGAAAAGAGATGGTCACTGTTTGGTGATTTAGCGCCGGTGTGATTCATCACAGCTTCTTATCAAACGGGGTGAGCATTACTACAGATGTGTACTGTGAAGAACTGAACACAATAATGGAGAAGCTGGCACATCTCCAACCAGCATTGGTCAATCGCTCGTCTTTGCTGCTCCTGCACGACAACACGCGACCTCATATTGCACAGCAGACGGTCTCTATGTTGCAAGAACTGGTGTTGGAAGTACTCACCAGACCTTGCGCCTACATACTACTACTTTTTCCAGAATTTGGATAACTCCTTGGCGGGAAAAAAGTTCAATGCCCGAGAGGTTGTACAAAATGCCTTTAAAGAATTTGTTGCCTCCCGTCCAGCTGTTTTCTTTAAGAAGGGCATCAATAAACTGTCACTGCGTTGGCAAAGATGCATTGATTGCATGGGTGATTACTTCGATTAATACAAATAAAAAATCCATGAAAAAAATTCATTTAAATTTTTTCATACGAAACGGCAATTTCATAGGTAAAGACCTAATATTTATGTCAGAACAAATACTTATTAACCGACATAATTTTATACTAGATCTGTATAAAAATACTTGTTTTAACAACTGTTATCATTTTATATATATATGTACATATATATAATAATTTTGAATGAAACTGGTTAAATACTTTAAGCTTTAACTTAAGTCACCGTTTGACTTATTATTTAATACCTTTCTCATTTATGAGGATGATAATAAATAATAGACAACTGGCGGGCGCTTACAGTGATACCAGACATCTTATAGAAGCGTACAAATTGAGAATATTAACCTCAGTATTGTAATAAAAGCGATTCGATTAATGTAAGGGTTTATTTGTCGATTAATGTCCCAGGCGGTGCTGTACCGTGCGGTGCGGTGCGACGGAGATTCTTCTTTAATGACTCGATAAAATCTAGAATCCATAAATTTCCGTGAACGAATTCTTAAGTATTCGCTCATCGGAAACGGCTAACGAAAATGTTGTGAGGTAACATCAGAGAAAATATAATATATCTCGGTTGATTGGCGACTGTCGCGCGAGTTCTGCGTGTCAAGTGGTTTGTTATTTTAAACATACATGTGGGCAACGGAAATAGATCGTAACTATAATTAATGTAAGTGTATCATCAATCATTATAACTATACGTCAGACTGATATAAAAAAAAAAAAACAAAAGTTGTTTGATAATAAAAGGTTCCGCATGTAGAGTTTTTTTAACAAAATTATATCTTTTTTATCTATGTCATAGGAGGCAAACGAACTGGTGGGTCATCTAATGTTAAGTGACCGTCCATAGGCACCAGCAACACTAGAGAGGAGTAGCGAATGCGTTGCCAGCCTGTGTTGGTAGGAAAGTGGGGAGGGGAAGGGAGAGGTGGACCTCCGGCGCTCTCACTGACTGAACGAAACGCAATAATGCAAGCACTGTTACTTCACGTCGTTTTTTCTGTGAGTTGGGTAGTACTAACCCGTGCCAGCCGATCCATTCATGTTGAAACCATTTACAGCTTCAGCTCTACCACCTACAAAAAACTGAACAGTAGTATAGAAACCAAAAAGAAGCAGATCTAGATATCATAAATTATTCTATACACAGGCGTACTTTTATATGTATGTTTTTGTATTTTTGTTTTCGCGCTTTTAATATATAATCAGATGTGTAACTCATAAATAACAAATTATTTGCATATCGATGACGTTTAAAACAAAACATTAACTTTGTTTCAAATAAGTATGATTAGAGCGAGGCCACCGCGCTTTTTTTATTTCCACTTTTCCTTATGACACATAAATATGTAAAAAATACAATGTATTTTTAATTTATAATGTACTAGCCTCTGCCCGCGGCTTCGTTCGCGTGGAATAAATACTTGAGGCTAACGTTAAAACGCAGCGGAAGCTCTCATGAGGAAAAAAACCCTGATTTTTAAACATTCTTCATTGGTGCTCCGCTCCTGTTGGTCTTAGCGTGATGATATATAGCCTATAACCATTCTCGATAAATAAGCTATATAACATTAAAATAATTTTTCAAATCGGACCAATAGTTCCTGAGATTCCCCCCTACAACGTCACAACATCACAACGTCACAAACTCACAAACTTTCCTCTTTATAATATTAGTATAGATATTCGAAATCGAGTTGCGATGCTTCTTTTCCTTTGTTATTGTTGCGTGCCAGTGCGTGTAACCCACACACTTTTACAACCGAAATCCATGAGCTCGAGCGTTACTAAACTATTGTAAATGTACGCGTGACCATGATGTTCCCGTAATCAAACCTTTTCATCTTTTAATTTTTAAATTCAATTTTCAAAATTTCAAAAACAATATTCAAATAGCGCGCCACTCCCTGCGCTAGTCTTTTAAATATTGACTTCCAGAAAGATAATGAAACGCGTGTGTCGCTGAAACAAGTGAGTTAAAATCTTGGAGCGATCTCCGGGGATTTTATTACTTGCGTCGTTACAGAGCAGGCTGAGGGGGTGGCTCGGCCCGGCCTTTCCCGGCTGTTCTATTTGGGTATTCCATTCAATACTCGGCACAATCTGCCAAATTATCGACTTACAAGATAATTCATTTCATTTTAGTAGCACTTGTTCTAACAGTGTCAGGTCTAATTGAACTAAATGTTAGTAACGTCGACGTGCACGTGTGTGCGAAGGTTTTCAAAGAGCTTAAGAGTGTAATTGGACTCGGTAAATGTATTTGTTAATATCGTGGCAACCGTTTAAGCACAATCGTACCTCGAAATCCGATAGACTCATTCACCGAATTAATTACTTCGCTGAGCCGAACATTTTTCAAAGTGTTCTTGATAGAAATCTTTACCTTCATTGTATACTAGCCTCTGCCCGCGACTTCGTTCGCGTGAAATAAAGAAATTCTTTATTTCTAACATGCAGCGGAAGCTCTCAAGAAGAAAAAAAAAAACGATTTTGAAACATTCTTCATTGGTACTCCGCTTCTATTGGGGTTGGCGTGATGATATATAGCATATAACCATTCTCGATAAATGAGCTATATAACATTGAAAGAATTTTTCAAATCGGACCAGTAGTTCCTGAGATTAACCCCTACAACGTCACAACATCACAAACTTTACCTCTTTATAATACCATTATAGATTAAGGAGAAACTTGTTTGTTGCAGTTCCACGGTGAAACTATTGGCTGAGGTCTAGCACATAATTAGGTCTATGTGTCTGCGTTGGATGACGCGCATCGGCACATAACACACGACCCCGGGTTAATAGCAATCATATAAACACTCGTAAAATTAACAGTAACATAACTGGCTGTATGTAGTAACAAACAAAACAATTATCTTTTAAAATTAATTTTTAATTGTTGGAGATTTTTAAAGCAAAATGCCCGTATTCCAGAGCCGAATAAAAACGCAGTGTATTTTTTATTTTCATTGTTATCGTTGAGAAATAAGAATTCATTATATAAGCAATGCTTGTTCATGGTAACTGCCCCAAGTATTGTAGTAGATACTATAAAAACAAACTGGCCTATCTAAACAGGACAGAGATTTGCGCTTACTGCTGATATTATGTGAAGGTACGAAAATAAGGACTTCATGCTATATTCAATATATGATTTTATTTTAAATCATTTTAGATATAATTAATAAAATGTGTATGTATTGTATATGTGTTGTTATTTTTTTCAATATTATGCCAGTGTTCTTCCACAACCTCACTCGGTGTACATTGAGAAAGTAAAGGACCGACGTAATTTTAAAACCAGATACAATCACAAACTGATAATTCCAAGTTTCAGACTCAACCTGAGTTATGTGGTATCGGTAACGGTTTTTAAGTGATAGTGTTAGGTTCTACAACAGAGTCCCAAACCATATTATCGATTTACCGATTAGCAAGTTCGAGCATCATGTCAAGCAAGTTTTGACATCAGTAGGCTATATTTTAGGATAGATCAATATGTGTACGATGGCGAAATCTGAAAATATAATGATTGGTAGTTAGATATTCACAATTGATAAGAACGCGACGCACTGAATCCTTCCCGGCTGTCTACTCTTTCCTCTATACTACAATTTAGCCTTGAACTTCTTTGTCACCAGAAATTCATAGTTATTTTACGACTAGTAACGTACGAGTAGTAACATAGTGTATCCGTATGAATTTGCGTCGAAGTAAAATGTAATTTAATTACAAGTATATAATATGTAACATAAAGAAATATATTTTTTCTTATTGAGAAGAATTCGATATTTGTAAAAGCAAAAACGTCAGCTCTTCCCCTCGTTCAGTTCTCCACAGTATAGTGTTACATCCCCGAGGAAAACCAAAACTGTTTACTGAACGTGACAGTTACCGAAGGATGAGACGACGCGTCTGGCAACACTTCTAAAAGCATTAACGAGCCACATAGTCCCGGTGCCAGACAAACATATCAATTATGGCCTGTTCAGGATCCAGTTATACCCGAGCCCCTGTCATCCGAGTATAAAAAATGAGAATGTAAGCTTACCTCACTGTTTATACTTTGCTTGTCATATAATATAAACCGGATCGTGACAGAGTTGACTTGGTAAAGTAAAATATCGTTAGAGATAGATTTTTAGCGTATTCAATAACAATTGACTGTGACATTATGTTCTTAAAGAAGTATCACTTTTAACTTCATAACATTTAAAAATAGGGCGTAGTGGCTGAATGGTTCGGCTGGCAGAATTTCGACTTTTGTCATTAGATTCGAACTCTGACATTTACAGTTACTAATTTTAATTAATAACGCCATCGACTGATGGCGAAGAAAGACATCGTGACGAAACTTGAAACCCTTTTATAAGAACAGTGAGAGAAAAATATAGAACTGTGAGATTGTCGGTGGTTAAAATCACTATTGATATATAGGTTGGAGAATTCCCGTGCCTTCCATAGTATTCAGGCATCAGACATGAGCAGGGTAGTATTTTCATTACTAATATTATTGAGCTTAAGGTATTGTTTACTTTTTCATTTGCTTCGGCGAAGTCTTTAGAACTATCAATCAGAACGAAATAAGCCTTTTTTGCGATGCGTTATAAGATATGGAGGGAATGAGTTGAACACCAGATGAGAACCAAGCATTACTGAAAAATAGCGAACTGTGAACATGTATAATCACCGAGATACCATGTTACGTGGCTCAGTAACGTAAAGCGTAACAAAGTGTACTTTGTACAGAGATTATTTATCCCTACCTATTGCTGTTGACGGCAATTAAACCGCGTGTTACTACATTTAATTATTACAATAAATGTGAAATAGTAAATACTTTCAACATGTAAAGGTGTGAGATATGTAGCTAAAAGTAATTACATGTAACAAAACACAAACGTCACATCATTTTGACGTATGAGATATCATACACAAGTTCCGTTAGAGTTTTTGGCGGGATTTTAGTCTGTCATGTAGTGGATTTTATATTTTATTCATAATCTTGTGGTACTTAACTCTATATTGTGTAAAATTGGTGGTGTTTTATGTAATATGATTCGTTAGTTGTGCCTAAGTGAAGTGAATGGAAAATTAGACCACGGAGCATGAATTCTGAGATGCCGCAAAAATTCTCTGGA
>JACEII010000024.1:6846404-6893922 GCA_014332785.1 Antheraea mylitta | reverse complement strand
GCCGGTATGAGGCCGGGCGTTCTGCTCGCCTGGGATGACGAAGCCGACGAGGAAGCGCGTGAAGAACGCATTGTCGCGCAGGTCGGAGTAAGCGTCACTCTAGGACGACCTCGTACGCGGGTGATAACGGAGCGAATCCTTACATCGATGTTGGTTGACCTCTTATAAATAAATTTAATAGCTGCGCTCCGAATAATGAGATGTGTTTCTGGTTTGTACCTTATATGTCGAGTACGGAGCATGCAGATGCTATAAGGGATCTTCTTGGCTGTCAACATTTTCGAATAAGAAGAAAAATTTAAATTGAAGAAAAACGGAACGATTTTCAAATTTGACGCATCGCATCGATTTGTTTTTTCACACATCGTTCGGTTGATACCGCCGTCGATAAAGCATTGTGCTACGCTTTAAAGTTTTTTCCTGTGACTATCGTCTGCATATATCTGCTTCACCCGCTCATAGCTAGAGAAAATAATCCAGACACCGCTCATCTTGCCTGAGAAGCCGCTGCTCCGTACGAAGTGCTGAGTTGCACCTCAGTTCACGCTTATTATTTGGGTTTCTTGTTGTTTTTATTCATTTAAAAGCAAGGCCGCCAAACGCTCATACGCTCTCCGTTATTTATTCCGCATTTCCTGATGGAGCCTATTTACACGGTCGCACTAACCCCTTCAGATGTTATTCTTCAAATGATATTATACTACGTCATTTGTTCAATGATCATCATGCTATTTATCAAAGGATAAGCAAAACAATTTGTTATATGAAATTATTGATTTTAAAGCTACTAGTTTGGACATGATATTATGAATCCAAAATGCTTTTCAATTATAATTTGTTGAATTTATACGTCTGTGCAGAAGTTAAGAAAGGTCGTTCGGGTGGGACTTCTTGCTTAGTTGTTTTTTGTATATCTTTTGTATTTGTTTAGGGTGTAGGCTGAGGCGCTACAAAAACGTCAGCGTTCTTTGCTTATATACGAAGAAACTAAAAAAAGTCGTTCACGGAATCATTCGGTACTTGTAGCTGCCGGGAATAAAATTCACCTGGCTACGTTGTGTTGGAATCTTTCAAATCAGCTGATTTAAATTTATCGCCTGCGAAATAGCAATAATGAAAGTATTAAATGATCGCTATAATACACGTTACATTAAAACAGCTTTAGTAATTTTAAGGTAATTTTTATGGACATTCCCGTACTATATTCCTGATTTTCATACGTCATACGTCAGAACTTGGTAAGTATTGTTTTTTATCTAATATATGTTAGTGTAGTTACAAACAATATGAAAGATATAATTTAAGACCAGGATATCTTTCTAGACTAGTACTATTGTTTGCATGTAAATACTTCGGCATGTATATAAACTTATTTTTTAATTTCGTTATTATTAAAAAGTTGAATATTTTGTTAAGTAGGGCGTTAAAAACTTTCTCTACTCGGTTATTATGATTGCTCATTATATGAACAGGTTATGAGCGGTTAACTCTTTAATTTATGTTCCCAAATGCGTATAGGTTCACATATATTTTAAGTATAATAATTTACTAGGTGTTTAATACTTTAATTAAAAAACATTTAGAAGTATTTTGATAAACTTGCAGGTTATATATATTTACAAAATTAATTACAAATGTTAAATTAAATTAAAAATTAACTAAATGTTGTCGATCAATTTTCTAAGTGAAATGCTAAGCGTTACTCTCTCAGCTAAGAATAATTGGTTCGTACATCTGAATTATATTTTTATTTTCTTTCTCCTATGATTCTATAATATAATTACAAAATGTTCTTTTTTTTCGAAATGAAAATGCTGTTGACCCAGAAAGGTCATTACAGCTTAACCGAACTATTGAGGCGAACGCTGAAGGCACTCAGCCGATTTGGGATGTTTGGGCGACTAACTCAAGGGTGCACAGCACACCTCGGCTTGGGCTGTCACCTGTTTTGTGCAAAAATCGCGACCTATCTGAGCTAACCTAAGCTAAGCTACCTAGGTATACGTATATGAGTTATTGAAACATGCATGTGTGTCAAGCAGGCGTGCCTCAACAACTCCTATATGTATTTTGTGTTGTGGCTTTTACAAAATCATTAAATAAATATATGCACCGACGTAATTAATCTGTAAAACACCTTCATTATCCTCGTTTATTTAAATTGAATTATGATAAGGAAAAAACTATTTAATAGAAAATTAGATATGAACGAGTGCGATAAACATTTTTCCAGTCGGAGTGTAAGTCCGAGGCAAGTGGTCGAGCCGGCCGCGTCTCTCCTAACTAAAGTGAACTTTTAAAAGCATTTCAATGTTAAATTCATAGATTAATTTTAATGTGCTTAACCTTTCACAGCATTAATTCCAAACACGAACACTCAGGTACAAACCTAGATACAACAAAATGAAACGCTAATAATTTCCAATTCGCCCATCAATCTAACCGATATCTGAAAATATTGTATATATCAGACTCATATGGAATTGGCAATTATCTCCTATCAAATATAATCTCGTACGAGTCACAGAAATAAAGTGGAGTATTCATAAGCATAAAGTATACTAGTTTTGCCTGTGACTTTGCACACATTTATCACGTAGTAATCTATCCTATCTTCCATATTTATAAAAGTGAAGTAGGTATCTGTTGTTTTTCCGAACTAATCTCTGAAACAATCTGAATCGATTTTGTCGAGCTTTATATCGGCAGATAGAGGTCTTTTCAGATAGAGGTTATTTATATAAGCGTTACACTTTCTCGTGAGGGTTAAGCAGATAAAAGAGATTAGGTAAAATCGTTGATTTAGTTAGTCAGATAAGGTGATTAAGGTTAAGTAAATAAGTAAGGTTAATAACTAATGACAAAAGTTTAAAGAAAACAGTACGTGTATATACTAATGAACTTCGTAGTTAAAGTGTTGTCTACTATATTTGAAATCGAATTATTTTTAACTTTACCCTGATTAATTTGTTATGTTATGATTTTACTATTATTTATTTAACCATATATATATATTTAGCTGAGCCGATTTAGCTGATTTTGGTTTTGAAATGTTCGTCGTAGTCCAGGGAAGGTTTAAAGGGGAGAAAAATCGAAAAAATACGAGGAAGATAGTAAAAACACCAATTTCCTTTTCCCCATACAAACTGTTCTAGGCACTTTCCTGTCAAACGTCAAAGGTTATAAAGTTAAATATCATTCTGTCACAAGTATACCGTTATTAAAATCTTCTATCATAAGTCTGTAAGTGCGTGAAATATTTATTTACCGTTATTGTTTGAAAATGCCAAGGAAAAGACGAGCTGAAATAGATCGTCGAAGTCAATGAAATGTGCTACGAGCAACCTCACGTGTAGATCGTACTGTTGAACACCGGGAGACAAATAATGATAACATTCGTCTTGGTATGGCAGAATTGCGTTCTATAGTGAATAATAATTAAGTAGACAAGCTTAGAATGGAACGAGTTCGAGCACACAAAGCACAAAAAAGCGAGCAAGATGAAATGAAATTAAGCGTTACCGCAGAAAAAGTGCTCGTGTATCCTGTATTATATTATATTATAAAATTATTATATAATAAGTCTTTACCTATGAAATTGCCGTTCTGCAGTACTGGCCATTTCAAATCAAAATAATTTTTGTTTGGCTAAGAATTCTAATTTCCAATTAATTTTATTTTAAAAACATGGGGTGTAAGGGGTGTCGAGTAACATCTTAAGAATTAAGACACCCAAGCCAACCTCACTTGCACGTGGTGCACCCTGCTGACCAACGAATGAGGCAATGGCGATAGCGGGGTGGTAGGGTTTTACAGCCCGACTGGGTCGCGACCACCATGTACATGGCGAAAAAGCCCGTCATAGTAACTCGCTTTTGCGCGTCGTGTTTCGGGATCAGCCTGTGCATATCCAGTACCAGGTGACTTTCGTCATTATGGCCGGCATGACAGCGGCGACCGACGATGGATGATCTGTCTCTCGGTGGTCACCACTGTTTTTGGATTGTACTATGCTTACCATCATTATAATGCAGTCACTTTGTCGTGCTTCAAAAAAAAAATGGATTTTTTTTTTCCAAAAGTAGTCATTTATCTATTGGTTAGTGTTACATTTTCATTGCATTCTTTTTTTTCATCATGGATACATTAAAAATTCGAGTAATTATGGAATATGAGTACCGTCGTGGCAGCAACGCTGCACAAGCGACACGCAACATCAACGACGTTTACGGAGCTAACACTACAAACCAACGCACCACCTGTTATTGGTTTGCTCGCTTCCGTTATGGGAATTTTGACCTGAAAAATGAACCTCGCGATCGTCCGAAGAAGACTTTGGTCGACAATAGCGAATTAAAGGCGATTGTAGAAGCTGATGATACACAAGCTACGGTTGAATTAGCAACAGCTTTCAACGTTAGCGTCAAAACAATATTGGTCCATTTGCGTCAAATTGGCAAGGTAAAAAAGCTTGAAAAATGGGTGCCTCACGAACTCAATGATCACCAGCGCGAAGTATGCGTCGAGACGTGCCTTGCACTGTTCAACAAACACACAAATGAAGGAATTTTGAACCGCATTGTTAGCTGCGATGAAACATAAATTCTGTTTAATAACCGGAAGCGCTCAGCAAATTGGTTGAATCCTGGTTCATTACTTAAACAATGCCCTAAACGAAAACTTACTCCTAGAAAAGTGATGGTCACTGTTTGGTGGACTAGCGCCGGTGTGAGTCATTACAGCTTCTTACCAAACGGGGTGAGTATTACTGCAGATGTGTACTGTGAAGAACTGAACATAATGATGAAGAGGCTGGCACATCTCCAACCAGCATTGGTCAATCGCTCGTCTCCGCTGCTCCTGCACGACAACGCGCGACCTCATACTGTACAGCAGACGGTCTCCAAGTTGCAAGAACTGGGGTTGGAAGTTCTCCGTCATCCGCCCTACTCACCAAACCTTGCGCCTACAGACTGCTACTTTTTCCAGAATTTGGATAACTCCTTGGCTGAAAAAAAAAACCAATACCCGAGAGGCAGTACAAAAGGCCATTGAAGAATTTGTTGCCTCCCGTTCAGCTGATTTCTTTAAGAAGGGCATCAATAAACTGCCACTGTTTTGGCAAAGATGCATTGATTGCATGGGTGATTACTTGATTACGTGATTAAATTAATATTATAAATTAATATTATAAATGAAAAAAGAAATTCGTTTACATTTTTTCATACAAGACGACAATTTCATAGGTAAAGACCTAATATTTATTCAACCATAATTTTAATACATACAGATAACCACTGGATTAGTTAAAAACAATCTCGTGAGACGAATAAATATGTTTATAATTATAAGTACTCTGTTTTACAGAGAGACGCGTAGAGGAGAGACGGTAAAGCAAAGGGAGAACAAATAAAAAAAAAACACTTTTTCTGAGATTGTAGATACAATTTGTCATTCAAATAATTGTTAATTGTCTATTGTAACTGAATTTTATTGCGAGTTTCATTTTCTCTTTATTTTGTCGAGGGTTTCTTCAAATAGAGTATACGACCCTCATCCATACAAAAACAATAATGTAACAACAAAAGAAAAACATAACAAAAAACTAAATTCAAACAATAGTACTATATTATGTACTAGCCTCTGCTCGCGACTTCGTTCGCGTGGACATAGTTAATTTGGGCTAACTAATATCCAATGAAAGCTCTCAAAAGGAAAAAACAGCCCGATTTTTAAACATTATTTATTGTTGCTCCGCTCCTATTGATCTTGGCGTGATGATATATAGCCTATAACCATCCTCGATAAATGAGCTATATAGCAATGAAAGAATTTTTCAAATCGGATCAGTAGTTCCTGAGATTACCCCCTACAAGATCACAAACTCACAAACTTTACCTCTTTATATTAGTATAGATTAATTTGCCCACCGTAACTATTATGTATTAATCTGGCTTGTTCTAATGCCGGGCGTTGTAGTCCGGTGAAGCTGTAAAGACCTTGCTAGGTCAATAGTGTAGTCAGTTCGAGAAAAAAAAATGTCACAACACTTGATTATAAATACCTATATTAATAATAATTATTCTTAAATGTCTGTCTTCTTTGAGGAATCGTTCCGGACACATTTTCATTAGGATATGATAAACATCTTCTTCATTGCAAACTTTGCATTTACTGTTTTCGCTTTTATTAATTGAAAAGTTAAACTTATTCTAATTTTTTTCGCGATTGCTAAAAGTAATATACACTACACGATATGTTTTGTTATAATGCTTGCAAATAATATAGTAGGTATGAGTTAGGTATAGTTAGGTACTTTAGTTATATAATATTAACGAAAATCTAGAGTTTTGTGGTACATCATAGTATATTTTTAACTATTACCGGTTTATATTTTAAACTTTAGTCTATCCATAATACGGACTGAAGCAATACCAATAATTCTATCGACACTTATTAAAGATCGCCATAGTATTCTTTGATACAAATATGAATACTCTCTCAGACTGTAGATAAGTCAATCAATAGCTGAATTTCTAATACGAGAGCTGAGACTGGACACTCAACACTGGAGTCCGAGTCACGTAACGTGCTTCTGAAAGCTTTCTTATGTTTTCCGACTATTAACACGTTCACATGATAACAATGAGAGGGTGAACTTTAAATGTAGGGGTTCGAATCAGTTCAGCTTTAATGCCTTTTAATATCAATTAAATTATAGAATTTAGTTAAAGGTATCGCAATATTAAAAGAATACAAAAATAATATTCATAACTAGTTTTTACCCGCTTTAATGTTGATTTTATCTATTCTTCGAGGATAGTGTTTTTATTTCTAGATAAAAATTCCCTATTTTCTTTTTCGTACCCCTGAATAATGAGTACATAGTATATATAGTAAAATTTCATGATATTTGGCAGAATAATTAAGGTGTGAAAACTTAAACCAACAACCATTTTATAATATAAGTTGGTATGAGCCGCAAGCATATTTCATTAACTACGAATATTTTTTTGAAAAAACGAAAAAAAAAAAATTGTTAGCTGCTTGCCTAAGTTTATTTTAATATATACCATGACACAGTAGAAGTAGTCTAAATAGATGAATACTAGAAACTGACAAACTGGTCGCTCATGTTTCAGGCTCAGTAAAGTCAGTAATCGTTTTTTAAGTAATAGCTATAGGTTTCACAACAAAGTCTCGAAGCATAGCATTGATTTGCCGGACTGCAAAATTTAAGTACCATGTAAAGCAGGCTTTGGTGTCAGAGAGATGTGTAGAGTGGATCAATATGTGAACGATGGTGAATTGTCTGGAACTAATTCGTCTCTATGCATCCGTTAAAAACGATTGTAACATGCAATATATCAGTAATATATATTAATAAGATAAACCCGGCCAAATTTCTTGTCAATTCTTCTCGATGACTGGGTTCTTTGTCCGAACTCGATGACTGGGTTCTTTTGTGTCTCGGCTTTGTGGCGGTCAGTCCGGCGTCGTTTTCGCGAATTCTCTCGACACTTCTACCCGCCATATGTGGAGATCCTCGCTCTCTTGTTGGCTTGACTCGCTTGTTCCTGTTATCCTTTTTGTATGGTTTTGTATGGGTCCGGAGTTAATCTGTCTGGGGTTGTTCGTTTCTGGTCCTGTTGATCGGATCAGTTGATATTGTTTCCATTTTGTCTTTTTTTATTGTACTTGTCCTATTTCGTTCAGGTACCGCCTAAATTGTACCTTCTTCCTCTTGTTATTTTTGTTTCTTATGGTACTGTGAAAGTTGTACCATCTGATAGTAGCGGTTACTTGTAATTTTCACACCAGTCGAGTAATTTCAATGAGGGGGGAACGCCCACTGTCACTTATGGAAACCCGTGGAGCGAAGCACAGGCCACGGTCGCTGCTTCTAGAGGAAGCACGCGGGAGCTAGGCACTTTTGGGACGTAGGTCAACCCACTGACCACCTGCGGTGCGTGTGCGAGTGCGTAACCAGGGCGCGTAGAATGCTCGCACAATTCAAACCCTGGATCACGTTTCGCGCCGTGTGGCCGGTGGGGTTTTTAATCGGTAAGAATCTCGGCATAACCCATCAGCTTTTGCCCCAGTTCCCAACGACAGCTGGCGGTGTATACTGTGCAGGATTTTCCCCACCTACAAAAAAAGTTTATGTATAAGTAATGAGTGAGTTTATGTAGGGCGGAGGCACACGCACGGTTGAACAATGTTCGGCTTACGTCCTGGAAACGCCAACACAATGTCATATTATCAGTTAGTTATAGCGTCGCACCGCACGCCTCCGTTACACGACGCTACAACGAATGGATAAATTGTTTAGTGATACAAGCAAGGTCGTTGATAACATGGATGCTGATATAATTAATCTCCCAATTATACACACGAATCATGAATATAGTATTTCGTTATTTGTAAATTATCATTAGTCTGGTTTCCACATGTATCGGTTGCATTATATACATTTTTATACTGTTGATTAAGTAGTATTATTAATAGATGTTCATGGGCCGATATACTGCGCATTGTTAGTCTGACGCAAACTAGCACATTAGACTAGAAACAATAAGTTTATATATCTCGTAGCAAAATATACCACTCAACACGCCTAAAGAAGTTTTCACTACAATAATTCATTTTGTACAACACTTAATACTCATACTAAAAATCAAAGAGACAAGATCACATTTTAGTTTAAAAATTAACAGAAATTTCGGTAGAATTTGATTGTTTTTATTTTAATTTTACTTCACATACACTAAAAAAAACACGCTACCTTTATTTAATACAAACTTATTATAGATTAAAAAAGGATTTTTATAAGCACAACGCGTTCAGTGAACTCTGTCCTTGGAGAAATATATTGAGAGGCGCGGTGCACATATTATCAATAATAGTTTTACAATTAATAGAACTGAATAAAAACAAAAATATTGGACGAAAATAAATATAACGTAGTAGATGCGTGCAAAGTAGCCGGAGCAGCTAGTAAACAAATAGGGGAGTAATGTTCCATCCCCATTGCAAGGTAGTCCGGTGAAGCTGTTAAGACCTTGCTAGGTCTATGCGTCAGTTCAAAAAAAAAACCATTGCAAAACGATTTGCATTCCTAAAAAAATATAACATCAATCAATAAGTCCTGCGACTGACAAACAGATGGCGGTGCCAACAACAATTCCGTATGATTTTTATGAGTTTCAAGGTCGGTACCTTGAAAGGAGGTAGAGTCTTTCGCAGGATCTTAGGCTGTCATGTAGTGGATTTTATATTTTATTCGTAATCTTGTGTTATTTGACTCTATAATTTGTAAATTTGGTGGTGTTTACCTCACATAGTTAGCTTATTGTGCATAGGTGAAGTGAATGGAAAATAATACCACGAAGCATGAAATTCTGAGATGGCACAAAAATTCCGTGCAAAGTTCTAACAAGGGATACACCATCTTGTTAGAATTTTGAAATAGTCATACGCCACTTGTAATATTATTGTACTACTAGCTGACCCGTGCAACTTCGTCTGCACCAAATTGGTTATCACTGGTTTCCATTGTATCTTTAAACGCGAAAAAATTGAATAAAATTGATACCCGATTGCAGCCACAACTATCGTTTCTAATTGTGAATCCAAACTATCCACGGATTCACTGAAACATATACCCAGATTACATGTAATTTTTTTTTAAATAAGCCTAGTACCCGTTCGTAGCACCATCAAACACTCCGTTGTTTGTAGTCCGGTCAAGCTGTTAAGACCTTGCTCGGTCAATAGCGTAGTCATTTCCAAGAAAAAAAAAAACATCTACCAGGATCAATTAAGATAAAAACTAACCTACATAAAACTAAATAAACATCTCTACCACTTACTTTATCATAATTATTCTCAACTTGTATTAAAACCTTTTTATACTACATTGTATTAAAGAAAAATATATGAACACCGTATCGAAGCGTCAAACATCGCGCCGAAGCGTCGTCAACTGTCTCTTGCTTGAAACTATTGTCTAAGAGTTATAAACTGTTTCGAAAACGTATTTTAAATATATTTCCAATATATTTTTATAAATAATCTCTGTACCACTCACAACATAGTACCTATCACCTTTTGGTAATTTATCCATGTTGATATGTTTCTATTATAGATTATTCTAAATTGTTACACTAAATATTTGGCATTAAATTTATATCGTGTATTTGTCACACTTGATATTGGCGAAAATACCTACATAGGCAGAGGCCATACCGGAAAGAATCAAACAAGCCAGTTTTATATATTACATTCATCCGAACAACAGGCTACCTGGCTGCCGGTAAGAGTTGCGTTTATTTGTGTATATCGTACCTTCACAGACAAAAATATTGATTTTTAAAATTTAGGATGTATTTTTTCACTAACTTTAAAACGTTATTAAAATGGAATTATTATTAAAAGACATTTATGGTATTGACAATAATGTGCTTGATGCTATTTTTTGGAAATAAAAATAACTCATGCTAGAATAGCAGTAATTTTATTATTATTATATTCAAATATAAATAAGTACAAATTTCATCTTTCACACAAATTCAGTTATTAACTCAATATTTTGACCGATTTATTGCTATAAAAATAATATGTGTATAGAATATAGCTATAGGTATAGTTTAGTGCAGTACTACTGGCGGCACGATAAAGATAGCGATAATTGTGGCAGCGTATGTTATCGACGTATTTTTTTTTTCGAAAAGTATACGCTGTTGACCTGGAAAGGTCTTTACAGCTTCATCGAACTATTGAGGCGAGCGCTGAAAGCACTCAACTGACTTGGGATGTTTGGGCGACCAACTCAAGTGTGCACGACACACCTCGGCTTGGGCTGTTGCCTGTTTTGTGCAAAAATCGCGACCTATCTGAGCTAACCTAAGCTAATCTATCTAGATATACGTATGTAAGTTATTGAAACATGCATGTGTACCGGGCATGTGTGCCTCAACAACTCCTGTATGTATTTTGTATCGGAAAAATTTCTCTTAACTATATAAGATAGGATAGGATGGAGAAAAATAAGGGTAAAACTCTTTGTCGCCTATTTCTCTGAAAAAGAAAAACAGCATGTAAGCGTGTAGGCGTGCACGTGTGTATAGGTGATGTGTGTGATGTTGTAGCATTGATGTAAAGTTTTGTGGCACTGTATCGCGTGAGCAGAGTATTCAAGGGCTCCCCGCCGAGGGAACGGACTTAGGTTTGAGCCGTTGCCGAGCGGGGCCTAATCTGGTGTGTGGGAGCGAAATTTATCCCCAGACGACGGCGGCGTGATCTGTGGTTATGCGGGCGTGGGCGTGAACACGCTTTGTTTGAAGAGATAGGCTGGTACTGATCTTTCGCTGACGTGATTGAATCAGGAGGGTCGGTAAAATGTGTCGCGGTCGTCTTCTATACTGCGCAGCGTTGGGTACGGGTTCATAGTTCGCAACGGATACCACTAAAGGGCTGGGATGATTCGCGGCTTATTCGAAATAACTACGTGTGAGTGATTTTATATACGCCCAGACAGAAGGCATCTCCAGGTCCCCGTGGAGATCCTTATTCCGGACGTATCATGGGGCACCGGTGATTTTACATAGGGCTTGGTTCTGGAGAACCTGCAACTTTTGAATATGATTTTGCGCATGTGCAAAGACCGAACAACTGTACGTTATAATCGGACGGATGCAAGTTTTATATAAAGTGAGTTTATGTCTGGGGGACATTTTACTCTAATGACAAAGCAGACGATAGAGATGACCCAAGACCATAACGGCTTTGTTTCGCACTCTATATGTGTGTGAATCGAAATTTAAGTGTTTATCTAAAGTGACGCCGAGATATTTCACCTCGCCGGCCCACGGTATTTCGGTTTCGTATAGCCTGATAATCGACGCATATATTTAAGATGGCGTCAATCCCAAGTCATACATTTACGTTTATCGTTGTTTTATTGTATATGGTGAAATCTTAATATCAATAATGTTTAAAAAAATGAAATTTGTTCTTTGCAAAAAAAAATAATTGGTTTGAAATTTATCATTTTTATTTATTAAATATATCAGCGGGTATATATATGATTGTTTATAGAAAAATGTGTCTGACTGTGATAAATTCATGCTTTTAATTGTGTTTAAAAGTTACTGAAAAAAAATGTTCCTAAACCTATTCATAAATCAAAATTAATTAAATCAAAATGTGCATTAAAAATACAACGTTAACCGGCTACCAAGTGTCCTTTCGGGCTAATACCAACCTCTCACAGAAAACCAACGTGATATAACAGTGCTTGCATCGTAGTGTTTCGTTTGGTCAGTAAGAGCACCGGAGGCTCACCTCTCTTCTCCTTTTCTCCTTAGCTTTCCCTTACCCTCCTCCAATATACAGATTGGCAACGCATTTATGACACCCCGGTGTTGCTAGTATCTATAGAGGGTGGTGGTCACTTAACATCACGTGACCCACCTGTTCGTTTGCCTCCTATGATACAAAAAATATATATTGATATATTAAAGAACCAGGTATTCTAAAATTCTTGTTATTTCAACGTTGCCGGCTCTTGTACTAAGGTGTCGTAAAAAAGTCTAGTTACGTTAACTAAAAATTTTTGTGTTTCGTTATCCTGGGGAACCCCTTGCGTTTTATGGGACAAAAAGTATCCTGGATGTAGCCTTGTAATATGAGTTATTACTGTGTTAATTTTTTTAAAATTGGTTCAGTACTTTCAGAGTAATACGGGTTTAGATTCTAGACTTTAATCCTTTATCCTGGAGAACCCTTCGACTTTTATGGGACAAAAAGTATATTTGATGTAATCTCGTAGTAATAGTTATCACTATGTCAAGTTTCGTCAAGAATAGTTCAGTACTTTCAGAGTGATGCGTGTGCATAGGGACAGACAGACAGACAGACAGAGAAAAATTGTAAAAAGATTATTTTTGGCTTCTATATCGATAACATAGTCTACCCTGATTAAAATTATCAAAAAATATTTAATGTACAGATTTCGACTTGTTACAGTTTTATTATAGTAACAGATAACGTCCATTGAAACAAAACATTGACACTGGCTAGTGCTTCTGCGGAGCCAAAACAAGAAAAAGAAAAAGAAGAAAAGTACCGACCTTTAAAAGATACCTGTCAAAATTTCATAACATTTTGATGTTTGGTCCCCGAGTTACAGTGATTTAAGTGACGCTAGTCCTGATATTCTTTGATATATTTGCTGTGAAAGCTTTTCTGTTGTATGTTTTTTGTAATTTGTGTTAATGTAGTTAAACTATCACATACGTACTTATGTCCTTGAAACCTTGTATATGAATGTAGTATAGAAGAATTAAATTAAATTAGGTATACTTACATTTACTAATTGAGTGTATAATATTAAACGTATAATGAAAAATATTGCATAGAATGCTCGGCTTTAATTAGAGTACTACGTAATTGTAATTTATCTCACGCGTGTTATTATAACATAATCATGTGTCTGTTCACGCTCCAAATTAAAATAGAAGCAAATAAAATGCCAGTAACTTTTATATTAAATTAATGGAGCAGTGCGAGCATCAAGGTTAGTAATAATCTTTATATTACCATCGTAGAAGTGAACTGCCGGAATAAGATATCTCACACAGTATCGATCTCCCGCAGCTTAATCTACTAAACGTTTTATCATAATAAAAGCAGTGTTATAATAGTGCAGCCCACGCGGCCGTTATCTTAAAACGTATCTCATGAACGCTGACCTTTCGATACATTATGTAAAAAAGTCCGCGTCATTAGAGTAGCTGGAACACGACGCTGACCGCTACACTGCGCCGTGAGGAGCGCCAACTGTCCCACCTTCGTCTGGCAAACTTCCAACCGCATCTCAGCATCGCGCGCTGTAAACACACCGCCGCTAAACCCGGACGTCAACGCTGTGCTTTTATTTCATTACATTATATTCGAAAATTTCTATGCATACATTTTTTTGATATTTTGATAAATTTGGATTCTTTTATCCTTTTTTCCGGTGAATGACTTTTCTTAGCTCCTGCCTGCTTCTAAAGTAGAACGTTTTTGTATTAACCATAAATAATTAAATACAACAATAAAAAATCCGCAAAATATATAAAATCTACAAATAGAATGTAGTGAAGAGAAAATCTAATCTTGTCATACATTAATTATGTGAATTATCTCTTAATGAGATAAAATCATACTTAGGTATCTGATATTGCCTCATTTTGGGCATAATAAATTATTCGTCATAATATTAATGGTAGCAGTGATACATGATATGTTACTAACCTAGAGATCTCACAGTTTGTTGTACAAGAAGATTATTATTAATTTTGTATAACTCAGATTATAGTTAACTGCCAGAACCTAATTCACTTAAAATAATAATTTAACTGGTATCGGATTACTATATCGTAAGCATCAACAAGCTTAGCAACAGTCTAGACTAACTCAATCTAATTTCTTATTATATTTAGCCTAAATATACTATCATAGCGTTGGTTGTGTTCGCGTGGGAGCGATGCTAGGAAAGTATAATTGTGATATCAAATACAAATAGGGAATACAAGTATATTTAAGTACCGTTATACAAATTTAATGAATAAAAGGCCATAAGCGTTGTTTTATACAATTTAAATAAGTGAGTCTATAATTACTTACATTTTCATTATCATTTTAATGTAAAATTAAATTTATAACATCTAATTTTTTTATTTTTGATGATTTTAAAGAAGTTACGCTTCAAATTTAATCTAGTATTTTCCACAATAGATATTACATATATACGTATATGACAACTATCGCATATAATAAACAATAAGACGATGTTCAATGTTACTGTAGATTTGCACTTTTACACACATATACACGCACATTGTCCAACTAATATGTATTCACATACTTAATTAAACACACGCGCATATACAGAGAGTGAGATAGAAACAACATTTTTAGTTGATTACAATGGCTGCACTTCATTGCATTAAAAAATAATAAAATATATTTCATTCTGTAAGCTGTGCCATGCAGTATTTTCTATTAGATCATACTGCGCACGCGTTTGTATCAATTGTACTGTGATTACAACCTAAGACGTGCGGTGGTCATATCAGCCTACCCAGTGGGCAGGCGAGGAAACTGATCAAGGCATCTGCCTTCTACAGTGGCCTGTCCGTCGCGACCCGTGAATACGGATCGGTCTCTGGGTTGCACATTCTGTGCTGGGTGTCTCTTCTGTTAGAATTCGAGTTCGAATTCTGCAGGCACCGGTCGTGGTTTGTATAGCGGATCCTTGGCCATTGCGATAAACTCCTCAATGACATATCGGTCGTTGGGAGTTTTCGCTGTGGTTAGCTGCTTCTCTAGGTTAGCTAGGCCTTCTCTTCGCCACTTGAGGAGAGCCAGTCGCTGGGCCTCAGTGAACTCCGTTGGGGCGTTCGTGTATTGACACGGGGGTGTTTTTCTGCCTCCTCGAGGCGTGGGGTCGTTGGCGGGAGCCATCAAGCTCGCCGCTGCTGTCTCCTCAACTGTATTTTGCTGAGTATAAGCAGTCGTCTTGCGTCCGAAATCACCCGTACGGGCGACGGCGCTCGCCCTGCGGTTGCGTACCTCGCGTCGGAACACGGGCATAATTTGGCGTTGTTCGATGGGTGAGGGCCCCCGTAGTTCACGCAGGTTACCGGCTCACTCGTCGGGCATTCACACTGATGAGCGGGGTGTGGACCCCCGCATCTTACGCAAGCAATCGTGCGGTGGCATTGGTGGGAGGAGTGCCGAAATTGTTGGCAGCGGTGACATTGCGTCGGCCCTCGCTTCCCACGCTACCCTTCTACTCTGACTCTCATCAGGAGGAGCTCTTCCACCTTGTAGATGGCTTCTGTCAAGCCTGGCGTTCTCGTGTGTGCGCAATGGAAGATGCACCCTGATCTTCCTTGTCTTCCCTGGATGGCTCTAGCGTAGAGCGGCTGGAATCCCATTTCCTGGAGTGCAATTACTATCTCTTCAGAGGGAGTATTTTCGGGGAGGCCACGGATTGCGACCTTTAGGTTGCGTTCGTCGGGGAGTGAATATGTGAACCAATTCACTCCCTCATCTCTCTGTAACAAAGAGAGGTAATCGGTTATTATCCCGTGCTCATCTTGGCTCTGAGGGATAAAGCGAACCCCTCTGCCAAAAGTGCGTGCGTTCGGTGCGCACCCCAGCATCTCTGCCAACCGTCGGAAGTGCGAAGTCCAGTTGGGTAGACTCTCGATGACGATGGGTGGAAAGCGTTGCTGTCGCTCGGGATTAGGATTCCGTGGGGCAGCTGTGCCCTGCGGAGGCGATCTCGTTTGGCTGGCTTGTCGTTCCAGCAGCGGCGCTGTGATCGCAGCGTACGACGGTTGCATGCGAGCAACCTCTCGCGACGGCGCATGCGCGGATAGCGCCACTGAGCGTTCAGCGGTCTTACTCGACGGTAGAGCTTTACAGCGGGGTAAGGCTTTCTCGGAAGATGCGCTGGGGGGCTGCTCGCGAGCTGCCCCTTGCGATCGCGTAGCAGGCGTGGGTCCGGATGCGTGCACCTTCGCCGCTGGGATTTCGACTTTCGCGCCGCGCGATGTAGAGGGTGGCGCGGCGTCTTGAGTCTTCATCCTCTTCGGGTCCGGAGATTGGATCTCGGGCGATGTGTTGGGCGCTAATTGCGCCCCTCGCGTTGTGACAGGGCCGGTTTCGGTGTCGCTGCGCTTGCGACGCAGCGCGCAACCGATGGGTCCGATCTGGCTATCTGGGATCTTCGGGGGCTTCAAGTTCCCCTTGGCAGCGCGTTCAAGCGCCGCGGGGTCCTCAGCGGAAGGCATCTTCTTCTCGTCGGCTGCCTCCTGGAGGCGCAGATACAGTGCCATCCAGCGGGTCATCCCCACCGACAGCGTCCGAGCTGAGATGAGCTCGGCGAGAGTGCTAATATCACTCTCTACACGCATGTCGGTATTGACCCCCCGCCGGGCGACCTCTGTCGCGTCTCCGCGGGCTGCGGACGGGTAGCAGGCGCAGTGGTACGTAATCCAGTGAACGGTGCGGTGGTCGACGGGTGAGATTCGGCGGAGTCCGAAGCCAAGCGTGAGGTCGATTGTTTCGACGTGGAAGCGTCGAAGTAGCCCTGAAAAGGGCCTTTCTTGTTACCGCCCGCTGCCGTTGCCAGTCGGGGAGCGGCAGCGCTGGTGCGGCGCATAGTCGCGCAGGACGGGCGATAGTCGAACGAGGCGACTCGCGGAGCTCCGGTAACGTTCTCGCGTGCGTGTGACGACGGAGCGAGTCCTCCTAAGACGTGTTTCTCTCTCTCACGCATTATCATTGGGCTCACACACACCTAGTATGAGTAATCGTAAACGTGATGTGACATCGCGCATCGTATCAGATGAGAAATACAATTCAATCTGTTACGCGCCATGAGTAGTAGTTGGAGTACCGCAAGGAGCAGCCGGTGCGTGGTGATTTACTAGCTAGCTGCGCTCTCCAGCCAAGCGTTAACCTTGTCCGGTAGCTCAATCCAACGACACTATTTACTATGTACCGAATATATCGTCTCGGACTCTACTACTAAACGCAGACTTAAGTATTCAGTGCTAACTTACCTACTCTCTCTGGGTAAATAATGCAATGTTTGACTCTAACACGATAATAATTTTACGTGGATATGATTAACCTGAATGGGACCGCTAAACCACTTGTGTGCTAATACACCATGATTCCTAAAGTTCACATTGTTTTGTTTTGCGACCAATAATCGAACTTGTAATTGAAATATTCCAATAATAATATTTTTAGTGACTTCACTGTTACATCTAGTCAACGACATACAGCTTCTAATGTAACAGTGTTAATATTTGTTGTAAGAAATAACCCAAATCATGTGTAGTTCAATCAAATGCTTGTGCGTAATTTAGTGTTCAGTAAAGTTGAATGGAGACAGGAAGGGCGAACGTGTGCCGCCACTGACCCCCAACTATACACATGAACAGAGGGCATTGTTCGGCGGATAGGAGTGCGAGCGCGCCGCTTTCAGCATTTTCCATTCGTCCGTGAACTCCGCTATACTACCTTGTTTGAAAACTACTATAACTCCACACCCAACATAAACCTACATTTCTTCTATTCTGTTTTGTGTACAATAAATAGTCTTTTGGTTTTTATCACCTCCTTAAAGTTAATGTGTATTGCTAAAAAAACTAGATTAAACGTTTTAACAAAAAGTAAATAGGCGTATAAAGGAAATTCTAGATTTTTTAAAGAATAAATGAAAATAATAAGTCATAATATGAGAAATTTTATACGAAGTCTGTATGTACATAGTGTGTTTAAATATTTGTTATAAGAAATATCAAATTCTGAATAAATAACGCTAAAACGAACGAAGTTTTTTAATTAAGTGCCTATTGTTCTCCTTTTGTTAATTATAATAAAACTGTAGCACCGTCATATCTGAAATATTTCTTTTAAATTTTTCACTAAGGCATGGTATACTTTAGTCACATGATTAGCACGTACATTGCCGGTTCTTCTCGATGACTGGGTTATTTCCGAACGGGTGGTAGTTTTTGACGTTCATAAGTGACTTATTAGGGCCTAAACTGAATAAAGTATTTTTGATTTTGATTCAAAGACGATTGATAGGCGCTATTTGATTTATAAAACCGACAACAATATTTTCTAAGGTTTACGTCTATATATTAATAGACTAAGTACCGCAATTTCACATTTACGAATACAATGTAATATTAAAATTACTTGACTGGGATATCGATTTTATGGTAGAAATCTGATGTAAATACCACTGATCACGAATATGACGTTAAATTTTTATAGTTGTACGACATTTTACACGCAACTTAGCTTACATTATTATAGATTATACAGTCGATAGGATATAAAAACTGTCATAATCGTTTACTAAAGTACATATTAATGCATTTAATTTAATTTTTAACCAGTTGTTTTTCTCCTTATAAATAAATTTATTAGTTGCACTCCAGATGATGGTATGTGTTTCTGGACTGCGTCTCATTTATCGAGTATGGAGAACGCAGACTCTTTGCTAGAAAACTTTTTGGAAACAAGTATCACATAAAAAAACTTTTTGAAAAAAGAACAAAGTAAAATTTGACGCTTTATCGCAACTCTTTTTTCCATACTTCAGAATTGGCAGTATGGATAAATTCCTTCGCCTGTCCTATTGGACGAATATTATTACTACTTCTCTTTTTTCCATTCAGTACGCTTCATACCGCCGCGCTGTGAACGCAGATTATTGCGCTATAGCGCTATATGCTATATCCGTGATATATACTTCATCGCATCCCTTCATCTGATATCAACTGCTGGAGCGGAGGACTACAATATATCACGCATTTCGCCTGAGACGCCGATGCTCAGTACAAGTTGCATGTTAGTCCATGCTTTTATTTGGGAATATTGTTATTTTATTTATTTATAGACAAGGCCACCAACCGCTCCACGCTCTCTTTATACGGTCTCATCACCCTCTTCACCGGTGTTAATATTTTTTTTTTACAGGGAAAGCGTATGTCTCTTCGAAATTCACAAGTTGTTAAGAAAAGGTCGGACGCACTCTAGTCCGGTGAAGCTGTAAAGACCTTGCCAGGTCAATAGCGTAGTGAGTTCGAGAAAAAAAAAAAAAACAAAGTTGGACGCACTCGCGGGCGGTAGCTAGTAGTAAATAACTTTGATGACTCAGTTATTCAGTAAGTCCAACTGAAATTATAATTTAGCTGATTCCCAGTTGTAATTAGCGAGTTCAAATTATTCATACAGTTTCTTATTTAACATTAAAGGACATTTTGTGAAGCATAAAGTTTCTCCAAAAATTGAATGTAATCGAAATTAAACTGTACATAAAGTTTTGATTGCTTTTGAACATTTCGTTATAAAGCCGCCAACACATTTTTCGAAAAGTAAGCATTTGAACGTACGTGTTATTATGAACGGCGAATTAACTCCATTTCCTATAAAAATTTATAGTAGAATTTAATGAGCTAAACGGTAACAATTTACCATCGTTCTGTTTTCAGGTTTAGAACTTCTCGTATCCTAATATTTGCATAATACGAACTACTGTTTCTATTATAGAACATCTAATAGTATGATGTGATATATCAATGATATTAAAGTGTCTATTGTTTTTCTTGTTTATTATCATTTGACTGGAGTTTTACTTGATAAAAAAGGCTTTTCAAAACATAATCTAGACTACATATTACATTGTATCATAGGGGTTAGCTGTAATAATAAAATTACTTTAAAAACAACCAATACCAATAGAAAATATTACTTTCCATGAAACAACAGCTTAGCTGTAAAAAAAATCGTGTAAAGTGAAATAAGTAGAAACACGCTGCTCGGTATCTGCACATATTTTCTAGAAATCGGTTTTAGGACTTACTGTAAGAACTGAAATATTTAGTGATTCGTATAACCGTTTATAGTAAAGTAAAATAAATCCCTAAGTGTTAGATTTCTCGTAATATGTAGTATTATTCACAGAGAATGTAACCGCAGAGACTACAAGCATGTTGTAAAGTTTGTTCAAGTAGTGAGTGATGCAGTGTTTGAACGAGTCGACGCAACACAAACACACACTATGTAAATATTAAAATATACTATGAACTAGACTGAAGTAATTCCGCTGAACAAAGAACCACTTGATTTGCAATTCTAATCAATCCGACCCGACACTGATTCCGACCTTCAATTGAACAATCAACAACTTCATCAACAATTGAATGTAATAGACACTTGTAGTGAATCTGTCTTACTATATTTTGTTCTAAATATACTATTATCTCATTAGTATAAATCTGTATATGATGGTAAACAATAGCTTATAAAGTAGGGTAGACTGGGTACAGTTGTAACAATTTTTCATTGATCGCTCATAGAATCGTAATGACACTAGCAATTTCTGCGCTAAGCACGGGAAGCGAAAGAGTGATCTCTAATCTTCACATTGCTTATCATATTTGACCGTCTAATACATTAATTAGCCTACAGGAGCATTTCTTAAAAATATTTACCTTTGTTACAACTTACCCCCATACCAGGGTCAGTTGTAACAGTGGTTGGGGTCAGTTGTAACACATGGAAATGAAGCACGATTTATGTATTTTAATCAGATTTACTATAATAAAACAACAGGAAAGCTGTAAATTAGAGTGTCTAACACTAACAAATCACATTTTTTATAGTTATGTACGTGATAAATCGTGTATTTATAACCACGTATCTCATTTTTTTATTTCCGTCAGTCTCTTATAATTAGTTAATAAAACAGCATTAGTAACTTAGCTATTAGTACTTCGACTTCGACAAAATAACTATAATTAAAACAAAATCAACATGAAATGGAGCAACTTAACGAAAAAAAACAGATAGAAAAAAAGTTACAGTAACTATAATACCGCGTTCTGCAGACGTCAGTGCCCCGACTTGATGTGTGCCACGTCGTGCTGTTATCCTATCTGGCTTCTGAACCGTAGGTAGTAACGCCAGTATCGTCAACGTTATATATGTTATGGGGCTCAAAGTGATGACGACCCTGAACAACTGGCAAGTTGTTAAAAACACTGACGTTAGTCCTGTTGAAGCTTTTAGCTCTGAAGAGCCTTGTAGCCTGGGCTGCGGGTACAGATAGTTCAGGATTCCTCTTGATGAAAGAACGAAACCATTTCTCCCCGGCCATCTTATTCTTAATTCAAATATTCGATTTCTTCAAATCCTATTTAAGGGTCAATGCGAATGCCAACCTTCTCACCTCAGTTCTAAAAAATCCGAAGTATATATCCGCACAGCGGATGGGATATTTGGACAATGCACGTTCTTGTTCTTCAGTCATAACTCTCTTATGTGCCACATACCTCATAACAACATTTTCCGCCTCATCACTCACGGCCTGATCTTTTTTTTACATATCGAAGTAGAGAAACATAGTTAACGCCGCGCGCTTCTGCGGCACTTCGTAGAGATTTACCATTTTTCACTTCTTCATATGCGTCCTTTTACTGTGATATGTCATTTCGCTCTTTTGTTGTCTTTCTTATTCATGTCTTAGGCATGTATAAAGAGGAACGTAGGAATTATTAATGTTACAACCGTACCCACTAAAATCGTTACAACTGTACCCATCTCCCTTTTTATAAATAAAAAAATCACAGCGAGGAGGGAAATTATCGTATACAAAAAATGATTTAAATTCCATATTCTCTAAGGTCTAATCTCTGACCAGAAAAATACTTATCATCATATTTTTATTATTTGCTGCGTAATTATAAAAAAACTTTGACCGAAAATACTTACTTTGTCGTGAGCTCTAACAATAGGATCTCCTAGAACTAACTGAGCACGCGACCACCGGTGTAACATTGTCGAATACGTTCGGACACGAAAACTGCCCCTCTCCCCTCTGGACTCAATACCGTACCATCCATAATTCGAGAGATATTCACTTTGTTTCAACCGTACCCTGTTACAATTGTACCCAGTCTACCCTACATGGGCGACTAAGCGTAACTCGGTTCTTTAAAAACATTTTTAAATTAAAATAAACTGTTAAGTTAGCCTCACAAAATTAGCATTTTTTCGCATAACAAAAAATATTAAAATAGATATCTCAATTATAATTACAATAATAAAATAATTTATTTTTAATTTAATTAAAATAAATTATTCGGTTTGCCTTACAAAATTATCATTTTTAAAAATATACACATAAAATAAAATATACACTCGGATTCGAACTGGCATGTGGTGGTTACACGGATTTTCAAAGCAACCAATTTCCATCTGAGCTATTTTTGTTTTGACAGCGCCGGCGAAATTTACCTTTATATTCTAGCTATATTTTATCATTACCTGAAATCTCATTTAAAAAATTTTTTATGGATAAAATTTAGCTAGATCAATTTATCGTCCATGAAACTACCTACATATAAGGTGTTACGGAAATAGATAACGCCGTTTCCGAGATCCTTAATATATACAAATATACAAGAATTGCTCGTTTAAAGGTATTATTATATATAGATAGATAAGTGATTTTTCAAAGCCTAAATCGTAAAATTATTTTTGCTTTTTTATTTTTAGTATAAGTGTAAGAATATACGTATTAAGAGACGAAACTTACCCTGACAGTTGTCGACCTATAGTGAAAGTCCAAAAAAATATCAATTGTATGAGCAGACGCTAAGAATAATATCGCTTGTCATATATAGAAAGAATAGAAATGTCTCAACAAGTAGTGATTCACTACTGCGCCGAAAACAGGCGCGTATATGATATTTCACACTCAGTTTTCCGTAAAGAGAAACATCGCAGTGATTCGCGGCGCATCCGTAGCCTACACGATAGATTATATTCCAATTGACCGGGTTAGAAAGCGCTGTCGTGTAGATTTATAACTAAACAATTGTAACTTGTTTTGCTTTAAACTATGAGTACATTGACATATAACATTGTATGAGAGGTGGAATTACTAACTAATTGACGTGCAAACGTTGTCAAATATACTTTAATCAATTTTGTTACGGCAGGCACTAGTTTATAATTCAATGTAATGTAAAAAGCTGATGATGTGCCCTCCGTTTATTGAGGATTTTAGATGTGGTAGAAATTGTCTTGCAAAAATATAACATATGTGTCCAAAAACCACCCCAGGCTGTGCTCTAAAACTGCATATTTTATAAAATCAATAGCACAACGTGCTTTACACACTAGACGTATATAAATTTCAAACATACAAGTACAACGGCTTGTTCCACATTTCCTAAATCTATGTCTGAAAACCTAAGTCTATGTTGTGAAAATTTCTGAAGTGCAAAATATTATATTATAGCATTATTTTTTATTTATTGAAATAAATATACTATAAGATGACGAGTAGGGTCTCTGGCTGTGGAAAGACGACATCGCGTGGTTGGTTAGAAACTTCGATGTGGAGAGAGACGCTGTGGCGAAAATCATAATAGAAGCAGCAAAAAAACTTAATTTTAAGACGAAGTTGGTGCAGGCGCACGTCAGAAATGTCGAAAAGTGGACGTGCACCATGCCCTCGTTATTGGTAAATAATTTTAGAGAAACCGATAAACATTCTGTTAAATCAGACGAAATTTTCCTCATAGGGATTATCAGAGCGAATAAATATTCTCTCCTAGTACACATATAGGAAGAAAAAAGAAATTATCCTCTCATCTTTATCCCCCTTAAGTAGGGCAGCAGAACATGTTATAAGAGCGATCTCTTCACGTATGACGCTAAGCCATTTCATATTTGTCATTATTGTTTCATTTGTCGTTGTATAGGTATAAACGGCTGCCTGTGTAAACAGTTACGTTGGAAGTTGACAGAGTCGCGCGCACTTTGTGTTTACCAAAAAATCATACTCCCTTTTGTTTTAATATTTTCTGAGAGCTTTTGCAGAAGTACGCAATGTTCGAGAACTGTGCCCGCGTGGAAACTACGGAACAGCTACTTTGAATCAGCATCGGTTATTTTCGGTTCAGAATTAAATACATTCATATATCGTTTTAACTCTAAAGTAACTTTTGAATATTGAGTTTATGGAATATTCATACTGTAAATTTTATGGCGGTCAAACATATTCGCGTTGTAGTGGCTCCCTGATTTCTAGACGTTGTCTGGTAGCTGTAGTATCATGTTATTTCTAATATATTTTCCTAATTAATAATTATTTCATTACATATACCGGATACATTATATTATTTAATATTATATTTGTATTATGTCAGTGATTTTTATTTATCATTGTCTTGTTATATTCCAATTTGCCTTATATAAGTACACATAAATTTAATTTTAAACTCATTAGCATTGTTAAGTAATTCAATAATAAAATTAATTCATACATTCTAAGTTTCTCAATCTCTCACAAAAAATACTTCTAAAATATTTCCTCTTGCGTGAACCCGCCTGAAGTTGTCAATAAGGCGTTGTTAAATCTAATGTGTAGGAACTCTTTGAAACTAAAATGTAACGATCGCACAATTTAACTTAACCAGTGAAACGGTCAACAAAATGACAAGAAGTCTAACAGCCGACTATATTATAAAAATAGTATAGATGTGCAGACTAGTCGGCGAGTAGTCGGTAAGCCGACTTTCCGGCTACTATTATAGTCGGCGACTAGTTATTAAAAAGCGCTCACTATCCGGCATCTTACTTTCTATGTATTTTCCAGTAAGAAGTGTATAGATGGAATTACATTTAATAAAACCTTGACTTATTAATATTTTTATTTTATAATCAGTCTCACACATTATTTAATTTAAAGCAACGAAACCTTTCCTTTAATAATCAGTTTCTAAAATTACTTGCTTGTAAAGAAAACATGTCTATGACATTTATGAGATAAAATTAGTATCCTAATCATCATACAAATAACATAGTATCTTTTGACGTAACAAGCGAAGGGACCGCGATATGATATCCGCCGATCGTTGTGGAGAAGCTACCCAACTGGGTTCAGCACTTCAAGAAACTGACGGCCACATTCGGACATCCACCGAACGCGCGCGCCTACGGACAAAGAGTCCGTTTTAACCCGGTAAAAGGAGACGAATACCGGCTTATCCACAACCACCTGGATAAGCAGGAGGGGGTGCACTGATTTTCATATACCCCCCTCCCCCCCGTCGCTCGGACCGGTGATTCCAGTCGCAAGACGGACGTGTACTCGGCCCCAGCGATGGTCGAGGAGTCGGCCACGGGCAACCTTATGGCCCTCGCGAACGACCCACCTCTTCGAGGAGTAGCAGCAAAGAAGCCGAAGAAGAAGAAGCCTTACCCAACGGAAAAATCCGCACAAGGAAAAGAGATCGCGAGGAAGCTCACATCGTTAATAAAAGAAGCCTCCAGACAAGCTGGACAGACTGAAACCGAAGCCGAGAAGACGTGCCTAGCGTTCCTGAGGAAGTTACTCACTTCCGGTGACTAGGATCGCTAGGCAACGACAGCAGCTCGGCCACGCAAGTGGCCCGCTTTGATCACCAGTCACAACAGGTGTGGACAGCAGACCGCTTCAAAGAAGAAGCGAATACCGAGTGTGACGCGCCGCAGTGATCCAAGCTCGAGAGAAGCACCCCAAGGATCGACCCGAGGGAGGCAGCCGCCTCGAACAGTTCCCTCGTCCCCCGCAAAGAAGGCTAACACGGCTACCACGGCTAGTCGGACAAACTCGTAATCAGCACATCTCTAAAAAATCTTTATTTATTTTACTACAAACAACTTTCTAAATATTTTATATGTCCGCATGAATTCATTCATTACAAAAAAATCAGAGAAGTCCAAATTGAGTAGTCCGGGTTAAAAGCATTAAAACAAAACAATGAGTTTCACGTGTGTAGTGTTCATATTATTTTATTACATTTTAATAACACTCGAATCCCAAAAAACCTCTACAAATAAATGATTCATTTGATTCAGTGTTTCAGAAGACAAATGTAAAAAGCTTTTAAATATATTGTGTCATTTATGTAATAAATTAGTCGTCCCTTTTAAGCAATTTTACGTTTGATATAATATTTTAATTCATTTGAAATGTCTAAACTGTACCATTATATTAATTTTGATATGTAGAGTATAATTTATTATATTTCATTCTAATATATCTCACGCGGACTGATGGAATACTAGAAGAAACATTACGTCTTAAGGAATTCTTAGACTTTTAACATTTTAAAACAACAAGTAAAGAACATACAGAAGCGACACTTTAATGTTTTCATATATGAGAGTATTACATAATGCCTTCCGTACAGTTTAAATCGTTTTAAGTCCAAACAAACAAATCCTACCGTAACAAATACCAGCAGCGCGCAACACTTTTGGACGAGATCCAACTTTTTGATAAATACCACAAAAAAATAACAACACTTAACGAAAAAAAATAAGAATTTTAAAATCTATTTTTTTAATTTCATGCAATGCCTATAGTAGAGGTAGAATTCAAAAAAATATTGATAGGTATAATGGAACTCGAACTAGGAGACTTAGGCCATTCAAGTGTTCAAGTTAAATCTAATAATCTCTCTAATCTAATAGGTGTCAAGTTCATTGGTCAGTCCTGAAATTGATTTATGACAACATAAAATGTGTTAAAACAACTTAAAATATCATTTCTGCTTGGTATAATATTGTAGCCTAAAGTTTGACTTGGCTTTTTTGTGAACAGTAGTGATAAGTATAATCAAGAAAACAATTGAATAGAATTGTGTATATAGTTGTACCTAGTACTAAATGAACATTGTGTGTGTTGGAGATTGTGAATAAATAGGCTTGCACGAAACATGTCGAATCTCTCCACGTAGCATAGCCATCATGAGTTGTCGAGTCATCACCGTATCTACATGACTACGTGTCTACTTGCATTTGCATATAATGTGTACGCGCTTTTGCTTATGGCTTCACTCGCGTTAATATACATTTGGCTTATCCCTCTTAAAATAGTAATCTATGTCCTTTTCTGTTAACCTGCCAACTGCTTGGTGACGTTAAGTAGTTTAACTCACATTTGCTTTTATAATATTAGTAAGGATAAGGATTCCGAAGTGGACGGTTCTACCGATACACGATCTTCATATCGAGCTCGTAACAAATTAAATTCTACAATTAGTATTGTTTTCTTAAATTGCTTTTTGTTCCATACTCTACGCCGATGTCTGAATGCCTCAGTTTTTTGACGTACGTTGTGTCTGAACGCAATGTCTTAATTGTTTCAGGAGGCAATATAATTGCAATTGAGTAAAGTTTTCGTTGATTTATGAGACGGTATCGAGGCAATTGATTGCGATTGATGGTGTCATTGGTTGTTATTTATAAGACAATTGGTTGTGATAGTGTTTGAATTAATAAACGTAGGGTTGCGCCACTCTGATTACGTTGTGAAATTTGTCAGTATGACGAAGGCAACTTTAATGACACAGTATAGTCGCATGGTCTATTGTTTCCAACTCTTAAAAATGTAATTTAATATATGTTACGACATAAGCTATTACATTTTCAGGCGTTAGTTATATATGAATGTTATCAGAATGTTATATTTTCCCACGTAAATTATCGCAGTCAGAAAATAAGTGTAGGCGAGGCAACCTTTGCGGGATCATTAGTTCGAATTGGCGCCCCGGTGGGTTCTATTTTAGGGTCGTTTTGTTTTTGTATATATAAATGATCTGTTACTAATGAATGGACATAGTTAATAGTGCAGACGACACTCCGCTTGCATTTAAAGTAATAGGTATAGATTCAGAGAGTAGACAGGGTAGTAGGCAATTTTTGTGGTAAAGTATAAATAATTTATTGCAAAGGCAAAATATAAGGAAAATTAGTAGTTTTATTTTATTGTACTGTGTTATTGATAATTACTTTTGATATAACAATATAGTAGTACCTTACATTCAAAAATTGGCACGAAGATTGAGCTCTGGTTCATATGCAATTTGCCGATGAATTGAGGTCGCCATTTCTAAGTTGTTCTACTTCATCTACTTAAATAGTTTAAAGTATCTTGTTGTGGGGGACGACAGCAAAAATAAATATCTTATTTATTATATACTAACTAATACTCGTGGCATTTTCTGTGTCATTTATTATCTTTTTTTTTTTATTGTAGCACGGCAAAGTGACTGTACAATGCCTGATGGTAAGCATAGTACAATCCAAAAACAGTGGCGAACACCGAGAGACATACTAGCCATCGCCAGTCACCGCTGTCATGCCGGCCTGCGTAAGTGTCTCTTCACGTTGCGCTTGAAGGACCCTATGTCATAGGAAGGAGAAAACACACTGGCCGGGAGATTGTTCCACAGCTTCACGGTACGGCAAGGATAGGACGTAGCAAACTTTTTAGTTTGTGCCCAGATAGGATTCACCGTAAAACGTAGCGGATACGTTTTATGTTCACTGGACGCTAGATATAAGAAACATGGTTTATCAAAAATCTAATAACTTTGTATTAAATGCTTAATTTATTTTCTTAGTTATTACCATGATATTTTTTAGCTAAGGACCAAGCGTTTAAAAATTAATACAAAAAGAATGAGTTCGTGTAACCGTCACACGCTAGTTCAGTAAATTTTTTTGAATATTTTTGATTTTGTCAAGAAATATTTTTTATTAATAAAATTAATAAAAAATATTAAAATAAATAATAATAATGATAATCATACAATAGAATTAATGAATATGGGCGTACGACCGTGCTGCCCTTTCGTTTCAATGTAAGAAAGTAACAAATTAAATCAAAACTTCACTATATGTAATGCCATCTATTAGCTAATTGGGAACTTAAATAATACAGGAAATATTATTAGCAATCATTTGTTATAAAGTAAATAAAATATAGAAAGCTACGAACAAATTACTATGATAAGTAACTGATTAGATTAATTATGATTTAATGGACGTTTTGGTTATATTTAATTGTTATCTAACCGTATAGTACAGAAATGAGACGCCGTAACGGACTTCCGTTGCATTGTCGACCAATTGCGTCCTAGTCGCGCCTAAAAAAGTTTTACTTAAAGAAAAATCAAAATCTTTTCGGTAGTTTGAAGGTGACGCGCACACAACGGCAAACATTTTTCAATTTATTTATATACGTAGATACATGATATAGAAACAGGGAAATCTAACAATATATAAGTCCTGGCGAATAATTAAACACTTAAGTATCCAGTATCTTCACTCTCTGCCTTCTGAATACATTCTAGATATTGTACTTCAAGTTTGCCTGCGAACTAATATAAGTCTTAATTTATTATAAAAGATCTGCATGATTTTAATACTGGAAACAATCATAAGTTAGATATTTAAAAATAATCATTTAGCGTCAGGTGTACCCTGTGTGTTCGTGAATTGTATATTTGTAAATTAGCTACATGGAGCTTTTAATCGCTAGTATATTGTAGATATAGATAATTCCATCTTGAAATATGAAAAGGAAAAACTGACATCAAAATAACGAATTCAAACGATCTACCAGACATTATGTCAAATCTACTCTTTTCTCTACAGACTTAACCTGCGGAACATTTTGTTATTACATATACTTATATAATTTGTAGTTGCTAATTTGGAGCCCAATATAATCACTTCTAATATCGCTTTGCATTTGCGAATTATGTAATTCGGGGGCGGGTAAGATGAAATATAACGGCATATATGTTGCGGCAAAATTGTGTATCTGCGAATAATTATACTATCGAAACAGGAAGAGGCCTATTCTCGATAAGCGAATACATTTACAAAGATAATGAATGATATACTATAGCAAATAGTATGAACGTTGACTATTTATTATTTATCAATAATATAAATATGAACTGATTTCGTAATGTTTTAATTTGTAAAGGCAATACAATCAAGTACAAAATATTTCCAAAAAAAAAAAACAGATTTCTGTGACCAATAACACTTAATAACCGTCGTTATACATTTTTAACAGGAAAATTGAAACTGTACATTTCATTATTATAAAATTGATTGTGTTACCTAATTAATATAGATCGTATTGTATGGAAATGTTATGATGGATAGATCGCGATACCGGGCTCATCAACGACGAACTTTTTTACAACGGTCAGTTTTTCATTTTAACGTGCGACGGATTGAGGTCCAAAGAATTTTATTTTATTGTGCGTGATGTTTTTGTCATTCCAATTGACAGACAAACGCTTCTAGAAAATTGTGTGTACGTTTGTGTGGTGGCACAGCGCGAGTTACAACAGCTAAAGTTAGTAGTTTGCCTTATATAGGTGTATGAAAACACCCAATTACGATTGAACCAGGACATCTCGCATCCCTCACTGATTATTTTTACCATTTATTTCTATTGTTCACTACTTCTTTACTTTAATAACAAATAACATGGAGGAAAAATGTTTTTAAATAAATTCATCTTCGGTGAGATTAACCGACAGCGCTGTTTTTGACGTTTGTACGTCAAAATAAAATAAAGTAAATTTTTAAGGAGTATTAACGAGTAATTCATGTTTTATTTTTAATAATATTTACATTTATTTCCATAATTGGAAATGTGCTACAGAAAGAAAGTCACATGTAATGAATTCAAAGTATAATAATAATATAGATAAATATAAACATATTTACTAGAATAGACAATATGTACAAATATAAACTCTATAATAAGTTCTTACTCAGTACAATCACATGTAATAATCAAATTGGTAAACTATGAGCAAGAAAGAAATGATAATGACCTCTGCTCTATTGACTGAGATGAATAATGAGTCGAAAGTGAAGCATGGGAGAGAAGAATTGTGCCAAATCCGCCTCTAACTAAATTCCAATCCAAATGCTTACAATCGTCGCTTCTTGTACGGCCTAACAAGTATTCTATATTTTGACTTTTAGGAATCCAACAATTTCTTACAACTTAATTGTACTTGAAACGTGTATTTAACTTATTGTTAGCAACAGAGTACCTGTTGTAAGAAAAAAAAGAATGCGGAACCTTATATACGCTATTCAATTTAGGCAATATCGATATTTTATCAATATATGATATTTGAGTTCTTGTATACGACAAAACCAAACACACGTAATGTGATACCTTAACAGACCATTATGTAGTAAGGGAAGGCTATTCTGATATCCGTGTTTACATTTCCTTTCGTTGTTAAACGCATACGTCGGTTTACCAACCGATATAAAAAAATATCACTAACATTTTCTTTATAGTTCAAAATGGTCGACATTAGATACAGATGTGGCGAGCTCTGTGCAGGGGCCGAGGGGGGGTCGGAGAGGAGGCGACTAGGCATAGGACGGTTGATTTCACTAAGGCTGGTGTCGAGGGCAGACGTTAGACCATTCATTTCAAACTATTCCATTTATCAACCTAATACATACGTCTCTAAGGTTCTTTTCCTAATATCCCCTTTATATCTCACTTATTTACAATGTGCTTATGATCACTTTTGAAGTGAAAACTTCTTTAGAGGGGTTAAGCGGTATGTTTGTTATTTGTATGATTCTTGTCAGCGGCATGCTAGTAAGCGTGATCCGACCGTATTGTGCTAGCTTCATACTAGCAACGCATAGTATAGCTGCATATGTACATCTAATATAGATATTATGCAGCTCTTCATGTCTGATTAATAAATATACTTTTTAAAAATGTATATAATTAATTAATAATTGCTCCGAGTGCCAACAGATGTGAAAACCAAATTATTGTTAATAATTTCAATAAACAAATCATGAAATATATATATTTCACAATATAATTTAAACATTCAAAAGAGAACATCACATTTAAATTTATTGAAATCAGTAATAGAAAGTAGTTTTGAATAGAATAAGTTTAGGAACAAATGAAAAAAAAAATACTTTGTCAAATTGTATAAGCGTAGTGTAGCGTACTGCGTAACTGATACAAACTGTTCACGTTATACGGTCACAAAGGAAAATGTGATAACGTAATTTGATTATTAATATAAATTGAAAAATATTTTATAGCTTTTAATATTCAAGGGGATGTTTCCTGCAGACTAACAATTTAGAAACCAGATAACTTTATAATTAATTTTATTAGAGAGCGTTATCAGTTGAGTTGTCCCGCCCCGTCCCGCCTCACACCGCATCCCGCGCCCTAACCCAAGCGCTTTTATAATTTGGGTTACCAGGTATTCCATTTTTTTACAAACTATTCATTATTTCATTCATTTGACAAGAAATCTAAAAAAATATTTCAATTTAATCCATCGAATAATAAAACATTTGCCTAGTATGTGATGAGTTAGGGTTTTTTCGTTTATCAATGCATACGTAAGAAGGTGTTGCCATATGAACCATTTATGAACGGTCACTCCAAGCCAATTAGCCGCCGACAATGTTACTTAAAAATTCTGGATTTGTTCTTATATGAAAACTATTTAAAGTAAATTAAACCACAAAAACAAAATAACTCGCAATTTGCAACTAGATTAGTAATGCAATAGTAAGTAATTATTTTTGAAGTTATACTTCTTTTGACGCGTTAGGGAAAAATGATGAAAGTAAACTTTTACGATGCGCGCGCACATCGTCACGAGAAATCGACACCCTGAAGCCATTTCGATGCGCGTGCGCACCGTCACGAAAAACCGACACCCTGAAGTTAACTATAGTCAACATTTTGTTTCTTTGTATTTGTTGTTTGTATTTCTCTGTATGAATACTTTCAATGTATTAAATACCTTTTTTCTATTGTTAGTATGGTTTTTTCTACGAATAAGGCGAAAGATATAAGTTTTGAGAAGATATTTATCTTGTTAAGCCAAAGAAGTATAACTTCTAACGCGTGTATATAAGTACACACACACTTTATTATTCCATGATCCGTGTCCATTATGCATTCTTTCTGTTTCTTATCTTATACCTTTACATTTACTTTCCTTGATCGGTATTTTTGATAAATCCAATTGGCAAACTTGATTACAACACATTTCCCTTAGTCCGATGTTTACAAATTACTGGACAAATAGTTCCGTCGTCCGGACCTTATGTTTACTCTATATACGTAGGCGGTGTATATGTGTGCGTGCACAGTTTTATGTGTTTATCGCCATCCAAAGTTGGTATTTACTTCCGTGTACCGAAATGTAAATCTTTCTGTCCTTTTGTGCCGAAGTGAGCCATAGCTGAGTCCTTGGTGAGAAGAATCCCGAGTTAGTGAAACGTTAATGTGTAAATGATTACCAGAGAAACGGAATGAATGCCTAGTATAATCCCGTGAGACCTTCTTCGTAATAGGAAATTGATCTTTATACAGTGTGAAGTAGTCGCTGCAGTCCATACATATGAAGTGTAATGTGAATAAGGATACAGCCGAAGGGTCCTGTTTGTGAATTGACTAGAACACACCAACAAACACGCAATGAGTGAAACCTTACATTACTGTTTTATTTTATATCATACTAGCTGTTACCCGCGGCTTCGCACGCGTTTTTTTAATATATTAAATATATTTAAAATTGTGATCACACTTCTTGTGTAAATTACAATAATACTCTTTCAAAAATATTTGTAAGTATCACAACATCATCTACTGTAACAGGTAACGTGTACATTATATATGTGAATACTAATAGTGTATCGAATGGGATGGGATTTATCATCAGCCACATAAATGGAACTTTAAACTGCTATATATCAACCTCAGTGCTCACTTACACTATATAAGAAAGTAATGAAAACATTAAGCTAAACATTATCAAACAATATGTGTTAAATCTTTTATTATGTGTGTACGCCCGCGGAACCACAGATCACGCCGCCGTGGTCTGGGGATTAATTTCGCTCCCGCACACCCGATTAGGCCTCCCACGGCAGCGGCTCAAGCCTAGGTTCGATCCCTCGGTAGGGAGCCCTTGAGTACGTTGCTTGCGCGATACGGTGACACATAAATATACATCACCGCTACAACACTACACGATCACCCCCACACACGTGCACGCCTACACGCTTACACATGAAAGTGAAAGGGTTTACTTTTTTTCCCTTATCGAACTGAAAAACTCTCAATTTTCCGATAATAAATATATGGAGGAGTTGTTGAGGCGTGTATGCTTGGTACACATATACGCTTCAACAACTCATACATATATGAATAGTTAGCTAGGTTAGCTAAGATAGATCGCGATTTTGCATGCAACAGGCAACAGCCAAGCCGAGGTGTGCCGTGCACCCTTGAGTTTGTTGCCAAAATAATATCGGCTGAGTGCCTTAAGCGCTCGCCTTAGAAGTCCGGTGAAGCTGTTAAGACCTTGCTGGGTCAATAGCGTAGTCACTTCGAAAAAAAAAAAAAAAAAAATTTATTATGTAGATATAATATGTCCATAGTGTCAATATAATTAAGTTATTATCATACCTTGCTATAATTTAAATCGCATATAAACATATGACTTTCATTTACAACAGCGATGCCCTTGGTGTTACAGTTGTTCATGTGCTACGGTAACCACTTACAATCAGGTGGGCCGTCAGCCTGTTTGCTGCCTTTTGGCATAAAAAAAAAATCTTGGAGTCCAGTACAGCGCACGGCACACGTGCATGTTTACAGTGAACAACATATTTTTGATTAATTTCACACGAAAGAATGCACGGATAACAGTTTATCACTACACAGTATAAAACAAAGTCCTGTTCCACGTCTGTCTATATGCCTGTTCGCGATAAGATCAAAAACTACAGAACGCATCTTCATGTCGTTTTCACCAATATATAAAATGATTATTGGGCAAGGCATAGATACAGTTTGTCTTATTATTAGGGCGGGCAACGTCTGCTGAACCCGCTAGCTTAAAATAAAACACCTAATTAGTTACTTATTTGCATGTAAAATTCCCGTTCCAATATTACTTGTAGTCCGGTGAAGCTGTTAAGACCTTGGTAGATCAATAGCGTAGTTATTTCGAAGAAAAAAACCGTTCAAATAGGTCCAGCCGTTTCGGAGATTACCCTGAACAAATAAAAAAACGGACATATCGACAGAATTAAAAAAAAATGTTGATATTTGTAGAATCACGGATATTTTTAGTATAAAACACACTCACTTTACTTTTATTATACGTAATATAGCACAAATCAAAAATTGGGAACAAAACTAACGTAGAATAAAGTTTTTGAGGAGTATTAGGCGGGATTTTAGTCTGTCATGTAGTGGATTTTATATTTTATTCATAATCTTGTGTTACTTATCTCTATATTGTCTTAAATTGGTGACGTTTTATGTAATATAGTTCGTTTATTGTGCATAAGTGAAATGAATGAAAAATAATACATGCATAGCATGAATTCTGTGGTCTTGAAAATTAAGAAGATAAAAATTTATGAAATATTATATAGAGAATTTGGCGCTTATACCTTTACATTAACTTGGACATAGAAGAAAACTATTTATATTGACAACGTCAGAATTGGCAGTATGGGTTAATTCCTTCGACTGTCTTATTGGACGAATATTATTACTACTAAAGTTTTTGAATAGCAACACAAAATAAACTTTAGAATTGTTTGCGATATAAACGTAACACGTATAATTAAAAATTGTAAACAAAACTAACGTAGAATAAACTTTTGAACAGGAAGTCAAAAATAAACCCTGTTAATATTTCCGATAGAATGTTATCATGTTACCATGGCAATGCATATAATACTGACATTGACACGCAGCGGATGCTCTAAAAATAGCCCGATTTTGAGACATTCTCCATTAGTGCTCCGCTCCTATTGATTTTAACGTGATGATATGTGGCCTATAGCCATCCTCGATAAATGAGCTATCTAACACTAAAATAAACTTTCAAATCGGATCTGTAGTTCTTGAGATTAGCTCGTTCAACCAAACAAACAAACAAACAATCTCTTCAGCTTTATAATATTAGTATAGATAGGAGGCAAACGAACAGATGGGTCACCTGTTGTTAAGCGATCATCGCCGTCCATAGACACTAGCAACCCCAGAGGAGTCACAAGTGCGTTACCAGCCAGATGTGAATTAACAGTGCTTGCATTGTTGCGTTTTGTTCGGTCAGTGAGAACGCCGGAGGACCACTTTCCCTCTCCTCGCCCCCTTCCTCCTTCCCTCCCCCTGACTCCTTCACCTAAACGCAGGTTGGCAACGCACTTGCGACTCCCCTGGCATTGCATAATCGGTGACGGTGATGACGGTGACCATTTAACATCAGTTGACCCGTCTGTTCGTTTGCCTCCTATGACATAAAAAAAACCTTCACGATAAAAAGGGAAATTTGAATCGTATTGACTTGTGATGAAAAATGGATCCTTTATAACAATCGGATACGCTCATTATAGTGGTTGAACGTAGGAGAACCAACTAAATCCAGTCTCAAGCAAAAGTTGACTCAAAAAAAAAATGGTGAGAATTTGGTAGGCCGGTGCAGGTGTCATACACTACAGCTTCCCGTCATCATTCCGGCAGGTCTGACTGCCAAGGTTCGCGCACCATGATGAAAAGGCTAGCCGTTAAACGACCGTGTCTGGTCAACCTCTCTAGCCCACTGTTACTTGAGGACACCGCTAGACCCTATACTTCTTACCAAACGGTCGTTGAATCAGAGGAACACCATAATCTTTGGACCTTGATCCAACAGATAACCACTTTTTTCGGAATTAGAAAAGTTTCTTGCAATTAATAAAATTTAATTTCCATGAGGCAGTACAAACCGTCTTCAAAGATTTTGTTGATTCTTTCATCCTCACCATTTTTTCGCCAGTGGAATGAATGATTAATAATACTTCGAGTGTTTAAATATGTCTTTTCATAATATTCTTTTCCTCTTACTTTTTTCATATCAAACGCTAAGTTCACGTTTATATTATATTAGGTGAGCCTATTTCACTTATGTCGACAGCTTTAATGTATAAAGCTCACAGTGTCTTTCTGGGAGGGACAGCAGTTGAGCGAAATACCATATTAAGGACGCGCTCTCAAATTTTAGAAGTTCAATTTCGGCTTCGAGTTTTACTAGACGCGTATAGCTCACTAACACAGACATGAAAACTGATAAGCCGGCAGTAATACCGCACTATAAACGACTTTGATACTTTTATAAAAATATTACTATATTTACTTATTATTTATGTTCTACTTTTTGTTGTATTTTATGTAATAGTACCAAAATAAATTATAGTTTCTCAAGGTCATACTCACTCAAAAACAGTATAACTAAACGTAAATATGTATACGTAATAGACAGAAACATCGAATTTGTGTTCAAATATTTAACCCCTTTGTGCCCGATAAAGGCTTAATTAATTACTCAACATTTTCATGAAGAGTAGTATTGTGGTAACTGGATCATAGTTTAGGTAATAGCTAGAAACTTCAAGTTGTGCTTAGATGTTTAGTCTCCTAGTGTAGGAGCAAGGTTTCAATTTTTTAAAGTTTGGTGAAAACAGTATTTATGATAATCTTAGTATAGTACTAATAAGTTCTTATAAAGAATAAGCCTAATATTTGATTCTTTTGAAAAATAACATTTTTTTGTAAATTCTGTAGCGTATTTATGATATTATTATATATATTTTGAATAGATAATAAAAATTAATAAAGAGAATGCGTAAACGACATATATATTTCTACCCATGAAAGAGCTCCCTACGCGTTTCTAAGAGTCCATTATGAGGCCAATTTGTTATTACCTAACGAAAGGAGTACAAACAAGACATATTTGTCTCTATCCATCAATGACTTCTATAACAGTTTTTGGAGTGGGTCGTCATCAGATCATTTTGTTCAGTCCTGTGGTAAGCTGTCGTGACTACTAACAAAAGGACTACAAGGACGACATATCTATTTCTACCCGTTAAGGAGTTCAATAACAATTTCTGGAGACCACCATCAGCTCACTTTGTTAAGTCCTGTGGTAAGCTCTCGTCACTGATAACAAGAGGACTACAATGACCACATATGTATTTCTACCCGTCAAGAAGTTCCATAACAGTACCTCAAAACATAAACTATAAAAAGAACTAACGTAATAAAAACTAAATTTAGAATTTTTATTTCAACCTAATTACAGTGTCTTACTACTAGAAATATGAACCACTATAAAAAGTTGGTTAGTATTTCGAAATGATCAAAACGTTTTGTGAAGTGTATACGTATTTCTAGAGTGATTTATTTTTTACCAGTCGAATGCAAAACGAAGTACAACGTCCTTACCATATGGCGCCAGAGCGCGGTCTAACACCACGTGAATCCTTTCATATTTTTGGGTCAATCGAATCTAAATAAAGAAATAAATTGAACCTTATTCCATAGGAGTTAAAGTCTACATAATTTACATAAAATGGTGAAATTATGTTTACAACTAAATAATTTTTTTCTCAGATGTAGTATACATAACTTGGATTTTATTTCATGTTATTTAAACTTGATTATATGTAGCAGAATTAGGTATTTTTCGTAAAATCGTAAAATTACTGAGATTTTGATACCGAAAATCGGGCTGTTTTGTGCGAGGAGACTACGGAGAATTAATTATTTTAAATGAAAACTCATTAGTTTTAAAAAACAATCATCCGTACAATATTGTTAAAGGTTCAATGTATCTGTAGTTAGTCATTATGTTTACCAAAGTTGAGTGGTTTTGTTGTAATTCTTGCCGAAAAACAGTGAAATTGGACCTTTTTTGAGAGCGCGTCCTTAATACTAGCTGATGCTAAATTCGCACGCATTTTTCAAAGTATATTAAAGAAGGGTAAAATTGTGAGAAGATGTAGAATTACAGAAATGCTCTTTTAGAAATATTTTAGATACAACGCGAGCACCACCTACCGTAAACATGCAAAATAAACATTAAATATATAAATAATAACGGTGTGCACGATGGTATTTACTATTACCAACATATTTGAAACTTTAATCCACTATACTTATATAACCCCCTCAGAGCTCATTTACACCATACATACACACACGGTGAAGCTGTAAAGACTTCACTTGGTCAATAGCGTAGTCAGTTCGAAAATAAAACCATACATATGTACATATAGGAAACTGCCTAATGAAAATTTGGATAATAATATAGTATGTCTTAAGGATATTATTATATTATGGTATATATATAATATGCACAAATTGTTAAAATAATTATGATTTTAGGACCACACAAAAAGTAATCACTTGCTTTATACTCTAAGATTTTTAATTCTTCATGTAGTTTCCAACATTATCTGTATTCATTCATTGGCGGCTTCCGCAAGACGACTCTCATTTAACGAGCTATATATATATTAGAAGTAATTACAAATGCAAATATATATATTTACAAAATACATACGTTTAAGAGATTGTTGAAATAAAATATTGCGTTCCTGTAAATATATCCATCAGTTTATTTAAGTCTGTCCTTGTAGTACATCCTCAATAATATAATATATGCCCGCAAAATTCAGATAAGCTAAATATAACATATACGGGCATAAATTATAAGCACAAATACACCATCCAATGTTTTACGCGCAATAAGAAAGTTAACACAATGATTGCTTAATTGATAGCATATTTGAACACAGTGTTAATGGACGAAGGTTTGAATCCTTGCAATCAAGTCAGAGCTTCTGGTGTAGGAAAACACCTTGTTGAAACCATTGCATCGTGGTAGGGATTTTTCTAATTCCGTCTGGCTAATTACCACCCTCAAGTTAAAAGTGTATCGTCAAGCACTTGTTAATGTGTCCTGACACACTCTCAGCCCTCTCTAGCATGTTTACCATCTTAAATCGGTGTTTAACATGAGATAAGATTGTGCTCAAACGATATGAAACATAAAAGAGGACCCAAAGCACATTATCAATTCACATGACTTTTTTTTCGAACTGACTACGCTATTGGCTTCACTGGCCTTCACAGCTTCACCGGACTACTAAGGCGAACGCTTAAGGCACTCAGCCAATTTTGTTCAGGTAACATGCTCAAGGGTGCACGGCACACCTCGAGACCTAAGAGACGTGAGGGCCCTGCTTCATGACGCACGGGGAAGGGGTAAGTGGTATAGCCGGCTACGCGTAATGAAAAGATCGAATTTACAGATTAAATGAACGACGCCGGCGCCGATATCTAAAAATAGAAATAACGACATTGTTTATTGATTTTAGGGAAAGATAGATGTAAACACGCGAGTTTACTCTATCTTATATTGAAGTAAATTATTTTTTAAAGACGGCGGCGCGCGTGGGCCTTTGAAGGGTAGCCGCGATGGCGGGGTACTTTGCGATCGCTCTGATGGGACCTTGATTCGGATCATTTGCTACTGCATCGTACGCGGAGATCTCCGAGATCTCGTGAAAAATTAACGGATGTAAGCAATTCACATGACAATAAGTTCAAACACAATGTTGCACCTTTTACTGTTAAAACATTATAATACGGTGTATTACGTGAATGATAGTAATGTCTATGTCCTCTCTCTGTACACCCAGTACCCAGGATATTTACAGTATCTAAGCAATATTCATTTGTATTGTATTAATTTAATAACCTTTTATCTCTCTTGTTAAGGCTGAAAATAGCTACAGTATGATTTATTTTAAGCAGAAACACCCAAAACCAACATATTTCCTTCTTATTCCATCTTGTATACTCTAATCAAACTGATAGTGGTGACGCGTAACAAAATACAATAAGACTATTTTTTAATTATTTTTATGTCTGTATATATCCGGTTACCTTTTTCAACACGTAAATTGACAAAACTACAAAATAATTCTACATAGGTATTTCAACGGTACTTAACCACCTCCGGCTCCCAGAGAGATAGAGACCAAGAGGCGGGAGTGTAGGGATGGGGCGCTAATAAGGTGGATGCAGGACCTGGCGGACGCGCGCTTCGGGACGTACACCGTCGACGCCGTCCGCCCGGTCCTGCGAGAATGGATAGGGAGGAGTTGGGGCTCCCTGACGTTCAGGCTGGTGCAGGTACTAACCGGGCACGGTTGTTTCGAGTGGTACCTGCACCGGATCGCTCATAGGGACATAGGGCCGACCGCCGCCTGTCACTAGTGCGGCGCTGAGGAAGACACCGCGCAGCACACGCTTTCTGAGTGTGTTGCGTGGGAGGGACAGCGCCACACTCTGGCGGCGGCGGTAGGGGAGAATTTGTCACTGCCGAGTGTGGTCTCCGCCATGCTCGGCAGCGAACAGGCGTAGCGAGCAATAGCCTCCTTTTGCGAAGAGGTCATCTCGCAAAAGGAGGCGGCGGAGAGGGCCTGCGAGGCAGATCCCCTAAGTGGCCGTCTCCGCCAACGAAGGACCGGCAGGAGGAGGAGGCGCTTTGCCCAACTCCCCCTGCCACTGTAGCCGGACCTGAAGGGATGCAGTCGGGGGGCTCTTCCCTTCATTGCACAGGTCTGGCGGACGAGGAGAGGCAGCTGGTGTGTACACAGCTGCCTCTCTATAGGAAGGAGTCCGGCGGCCAACTTCCGCCGGGCGGACCGTTGGGGCGGCTCTACAAGGTTGATTAGCTAGAACGATCCCTTGCCGCCCCAACAACACGGTCTGTCGGTACACCGTGGGGTTTTAGTCCGTGAGAGTCGGACATAGCCCATCCTCTCTCCCGGGAGGGTGGGTATCCATAATGGAATTCCCCACGTAAAAAAAAAAAGGACAATATATACATATCAATTTAACAAAATCGCCTCACATAACAAATATCTTAACATAAAATTTTAGGATTTTACCTAGTACATTCTGCATTATGCGGACGCAGCTTTATAATCAGTTGGTATTCGCACAGCGAACTCTACATGGTTAATTAAGCTCTGTGTTCATATACCCACTGATATTATTTTTCAAGGTAATTTAAACGGGTAATAAGGTTTATGTAAATATGACAAAATTACAAATAACAACATCATTATTTAAAAGACCATAATTAATTCTATTTAAGATACGTAACTCTTGAAACAGTAAAACAATCTTCATGAAAATCAAATCGCAAACTGTTATTACAATATTGAATCCTGACTAAACAGAATATATACCGTTTTTTTTTTGTAACATAGAATAATTTCTCCTCAAACTGCGCGTCGGCACTTGAATAACTATATAAAATTGTTTCTAGTTCGGAAAACACGGAACGCGGCGCGCTCTCTAAAAGTCACCACGAAAATTACATGTACGATACTAGAGATAAGGTGGACTGGACTTTATTTTACGTAGCGAATGTTCCTTATATACAGAACTTGTATTTTAAGAAAATCATAAAACATATCTTCTAGTAACATTAAGTCTTTCTTTCATTAAAATCGGTTCGGTTTATCAGAAGTTATTGTAATTTTAATGACGACGCGACTTAAGTACAGAAGAAAATTAGATAAGTAAATGGACTTAATATATTCAAATGACTTTATTAATCATTATTTTTACATAAGGTTCTACGCGGACGAAGTCACGAGCACAGCTAATATTAACTAAGTGTATTAAAAAACCGTAGTGACATTCAAGAATAATGTTTGTCCGCATTAATTAAACACTAAATATTAAACTCAGCGTCTTAATTATCTAACTAAAGAAAAAATAGAACGAATGTGTCGTAATTTTTTATAGATCTTACTATATTACATAAGACATTAATAATATATAAACCGCAGAAAAACACAGAAAGCCGTAAAAACACACACACACATCAAGTTATTCAGTCGATAGAGCAATATGTTAAAGAGGGTATGAAACTCAAAAAGTTATAGGTTTTAAGTGATTCGATAATACATTAGCGATATTATTTATGGAAATGGGTCGGAACAGGCGCGAGTGTGGAGGGGCTGCAGGGGGGCGGTGGCCCAACGAAACAATATAAATATACTATAAAGATATCACATACTTAAGGACTGTATCCTACTTATAAATTCGATTCGTAGAAAACCTATTCTTTCGATTAGAAATAAATACAGGTTTATTTAGGACAATCCGAGAGTCCAGCGGCGTTAGCAGTATTACACAGCGAGTGAATCCAGTATGATTAGCTCATTATGAATTAATAAATAACAACAATAGAGAAAAATATTCCGTGTATCAGTGTGTACACGCAGAGGAAACGTAACTTCTTTGACTTATATGTATTAAATTATATATATGAGAATGGTGATATAGTATACGAAGTTTCATAATATAGATACTTAATTAATACATTTACTCATTTTGGTATACTACTAGACCTAAACAGATACGTGCACACAAATATTGTACATTTAACGTAACAAGAACTTTTCCCTGCAATACCACAAGAAGTTTCACTTCCAAAATTAAACAAATTCTTATCAAACAGAAGTCTAGAGGAAATCAACTGTGCATTTCCTGTCGTTTTCCGTCCCACCGCTCCGCTTCGGATTTAGGCGATGGGCGTCTCACTCCACCCCCTTGCGATGGCGGACGAGGGAACTGGTCAAGGCGTTGTGCGTTCTTCAGTGGCCTGTCCTTCGAAGCCCGTGAAGACGGGTCTGTCATTGGGGTGCTATTTCTTTAGCTATTGGTGATGTTCATGCATGGCTTCAATAGTTGTCATCCATTCTCTGGCGGCATTTTGAGCTTCGTGGCTTTCCAATTTTGATACTTCATCATTCAGATGGAATCGACAGATCTATAGGAAGTCTTCATGCTGGAGTTTAGTGGACTCGTTGGGTTCCTCCTCGGTGTCGCTCGGTTGCTGGGTGTCCTGCGGCTCCGTTGGGGTAACAATTTTCGTGTTTATACACGGGGGCGACTTTCTGCCGCTTCTCGGTCTAGGATCATTGACGGGAGCCATTAGGCTGGCCGCTGTTGTTTCCTCAACTATGTTATGCTGAGCGAAGAGGCCTGTCTTGTGCCCGGCATCACCAGTTCGGACGACGGTACTTGCTCGGCGGTTGCGTGGCTCGCGCCTAAACACGGGGCATAACTCTGAATTATTTGAGGCGTGCGCGCCCCCGCAATTTAAGCAGGTGGCAGGCTCGCTCAAGGGGCGTTCAAATGAGTGAGCGGGGTGTGCCCCCCCGCATCTCACACAGGTAATCTTCCGGTGGCATTGGTGGAGGAGTGCCGGAATTGCTGGCAGCGGTGACACTGCGCCGGCTTCCTCCTCCCCCGCCATCCTTCTACGCTGACTTGAAACAGGAGCAGCTCGTTTACTTTATAGATGGAGTCAATTAGGTTCAGTGTTCTTTTGAGTGCACAGTGGAAGATGCACCTAGTTCTTACCTGCCTTCCATAGATCGCTCTGGCATAGAGCTGCTGGAAACCAAGCTCTCTAAGGGCTGCTTCGACCTCTTCTGAGGGCATATTTTGGGGTAGTCCACGAATTGCTACCTTGAGGCTGCGTTCTTCGGGGAGTGAATACGTTAATCAATTCACTCCCTCATCTCTCTCTAATGTGGAGAGGTACTTGATCAGTATCCCGTGCTCTTCTTGGCTCAAGGGGATAAAACGCACCCCTCTGCCAAACGGGCGCGTATTCGGCCTACGCCCTAGCAACTCCGCCAAATGTCGAAAGTGTGTGATCCAGTTGGGAAGGCTCTCTACTACAATTGGCGGAAAGCGTTGACGATGCTCAGGATTAGGGTTCCGTGGGTTTGCATCTTGCGATAGATATCTTATGAGCGAGGTGCTCTCTGATTGGCTGACATCTTTGATCGCGGTGTACGATAGCTGCTCGGCAGCAGCTTCTCGCGACGGCGCATTCGCGGATGGCGCCACTGTGCGTTCAGTGGGCTTTCGCGACGGTATAGCCTTTGCGGATGGCGTTCCGCAGGTTTCGGAGTCGATACGGAGGGGGGGGTTGCTCGCGGGCATCCCCTCACGATCGCGACGTAGCAGGCGTGGGTGCGGGTGCGGGCACCTTCGCCGCTGAAATCTTCTTAGAGGCGCCGCGCGATGTAGAAGGTGTCGCGGCGTCTTGAATCTTGACCTTCTTGTGGTCCAGTGACTGGCTTTCCGGCGAGGTATTGGGTGCTGGATGAACCTCGGATGCTGCTGCGGTGGTGGTGGCAGTGACGAATTCGGGATCGCTGCGCTTGTGGCACAACGCTCTCCCGATCGGTTCGATCTGACTGTCCGGTATCTTCGGAGGTTTCAGGTCTCCCTTCGCGGCGCGTTCAAGCGCTGCAGAGTCCTCCCGGGAAGGCTTCTTGTTCTCTTCCGCTGCCTCCTGAAGACGCAAGTACAGTGCCATCCAGCGGGTCATCCCGTTCGACAGCGTCCGAGCAGAGATAAGCTCGGCGAGAGTGGTTAAATCACTCTCGTGAACACTAATCGACGTAGACTCCCGCCGGGCGACTTCTGTCGCGTCCCCATGGGCTGCGGGCGAGTGTCAGGCACAGCAGTGCGGAGTCCGGTGGGTGTAGCGGTGGTCATCATGGTTACTTCGGCAGAGTCCAAAGGCTTGCGGGAGGTCGTCGATACCGACGTGGATGCGTCGGTTTGGCCCTGAAAAGGGCTGGTTTCCTTCTTTCCCGGCTGGGAAGCGGCGGCTGTCTTGCATCGTCGCGCAGGACAGAGCGAAGGTCGTAGCGACTCGCGAAGCTCCGGAGACGTCCTCGCGCGCGTGACGACGGAGCGAGTCCTTCGGATTTAGCAATGGCAACATTAATATCTATTGAGCTTAAATATACAGAATTGCTTTATCTCATATTGACCCCCCCCCCTCCATCCACTCCATCACCGTCTCCCCTTGATCCCTGTCCCCCGCAAGCAACTCTGATAAAAGCCAGCCCAATTATCCTCGACAATAATGTTGGATTTAATTTCACATCTACATAAGTTAATAATACCACGGAATGAGTTAGAAATCGATTGACAGGATAAAGGAAACATAATCGCAGTACAATTTTAATTATTTTTGTAGGATTCGAGGAACCTTTACAATATTGTTCCTGGAAACGTTAATGAGGTGGGTGAAAAGAATTTAAGTCCAAATTAAAAAAAAATGTTTATTAACTTTTTTCACATACTTTTACAATGACTTATAAACTAGGCAGGTCCTGTATCTTGATAGCACGAAAACGATTAGGTACACAACGAGTTTTACAAGAAAAAGCGCCTTAGCGGGCCTTATACATATGCAATTTATAGTTAGTTAATTAGACAAATATATTATGTTTACTTCATTATAAATATATATATACACATGTATATAAACGCTTACATATATTATGATTCTTCATATATTTATATGTTATGTAGTTACGATTAAATTTTAATTATGTATTCAGTTTTGTCATAGGTGAGAGTGCTCAACCATTTAGAAACTAGAAGCTTATCGTATGGATTACAACTTCTAGAAAGAAAGAAGGAAACATCTGTTCAGTTATAGAAAGGAGACACCGAAGGAATAACATATAATTATATCAATACATATGTACTTCATAATGTGACATTGTCTGTCTGTCTGTTATTATCAGGTTGTATACGACATAGTCGATGCAGTCAGAATGCCAATAAATACTAAGTAATTACTTTCACTCTTTATTTGCCCAGAGTTACGGCTTACAGTACTTTTTACAAAAGAATGCGTAGATAACACCGACATCTTGCCTTTTATAGGCCGAACTATATAATTTATAAGACGATCTATATAACTCAAACCAATTACCATTTTCTTATAATTTTGCTAAATGTTTTAAGTAACACAAAGATAATAATTAATGAACAAATAAATATTATTTACGTACATCAATTCTATATAAAATCATTATTATATGATTGTATCTGAAATATGTGTATGTGTGTAGAGTAGAGACATCTAGTCCTTTATAGGTCAAACTATTGTAGTCAAAGCAATTACTATTATTATCATAAAACTAATGTTGTGCAAGTAATAAATGAACAATATCAATTCCTATTGAAATGACTCATTGAAATCTATATAATTATAATAATTCTCATTTATGTATCTATACGAATATATAAAGCTGAAGAGTTTGTTTGTTTGTTTGTTTGTTTGAT
>JACEII010000024.1:6818457-6846304 GCA_014332785.1 Antheraea mylitta | reverse complement strand
ACTATATAATTTATAAGACGATCTATATAACTCAAACCAATTACCATTTTCTTATAATTCTGCTAAATGTTTTAAGTAACACAAAGATAATAATTAGTGAACAAATTAATATTATTTACGTACGTCAATTCTATATAAAATCATTGTTATATCATTGTATCTGAAATATGTGTGTGTGTGTGTAGAGTAGAGACATCTAGCCCTTTATAGGTCAAACTATTGAAGTCAAAGCAATTACTATTATTATCATAAAACTAATGTTGTGCAAGTAATAAATGAACAATATCAATTCCTATTGAAATACTCATTGAAATCTATATAATTATAATAATTCTCATTTATGTATCTTTAATAAAATGGCGTTAGTGTTAATGCGTCTCTCTTATATGTTGTCGCTTGGCGCTAGTATCAATGCGTATCTCTAATATGTAGCGCTAGTATCTCGAGTATTGAATGACGAGCGGTACCGGAAGTGGGTAGCTAACACTGTATTATTTCAGGGTTGTAACAGTGTATGCCGGTTGGCAGGTGTCGGGCGCGCCCGCACAATGGTGCCTCATCCTCGACCCTCCACGCCCTTCATTAAAAAAGGATTTCAGTTCAAATAACGTAGCAAAGAAAAACAATTGAAAATAAATAATTAAGAGAGTAGCAAAGTAGATCACTTTAATTAGTATTTACTAACTTTACGAATGAACTACATTTAATGCCTTAATAGGTTGTTCTTATGACTGGAGTTGTATTAATCATCTTTTCATTATTAAGTCTGTAGTTCTGTTTGTAAATTTTTTTCTAAATTTTTATATAAACATCTGTTATAGAGGGCACTAATCCATATAGAACATTAAAAATGTTGTGTCTCTACTTCTGCATCGGAATGTTACTAAAAGTGTTTGACTGATTTTCATGATCTTTGAGCTATTGTGACATTCTCAGGTTACAATTATTTTGGAAATAATAATATGATGACTAAAAAACAACGATGGTTTGTTTAGTCTAAACCGATTTTATATTTTTGTGTGTGTTGTCATAAAATTAATGTAAAATTACAGAACGAAATTTATTATTTTCCGGGGCCACAGGAATCAATTGAATCAGGCTCTTTAAATGTATATTTGAATGCATTCGACACAGTTTACAAATTACAGTTCATTTAACGGGCACGTTTAAAAATATGTTCACATAATTTCCAAAAGCTGTGATACAATCAATACATTTTTCAACTTACGTCCAACTAAGACACTGAACGCGAACTTAAAACTAATAAGTATATAGAATTGATACATGAACTGCTTTCCATGAGAGATGAAACAGTTTCTTTCCAGCGCTACTTCATTATAGAAGCAAAGGTTTCAAACTCCCACCTAAATATATTTACTGGAAACACCGAATCCCGTTCAAAACATCTCTTTGTAAATGAGCTCATAAGGAATTTGTTTGTTTAATTAGCGCATTAGAATAGAAGCTACGAAAGAGGCACTCTGATTAAATATTCAAAGTAATTTTGACTCTATACTTACTAATAATCCCTATCACAACGTAATTCGGAACCGTTCACCTCCCGACCCTTTGTCTTCAAGCAGATCTTTTCACAGCGACTTCACACCAGAACAATAGCTGTGCCTTTAAATAATATTCAGTCTAAAATGAGTCATTTAAAAGTCATTAAGTTATTTAAAGTAATAGCGCTGCAGGCTTTTTAAGATCTTTATATCTAGCTGATTCTCGCGACTTCGTCGGTCTCATTTTAATATTTCAAGTACCTATGTTCTTATATCTCAAAGGGATTAGTTATGCAGCGTTTTCGACTAAAGCTCCCAGCCGGCTTAATATTTTCCGGCATTCTCAATAATTATCGTTATATTTAAACAAATTTACAAAAAACCTTGACAAATTATAATCCTAAACCTTCCTTGTGAATAAGTTTATTTATTATTGAAAACAGCATGAAAATCCGCTCAGTTGTTTTTGAGTTCATCGCGATCAGACAGGTAGACGGAAGCGGCGGAAGACTTTGTATAATAATATGTGGTAATAGTATATTTGCCAGACAGTACGTAGTTAGAGGTACCTCCATAAAATTGTCATAACACACTCTATGTGTGTGAATATTACTTGACAGTTTATTATTCAGCTTGATACTAGACAACACTAGATGTACACGCTGATAAAAATATAGTTGACGGAGCGGCGCCGGCGAGACGTAAATTTTCACTAACTAACGATAGATCTTAACTCAAGTTTGTTATACACAAATACCACCCACGATGAGAGGTCTATCTAGCCATTAAATGATCTTTACATCCTGGTCCATTAACCTGTCCTACATCGATATTGTAACTATGTTAAAGAACTCTATATACCCGTCGTTATACACTACAATATACCTCTGCTGAAGCCTGTTTCCGTCAGTGATGAGTGTAGGCATCTTCCATTGCATGTCATTCCTAACTATCTCAATCAGTCCTAATCTCAATTCTTCCCGTCATATTAGTCAGAGTATATCATTTTTAGTGTAGTTTGTCTGTCTCCATATCCCCTATAATAAGAACTAAAATACTATAAATAGAATTACCAAAATATAATTCATACAAATACACAAATGTTGCTTTATGGTTGATGTTTTTTCATTACTAGATCTTCTAGCGGTCGAAATTCGAGCAAATTTCATTGTTAAGGGGAGAAAAGGAACTTCGTCCAATTTTTGATGTAAAACATCAGTAGGCGAGTGTAAACTTAATTGTTGGAATGGCGAGACGTGGCGACGCAAAACACGAACTTTGCACTATTAACAAAATACTCAAAAACAGTTGCAACCCTATGTCTATACACAGAAGATTCAAATTGTTTTGTCGGCCACTCGTTACACTAGTTTTACGCGACACCCGCCGACGACATAGGGCTCTTTAATAAATGCCGCCAAACACACCGCGCCAGCGCCTAGTTGAATTTTTGTATTTTCTATTTAATAAAAATGAATATTTATGGAATAGAATAAATAAACAGTTATTATTTATATATAGAATAAATTTGTAATACTTTCTCTTTTCGTTATGCCATAGCTGATTCCTGTCATAATCTGTTCTTTTATGCACATAACCTATACAAAACAATTTCGATGTTACACACCTACCTCGTGACGGCTCATTTTTTTTTTAATTGATAACCCTGAAGCTTTCCATTATCTACTTGACAATCCGTTTAAGATACAGATGAGAAAGTCGTATTGAACTGTTTTGCCATAGCCTATTTACATATAGGTTTTGATATAAATGAATACATAAACGTCCTCTCCCTATGATGTGCCGATACCTAATAACCGTATCGTTGTTCACATTGAATACTAATTCTATTAATTCTACCTACAACATATTCGATTATTTAAATTAATACTTGCTAAAGGCGCACGAAGCTGCATTCAAGTTGTTTAATTTTCTTGTGAAATATATCAGCGGTATAATTCCGATGGTCAATTATGTTCATTGAACGAAAATAGGTCGGATTGGAAATGCAACAAAGCCAACGGTGACAATAATTTAGAAACGTCAGACCCTTAACGATTACCGCATAGGAGACGGGCAATAAAAACATGGACTCCATCGAATCGAACTTGTTATACTGTTATTGATTATAAAAACTACAACAGAACCGTTTAAAGAGCAATAACGACTGATTTCTTCTAAGAACAATGAAAAAATTCAGTCATGATAAATTCATTTATCAAGGCAACTTCTACTTGTCCATCTATTGTGATTCTTAGAAGAAGCGCGACGCGGCGCCCTGAAATCAGCTCAGTACTTACTAAAGAATTTTTATCTACAGACTCGATAGCTTGAAATGTTGATTTATGATTTGGAAAAGTAACGGGTTTCACTTAGATAGAGAACAAAGGAAATAATACCTAGTTATTTTGAATACAGTCAAATTCATATCTGTATCACATTGGTAAAAGAAAGATTTAAATCGTTTGAGTAGTTTATGGAAGTTTTAACTGATTGCGATGTATATAAGCACTACTTTTTTAGCAACGTATATTCGTACCAGTACAAAGTGGGGCAAGCGGTGTATTGCTTATGTTTTTCCTCTGTAGATAATATATATCTAGTGTTAAGATAACAAATGGCGCTAACGAAGTCACTGGTATAATTAATTAATAAAAGGAAATGCTTGAAGTTGATCACACTACACACGTGACACGAGTGGATATATTGCAACCTAAAAATGGCCATAAAGAATGGAAATGAAAGCGCTATAAAAACAATAACGTCATTAAACCAAAAATAGTTAATAATAATTGAACTTTTAATATTTAATAAATTACTAAGAATAATAATAAAAAATATATGTATATATGATCACGGATACGATTTTTACGTATACAAAATATTACAGGTAAGCAAAAAAAAGGTGCAGACCAAGAGTCTGCAGAATAGAACAGACTAAAAAAAAAAGAAAATGTTTTTAAAGAACCGAGCTAGGCCCGGTCGCCCAGGTACTAGTACATTATACGATAAGGACAATGCATGATAAAATACGCGAATAACACAAAACAAATAGGTAAATTCTAATTAACTAGTATTTATTGATATAGACAAAGAAGTCGTTAGCAACACTCGTAAATTGAAACGGAACAATTCGCTTGGATTGAACATTTTATTTACTCAAACAGCTGTTACAATTTATACGGGAAATTGTTTAATTGTATAAACAAATAGTATATACAAATAATAGTACGCTTTTGGCGTTTATTATAAGGGTTTTGTTATTAAATAGCCCGACGTATTAATGGGTCTTTCATTAGATGCGGTCGTTATCTGTTATAAGAATAACATAAAAATAACAACAATTTAGAATTTCTAATTGAGATATTCTTGGCATTTGACCGCAACGCGCACCTCCCGCCTGAACCGAATGCTTCCAACGAGGATGCTGCTACCAATTTAATCAAGCTGATCATCCTCATAGGATTATATTGTATGATACCAAAATCTATCTATCTTCTTATCTATACTAATATTATAAAGAGGTAAAGTTTGTGAGTTTGTGACGTTGTAGGGGGTAATCTCAGGAACTACTGGTCCGATTTGAATAATTCTTTCAGCTCATTCATCGAGAATGGTTATAGGCTATATATCATCACGCTAAGACCAATAGGAGCGGAGCACATATGAAAAATGTTTTAAAATCGGAATGTTTTTTTTTCCTTTTGAGAACGCGAACGAAGTTGCGGGCAGAGGCTAGTATTATATAAATTAGCAAAGTTTGTTTTCTTTGTCCGAGGTAAACTCGAAAATTACTGGACCGATCAGTATGAAACCACAACCATTCGACGCGGAATTAATCGTAGATGATTATAGACCATATATTTTTCAAATTCTATGAGCCCTTTGCCATGTTTTCTCAATTTGTTTGTTTATTAATCTATTTGCTCCCATAAAACAAAAGACAGGCATTTATCCTTGGTTCAGTTAATGGTAACGCGATAACATTCTATCGCAAATATTTTCATGGTTTATTTTGTGTTCCTACTCAAAAAGTTTATTCTACGTTAGTTTTGTCTACAATTTTTAATTATAAGTGTTACGTTTATATCGCAAACATTTCTAAAGTTTACTTTGTGTTGCTATTCAAAAACTATAAGACAGTTGAAGGAATTAACCCATACTGCCAATTCTGAAGTTGTCAATATAGGTAGTTTTCTTCTATGTCCAGGTTAATGTAAAGGTATAAGCGCCAAATCCTCTATATAATATTTCATAAATTTTGTCTTCTTAATTTTCAAGACCACAGAATTCATGCTCCGTGGTATTATTTTTCATTCATTTCACTTACGCACAATAAATGAACTATATTACATAAAACGTCACCAGTTTAACACAATATAGAGACAAGTAACACAAGATTATGAATAAAATATAAAATCCACTACATGACAGACTGAAACACCGCCAAAAACTCCTCAAAAAGTTTATTCTACGTTAGTTTTGTTCCCAATTTTTAATTTGTGTTATATTCCATATCATAAAAATAAAGTGTGTGTATATAATATTAAAATATATACTTTGTGGTAAATCAATATATGTGATGCTACAAATATCAATATTTTTTTTTAATTCTGTCGAATGTCTGTTTTTTTATTTGTTTTGGGTAATCTTCGAAACGGCTGGACCTATTAGAACAGTTTTTTGTTTGTAGCACGCCAAAGTGATTGCACTATGCCTGATGGTAAGCACAGTACAATCCAAAAATAATAGCGACCACCGATTGACACACTGTCCATCACCGGTCGCCACTATCATGCCGGCCTGTAATAAGCTGGATATGTACAGGCTGATCCCGAAACGCGACCCGTAGAAGCGAATCACTATTACGAGCTTTTTCGCCATATACATGGTGGTTGCGACCCAGTCGGGCTGTAAAACCCTACCACCCCGCTTGCGCCATTGCCCATCTTATGCGCCATCTTAGATATGACTACGCTATTGACCTAGCAAGGTCTTAACAGTTTCACCGGACTACAAGAAATATTTGAACGGCAATTTTACGGGCAAATAAGTAACTAATTAGCTGTTTTATTTTAAGGTAGCGGGTTCAGCAAACGTTACCCGCCCTGATAATAAGACAAACTATACCTAAACCTTGCCCAAGAATAATTTTATATATTAGTGAAAACGACATGAAGAGGCGTTCTGTAGTTTTTGATCTTATCGCAATCAGACATATAGACAGACGTAGAACAGGACTTTGTTTTACACTATGTAGTGACGAACTGTTATCCGTGCATTCGTTCGTGTGAAATTAATCAAAAATATGTTGTTCACTATAAACATGTGCGTGTAACGTGCGCTGTACTGGACTCCAAGAATAAATATAATTGAAAGTCGTATGTTTATATGCGATTTAAATTATAGCAAGGTATAATAATAACTTAATTATATCGACACTATGGACATATTATATCTATGTAATAAAAAATTTAACACATATTGTTTGATAATGTTTAGATTAATATTTTCATTACTTTCTTATATTGTGTAAGTAGCACTGAGTGTGGTATATATTAGTTTAAAGTTCCAGTTACGTGGCTGATGATAAATCCCATCCCATTCGATACACTATTAGTATTCACATATATAATGTACACATTACCTGTTACAGTAGATGAAGTGCGTGTAATACTTACAAATATTTTTGAAAGAGCATTATTGTAATTGACACTAGATGTGTGACCACAATTTTAAATTTATTTAATATATAAAAAAACGCGTGCCAAGTCGCGGGTAACAGCTAGTACCATATATATACATCTGAAAACTTACATCAGCTCTCTGGGGGGGAGTTCCGATTCTGACGTGGCCGGGAATGGTTGTGTCCGCGCTTGGAGCGATATTTCGTGATTATTGTGATACAGTGTATACAGAGTGAACTGTTCGGCTTTCACCTTGAAGTGCCGATCCGGCTGACGTAGCGCACACGTGCACCGCACCTGCGTAACACCTGCGTTCTTTTTCCTGAAATTGAGTGAGACCCTTCCTTTGTATTTATTTATTGCTTTGTTTATTATATAATATTGGTACATTTATTTGTTTACTCATTAGTTTATCTATTTATTTACGTAGTCCTTTATCCTTTTAGTCGTAATTTCTTTATAACTTTATTTATTTCAATTATTTATTTGTTTACTTATCCATTTATTTATTTGTTCTATATCTATGCAAATTATTTACCTTGCCTGTCTCACTAACGTATTTCCTGTATTGCTTTCTTCTTCTGGTTCATTTTAAACAGCTCTCTTGATCTGCACCCGAGATAGACCCGTAATTAACCCGTTCGGCGTGCCCCCCTGCCCTTAAGGCAGGGAGGTTGGTTCGCGTTCCACCTCAAGCCATGAAATGGCCCTCTTATTTATGAAAAGTCTCCGGAGGGGCTTATTAGCGAATGGAGTTGACGAAAGCATCGTCGACGCCGTTCTCGCGTGTCACTGTGCCCCGTCCGAGCAGGACGTGTAATATGAAGCACGCGTACTAACCGCGAACTCGTACTCGCCACTATCCCCGATAGACCCCGCTGATAGGGCTCCGATCGTCGCGATGGAGCTAGACGTCGCGACACCCGCCGCTTCCACCGCGTCCGGTCACGCCGCCGTGCCCGTACTCGCGCCCTCGCCCTCGCCTTTGCCGATAGACAAGGACGGTTTCATAACCGTCTCGAAGAATAAACAATCGTCCCGCCCCCGCCACGCGAATCCGACTAGGATTCGGGCTCAATAGGTCCGGCAGTAAAAGTCCCGTGCCGCGAGATCAATAGAATAGATGGCGCCCGGGCGCCCAACGCGACCATTCAACACGCCAAAACAAAATTGAGCTCTGGCAGATCCAGTCCTCTCTCCATCCCGCTCACTCCAACCGCGACTAAGAAGCCTCGCCCACCCCCGCCGGTCAATATCCAAGATAAGGCGCGATGGATGTCAGTCTCCACTGCGCTGAAAACCTTATGCATTCAGTACACGTCAGTCCTCAACACCTAGGCAGGGATTCAGATTAAGGTGACTAGCACCGATCACCATCGCAAGCTAACCGAGTACTTACGAGTACAAAAGTTAGCTTATTTTACATACGCATTAGAGGAGGAACGTCTACTCTGAGTAGTCTTACGCCGTATCCCGGTCGAAATCTCAACAGACGACATACTAGCGTTCCTTAAGAACGAAAACTTCCCCGTCCGAGAGGTACACCGCATGTACCACCCAATCACTAAGTCCAAGTTTAACTTAGTGTTGGTCATTCTCGACCGCACTAAGGAGGGTAAGGAAATTTTTAATATCACGTCCGTGTGCGGTCTCACGGGCGTCACGGTAGAGCCCCCGCGCAAGTCTCATACGCCCTCGCAGTGTCACAACTACCAGGGCTACGGTCACGTAGCTAGGAATTGCTATCTCCGTCCGAGATGCGTAAAGTGCTTAGGAGATCATTCCACTAGAGTGTGTCCGCGTACCCCGACCTCAGCAGACCCTCCGAGTTGTGTTCTTTGCGGGAACGCGGGTCATCCCGCGAACTATCGCGGATGTTCCCGCGCCCCGCAAAACATCGCCCTCGCCAAGCGAAGCAGGCGGCCAGAGCGCCTGTCGCCGCCACCCGCCCTCCGCCTCCGCCTCCATCACTCACGTCAGTGGAGGCCTTCCCCGGCCTGCTGGGTGCCTCCCGTACCCCAGCAGCGCACGCGCCCGCCCCGCGTGCGCCACCCTCTGTGCCGCGCGCGCCCCAACCCGTGCGGGCCCCTCTGGCCCCCTGGGCTCACAAACCTCAGCCCCAAGCTCCTAAACCTCAGGCTCAGCCTCCGCAGGCAAAGCCTATACAATACGACCGCCTCAGCACCTTTTCTTTCGACGGCGTTGACTGGATTAGCCAGTTAATGGTCGTACACGACATAGCAGACGTCTTACCTTTTGCCGAACTTCTCGTGACGAAGAGAAGTCAGGATATGCTCAGAGCATACGCGCGTTTCCCGGCCCTTGCTAGGACAATGAACGAGCTCGTGCTCATTACAACAAGTCGGTTTAACAATGTTCGCGGCAATGAATAGGGTTAAACCGCGCAGTCTATCTCTTTCATTTTTTAATGCTAGGAATCTCTCAACACAGCGCGATCTAGTAGTTGCCTTCTTGCGCGACAAACAAATAAGTATTTTCCTCGTACAGGAAACATTACTAAAACCGAAAATGTGTAAGCCCGCGAACCGCGAATTATAATATAATTAGAAAGATCGTGTCACCCGCGGGAGTGGCACCTTAATCTACTTTAAATGCTCGTTATACTGCATGCCGATAGATCCGCCCGCTCTAACTAACATGGAAGTGTCAGTGTGTAGACTAGGGATGACCGGTCATCCATCAATTATAATAGTGTCCGCGTATCTCCCGCCGACTAAAGAATTATTAAAATCCGACTTAGAAGCGTTATTCGAATTAGGAGACTCCGTCATAATAGCGGAGGACCTCAACAGCGGGAACGTCATCTGGAACAGTCCAACTACTTCTCGTAACGGGAAGATATTGGACAGACTAGGCGACGATCTAGCTTTTGACGTCATAGCCCCTATGGAATCCACTCACTTTCAAGATAACTGTAGTCCGACAGTATTGGCTGAGCTCTCTTTAAAAACGTCATACTTCGGGTACGACTCATACAAGTCGTACACGAACTTGACTCAGATCACCGTCCCGTTATACTACTGTTAGGTTCGAGCTCGGACGCCACCCCTCCGTCGGTTAAGGTGGCAGATTACGCGAAACTCGCATGCTATTTCAAAGACAATCCTACGTCTCAAAGTTTAGAAAGGATACCGGACGTCTTGGTTGCGAAAGCTGACGTGGACCTGGCTATCGATTCCCTGGTCGATTACCTTCAGACCGCCGTCAGGGAGACCTCGAAAGAGGTACAAGCGGTGAACGATCGCCGCTTTATACTCCCGGACGACGTGAAGGCATTGATCACGGAATAGAACGCCGCGACCCGAGCTCACGACACTTACCCGTCCGCAGAGAATCGCGATCGCTTACGCTCACTGCGGAAGTTAGTTAAGAATCGAATCTCTGAGATCCGGGCCGACTGGTGGGACGGTCTTCTGGAGGACATCCGGCCATTCCACCTGGCGTTCTGGAAGCTTACGCGTACATTCAAGTCAGCCGAGACTATTCCGATGCCCCCTCTCGAGAGAGGCCCCGGGTTGCCTCCCGTGTTTGACAGTATAGATAAGGCGGAGTGTCTCGCCGCGAGTCTAGAAAAACAATGCGCACCGAATACAGCAAATACTGACCCTACCCATATTGGTTCGATCGAGTCTTCCGTCGAGCGTACACTCGCGTCTCCGCCGGCGGATACACTAACCCCTATCACTTTTGATGAAGTATCGGATGCCATCAAGCGTTTAAAGCTTAGGAAGTCCCCAGGTCCCGATGGGATCAGGAACGAGGTATTGCGACTTCTTCCTGATCACATCATAGCTCTACTGGTCTGCATCTTCAATGTGGCCATGTCCCAGGGCCATTTTCCAGCCGCCTGGAAGAAGGCCATAGTGATAGGCACACACACACACAAGCCCGGCAAAAAAGTTACGTTTCCCGATAGCTGCCGCCCTATTAGTTTATTAGATACGCTAGGTAAGCTATACGAGCGGCTCCTTCTGAACCATCTCCAGACATCCATATCCGACTTACATCTGCTACCGCCAGAGCAGTTTGGTTTTCGCGCGGAACACTCTTGTACAAACCAAGTGCACCGCCTCACGGAATACATTCTAGCTAGGTTCAACGATGATCCCGATTGCAACCCGACACCGGTTAGAGCTAACCCGAAACGCACAATAGCTGTCTTTTTCGATATCGCCAAGGCCTTCGACAAGGTCTGGCACGAAGGGCTCATCTATAAATTATGTCAATCTCGTATCCCGGATAGGCTAGTTTACATAATCCGCGATTATCTGTCAAATAGGACTTTCCGCTACAGAGTGGAAGGTGAGCAGTCATCACCCCACCCGATACGTTCAGGTGTGCCACAAGGCTCCATTCTCGCGCCCACACTTTACAGTCTCTTCGTCAGTGACCTACCTCGGCCCCCGGGAGTAGAGCTAGGTTGTTTTGCTGACGATACAGTCATCTACGCTTCCGGATGGTTTTCGATATGACTTAGGAAACGCGTCGCAGAGGCCGTTAGCATACTCGGTGACTGGTTTCTGCGATGGCGTATAGAGGTCAACCCAGACAAAAGTGCCGCAATACTTTTCGATTCTAAATACCGCGATTACGAGCGTAAACTCAAACTTATCACTTTAAAGGACACCAACTGTAGGGACACACTTGCATATCTATAGAGTGCACGCTATAGGTATGTAGGGGACAAAGTCCACTCATCGTTTCCCGTTGCAATATAAAATGTTCATGTGTAACTAGTCCGGTTGTAGCCGTATAGGCAAGTGTACGTGTGTTGGGTAAATCCGTAATTATATGTATTTAGTAATATCCTTGACTGGTGAAATTAATATAAACTGATTATTCGGAAATACGGACTTTTATTGATCCAACCAGGCTCACAATATATACATCTATAATATACACAGCACACCTAAACCAACATTCGTTCGGACTTCTTCTCGCCCACCCTCTGTTGTGCAGGGCGTGCGGAGGGATCAGCATCAGGGAAAACCCCTCTGGCTGAAGCGTTACTCGCCTTCCGTAGGGACGGAGGGGTCTAGTTTGCGTGGGTGGAGCCATCTTGAAACGGCTTGCCCCTGTGGTTTTCTGGCGTCCGGTCTGTCGTTCCTTTCCTCCTCAGTGGGGTGGTCCAGCCGCCGGTGCGTGTAGTGGGCGTTGTGTAGTGTGGGTGGTTGTTCTATTTCTTAAGGTCCTCCATTTGCTCTTCAATAGATTTGAGCTTATAGACTACTAGAGCACTCGCTCTATCCAGACTTTGTGAGCGTCTTCTTCGTTTGCAGCATTGTCGGTTCGTCAGTGGAACTTCTTGAGGGTTTCGTCGTACCGGGACTGGAGCTCAAGTAATTTGAGCTGCGTGTCCTCTGGTCGTACGCGCGGGCGTTCTCGTTCAGATGGAATAGGCGAGTCGTTTGGGCGTTCTATTTTACTTGGGCGTCTCCTTCTTCTAGGCCTTCTCTTGGTTGCACCTCTGGACGGGGGATCGTTAGAGGGGGCCTTTAATGACGCCCCCGCATTCTCTAGTGTTGTCTCTGCCGCCGGCCTGGGTCGTCTAAATCCGGTTGTCCGGGATACAGTTTCGGCTCGGCGGTGTCTCAGCTCCCGTTTAAATACGGGGTAGCATCTTCTATTATTAGCTGAGTGGGCGCCCCCGCAGTTGGTGCATGTCGCCGGCTCATCTTTAGGGCGGTCACATTGTCGGGCGGAGTGTGGTCCCCCGCACCGGACACAGGCGTCTTCCTGTGGCATTGTAGGGAGGAGTGTCGTAACTGCTGGCAGCGAAAACACTGTGCTAGCCGGTGTTCCCCCCTCCAGGCTTCTATTTGGACTGGCAGCTCTGTATCTTAGAGACATCGTAAATCGCGGGTATTAATCTGAGCGTACGCTTCAGGATAACGAAGAAGATGCATCCGGGTCTGCCTCATCTTCCGTTGATCTGGCGAGCGTGTTGTGGCTTGAAGCCTTTCTCGCTGAGAGCGTCTATTATAATTTGCGGATCTGTACCGCAAGGTAGTCCGCGGATGGCGATCTTAAGTCCCTGTAGGGCATGGGGTGAGTAGGTGAACCACTCCTATCCCTCTTGCTTTTGTAGGAAATCAATTGTGATTCGGTACTCTTCTTCTACAGATCACGCCGCCGTGGTCTGGGGGTTAATTTTGCTCTCGCACACCAGATTAGGCCCGGCAGCGACTCAAGCCTAGGTCCGATCGCTCGGCAGGGAGCCCTTGAGTACACTGCTAGCGCGATACAGTGTAACACAAAATCTTATATCACTGCTACAACACTACACTATCACCTCCACACACGTGCACGCCCACACACTTACACATGAAAGTGGAAGGGTTTTATTATTTTCCCTTATCGAACTGAAAAAACTCTAATTTTCCGATAATAAATACATGGAGGAGTTGTTGAGGCGTGTATGCTTGGTACACATATACGTCTCAACAACTCATACATATATAAATAGTTAGCTAGGTTAGCTAAGATATGTCGCGATTCTGCATGCAAGAGGCAACAGCCAAGCCGAGGTATGCCGCGCACCCTTGAGCTAGTTGCCAAAAATAAAATCGGCTGAGTGCCTTAAGCGCTCACCTTAGTAGTTCGGTGAAGCTGTTAAGACCTTGCTAGGTCAATAGCATAGTCAGTTCGAAAAAAAAAACATCAGCTCTTTGTAAAACAAATTACAAATGGAGCACTCTGAAAAATATAAATCGAAAAACTGCATTCGATGTAAGTGACAGGATTAAAATAAACAAGCATCTTTTATAAATAGTATAAAACATAGCCGCTCTTCGTTTCTGTCTGTGGTTTACTGGAGTTATTCTAAACACTACGCAACGGATTTTGATACGGTTTTCTTATCACTTAGAGAATTTCTTCCAGAAAAGAGAAAAATCAAAGCATTCTGCTGAAGTCTATTTATTCTATGAGATTCTAATGAAAAAAAGGTGTTGATTATATGAAGATTCTTACTAAGCTTTTATAAGTATGACGTACTATGGATTTTAAAGGATTTAAATCATTTAGATACCACACCTCTATCATTCTATTTGTATATATAGATAGATACCTAGATAACATGGTGGCGGCCCACAACGCCAACGGCTAATGTTAGAGTTCCGTACTGAATTAAAAATATACCTCTTATGGCAACACCACCGTTATGCATTTTGTTTGACTATCAGCTCAAATGCGCGGAACTGAAATATTTTCAAACTTATATTATTTACACTGCACTTTATTTATTATTAATTAATGATAGATCTAAATTACGCTCAAAGATTATAACTCACACGACACTCAAACTAATCTCTCAACAAACACGAAATTACCTTAGCTATTGCTTATAAAAAATAATTTATGTAATTATTGTAACTAACCTATGACATAAATTCAAATGAGGTTGAGTATTGATAAATGTTTCAGCAAATTTACTAGGCAGTTAGGTATCGTCGGTATGTCATTTTCCTCGAAAAATTATGAATAACCATGGCCTCATACTCCTGTTAATATAGTCAAGTCTCTAGAGTCTACAGAAATTTGTATTATTGTACAATCAGAGTCGCTTGGGCGTGATTGATAGACAATCATTCAAACAAACGTATTCCCACATATAAAATATTTGTTACATTAAGTATCACAGACGTCATGCATACCAATGATAATATAATAGCAGATAAAATACCTACATTTCGATAATGTATTTACTTAAATCTGAAATGATATATACAATAACACAGATTCTTCAACGCACGTACAGGGTATAAACGGATATAAAAGTATTAAAAGAAACTGAAGAAAGCGCCTGAGTATCGTCGCTACTGGAGTAATTAATTAAACCTAACTTGTCCAGTATATTGAAAGTTTTAGTAAACACAGAATACGCAAGTTATATGTATAATAAATACGTAGCTGCAGAATATTCATAAGAATTAATTCACGACCAGAAAAATATTCACTTCTAGAAAGTACGTAAATTTTCCAATACATCGAACCTTTAGAATGTTATTATTCCCATACATTTTCGTTATAGTAAATATCACCTATACTAATATTATAAAGAGGTAAAGTTTGTGAGTGACATAGAGAGGAGACTTAACAAATATTGTATAAGTGAAGTAGAATTTATCGGTAGCGATATGTTATGAGAAAATCTAAATAATTTGCAGCAAAATTTACTTCCGTATTCAAAACTCATACTTGCAAGGCCACGCAACGACAGCGACTGTCAAAGAACAACTGAATACTGACGGTTAGACGGTTAGAGTGTAACACCATCTATATATTAATACGTGAAGCAAAATTTTTGTACCCCTTTTTGACCGATTTCCCATTAACGAGTGAACTTGAAATTGGGCATAGTTAAAGTTTATATGGCGGACAAGTGCAGAAAGTTATTTATTTTGTATAAAATGTATTAGAAGTACATTAAATTCATTAAAATATGCACTACTCACACTGCTGCTTGAATTTTACACAACATATACACACATGTAAATAAAAAAGACATTTTGTCAGGGCCGTCAATAACGTCTTCAAAAAAACTTTGCGAATGAGGTTGCTATGCTCGATTAGGTATATGTATTTTTTAATTCTTACGTTCCAATTACCATTTTTCATCCTACATTCAACAATGATAACAATTACATATAACTATTATTGTAATGTTTATTATTTTTTATGGTGAACTCACTTCAAATGATGATTTAATAAAAAAATGAGCCAAATAATACTTTGTATAATCAAAATAAGAATTTCGTTCATAAAAGTAATCCATGACTCAGAACTCCGCGGTTACAAAGTTGCAATTCAACCTCATGTAGCAACAAAAAAGAATTTATTTTCAAAAGCTAATGGTAGAATTAAAAACATCTTTGTCTTGAATTCACCATTTGATTGTATTGTGCATCCTTACTTTTCCAAACGATTGATACTGGGCATATCACTATTTCTCATAATGAATAGACTACATTTCAATTTCACCCAGAAATACCCCCAGTCATGGTGTCGTGTAAAATTAATTGAAAGTTGTGTGTCATGGGTTGCGATAAATTTCTTTATTTTCGTAAAGTTATGTTTGCTCAAAATTTGAGAGATTTATTTACCACGTGGTTTTTGTTTCAAATTTATAATTAATTTCAATTTTTTTTTTCACAAATGGATTTTTTTTATGTTTATATAATTAAATATCATGGCAAATGGTAAATAACTGAGTAGCCATGATGAAAACCTTTGATTATAGAATTATACCCTTTGACAAAAGAACCCTAATACAGTTAAAACTTTAAAGAATCAATTAACTATGGTCGAATGTCGACCACTGGGCGCCCACTAGTTCATCATTATTACTACTATATAATCGCACGATAATAATATAATGATATGTTTGAAAATATACAGCTATGTTATTCAGGTGAGAGGTAAAACAGATGAGTAGTCGTTAACCCCCTCTCGTTCTCTGGTGCCCGTGATTGGAAACATATGTGATATGTAGGTGAAGGTTGCTGTGAAGAGGAAGTGTGGGAGGAGGTGTGGAGGCGCGTCTCCGCATGGACCTGTCGAAACTGATTGTCGAAGATTTTTTTACATAAAACATAATAAAGCGGCTCGCGGCACTCCGAGACGCGACGGCGTCAGCACATGTTACGTGATTTTCCTCCGTGGAGAATCAAAAGTGCTCGGAACGAAATCTTTTTATTTGTCTAAACACATCTAGTTGCTATTAAATGACATGTACATTATATGTTTATATTGATAAAAGTTGAACAGTTGAAGACATTAGCTGCAATAGAATCATTTGTCAAAACAAGTGTAGATAAACGAATTAATAACAAAAAACCAATCTATGTTTTTATGGAATATAATTGTATACTTTATAAGCGAATAAATCTATAGAATCTACCCCATAAACAAGATATTGTTTCCAATTATAATATCGGGCCTTAATTTGCGTCAGCTTTGCATATCGGCACCTGCTCGTACTCAAGGAGATAGAGAATACTGTGAACATAATATCTTGTGACGAACTTTATTGAACCTACTAATTACCAAACCTCATATACGTAGTGTCATATACCTGTTCACAGTCAAAAACAGTAAGGATCGCTCTTGACGCACATATCAAGAAGGCTCATAATTACAATACTTAGTAAAACTGTACTGTAGTAAACTCTTCTTTAAATCATAGTTTAGGTACAGTTTCTATATATATTATAATTTATCTAGATTTAGGTACAAAATTTTGTGAATATCAGTTAGTTGAAACAACATTTGGAGAATATTATTAAATTGTCAATTTCTTTTTTACACATATTTAAATTTTACAAGAGATATTCTCAATCATAGCTAGTTGTAAATTTCAAACATATAATACTTTTTCAACCGAGTTAATGTAATTACGTTACAGCGTATTCATCAGTACGTCAGTACATGGTCACTTTTTTAACTAATAAAAAGGCGCTGTACAAATTAATGAAATAATTATAGTTTCTTTACAAATGTGTTTCTAATAATATGAAAAATAAAAGTCATGTAGTCTGACCCTCATTAAGTAGTCATTACAGTCACACATAACATCAAATAGGTTAACAGTTCTAAATTGGTCCATTAAAGAAGAGATTACATCAAACAATTGAGCCCGAAATCGTCTTTTGTTCATTATTTCGCCTACGACACGATTTAGTATAGAACGCAACAACTAATTACGCCAAAAAAGGTATGATGATGATTATAATTCCGCATACGACACTTATACGGGTTTTACCATCCTTAAGTTAGTATTAAAGTTCATAGTATAAACTCAATTAAATAGTGTATGATGTATTATGCTCTCTATCCTTTAGATATTTAAGAAACAGGAAAGCTATACGAAAAAATTTAAACTGGCGTCACATAAAACTGCTCTATAAAAATTATCAAAACATCTTTAGTCACAGTTAAGTAGGTACCTGCCTAGTCTCAGATTGTTATATACCTACTAATATTTGATTTTGAAGAGATTCTTGGTATAACTCCAAAGTCCAAGATCTAATGCTAATAACTTCCTCGAAAATGACCCTTTTCCAATAGAAAAAGAGTCTTCCAAATCGGTTTGTAAATAACAAAGTTCTGAAGTAACAGACATAAATAAGGTACAGGTAAATTGAGATCCTCATCCTTTTTGAAGCCGGTTAATAAATATTGGAAATATTATATTTTTGTAGCTTCATACAGTGAAAATACAGAATTCTAAACGAGAGTGTTTTTTCGCATTGGATCTTTTTACGATATTTATAGATAAATATCTAAATATCGACCGCTAAAGCCTAAATAATAGAACATCCTCACGATCAACTCAGAAATATAAATATTTGAATATAAAAATATATCTATTTCTTCAGGAGATATAAAACTTGTAAATGACAAACTAAATAAATAATTACATTCAAAGACGCAACATTAGAAATGTCAACGCCTGTACTACAAGTGTTAACGCAAACAAAGGGCTTAATATTAATAAATGCTCAATAGCGCTCTATAACATAAGTATAGTCGAGTAAATTAATCAACTAAAAACCAATTAACAGATTGTGTGCTCAATATACAAATAACACATGGTTTCAGATTGAAACAATAACCGTCAATGAATTTTTGACGAGATCTTGGAAAATCATAATTTTGGTGGTGTTTTCCGTAATATATAGTTTGGTTATTGTTTACAAGTGAAGTGGATGGGAAATAACAACACCACGGAGCATGGATTTTGACTTTTCACAAAAACTCCTTGGAAAGTTCTAGCAAGACGGCCGCCACCGTGTTAGTTCATTGAAATGATCGCAAGAAAATCGTAATATCCTACTCGACAATAACAGTAATAATCAATAAGAATGGTTGTCAAAAAATAATGACCAAAACAGATGAGTAACTTGTTGGACGTAACTTACCAACAGTGACCACTTGCTCGCCATACCTGTGTCTATTTATTCGTATATTCATTTCATCTACTTATTTGTTATGATGTTTTTGGTGTAATCATAACCTATTATATTGTAGTAATTATTATTTGAACTTGTAAACTTGCATTATTTGACCCTATATTTAGTATCTCAGCCTCGGCCATTATGCCTTATGCAACGTATTCAGTCCGCTCGCACTGCCTTTGCAGCCTTTCCTCGATACCATGTAGAGCGCAGTAGATGTTTTCGAATATAACGGGTTCTTCCAGTAACATGCTATCAAATTAAACGTTGTTTTAATATTAAAGATAAATAAAATATTATTTGATGTTAGCACAAACGAGTATTAACACAAGTTACTTAACAAAAGAATAATATATTTCTCAATTCAAATGTTATGGAATACATAAAAGTAAGAGAGGAATGCAAACAACGTAAGTTATCTCATGAAACTTAACATTATTATTTCGCTGTAACATTCAGTTGATACCGTCACTACTCGCTATTACCAGATAAGCGTTGAGAATTTCATGACATTAAACTGAAAATTACCTCGAAATACTTTAGATAAATATAAAAACGAGATTGGCAGTAAGCAGCCTTTTATATTAAACTAGCTTGTACCCGCGACTTTGTCCACGTAGAATTGTTACCTTGGGCTAGGACGCTAATTTTAACTCACGACTTTGCTTACAAAGATGGTAGGTGGAAGGAAGGTGAAAAAAAAGGTGGAAGGAAGGAGGGAATACTTTTAAATAATATATACGTTAACGCCGATTTTGACACATTTTCATTCCGCCCCTGTTATATTTACTTTGATGATATAGCCTACCTTCATAAATGAGCTATCTAATACCGAAAGGATTTTTTCCAACTGAACCAGTAATTTCTGAGATTAGCGCGTTCATGCAAACACACTCTTCAACTTTATAATAGATATATATCATAAATATATATCATATCATATGGGGTGTAAGGGGTGTCGAGTAACATCTTAAGACTTGAGACACCCAAGCGAACCTCACCTGCACGTGGTGCACCCTGCTGAATAACGAATGAGGTAATGGCGAAAGCGGGGTGGTAGGTTTTACAGCCCGACTGGGTCGCAACCACCATGTATATGGCGAAAACGCCCGTAATAGTGACTCGCTTCTGCGCGTCGCGTTTCGGGATCAGCCTGTGCATATCCAGTACCGGGTGACTTTCGTCATTATGGCCGGCATGACAGCGGCGACCAACGATGGATGATCTGTCTCTCGGTGGTCGCCACTGTTTTTGAATTGTACTATGCTTACCATCAGGCACAGTGCAGTCACTTTGTCATGCTTCAATAAAAAAAAATATATATATATTTTAAAAAATATATATTTTTAATCATTAGTACCACAACTACTATTTTGTCGAGTAAATATTAGGATATTCATACAAATTTATTTTGGGTTCCTTCCAAAACAATACGCCAAGGAATGAATCATGAAAAACTTTTTCAAACGCATTTTTCGGAATGGACTTCAGTTCTCGCAGCGAATTGTCTTTTATACCTCGAAGTAGCAAATTCAGTTTTGAAAACAGAAAAAAGTCAGCTGGAGCCATATCAGGCGAATATGGAGGTTACTCGATAGTATTCGTTGCGATTTTGGTCAGAAATTCGTTCATAATGCCTTAGCTAGCCTCGTGAACTGGTGTATTGTCGTCATGCAAATCCAAGAGTTTTCTTTACACAAATTTGGCCTGGTTCGACAAATTTGCTCTCTCTATCACCACATAACACTCAGATAATATTGTTTATTTACCGTCTGACCTTCTGGCAAGAAGTCCGAGTGCACAACACCGCGATAATCAAAGAAGACTGCTAACATGACTTTGTCTTTTGATCGACTTTGGCTTGGTTTTTTTCATTTTGGGATCAGTTGGAAGGTGCCATTCTGAAGCTTGGTAGAGATGAATCATCGTAAGCCTTTTGCAACATTGTCATTCCATTTGCAATGTAAAATTTGATACAAACACTTTATTCGACGGTTTTGTCTATGGCAAAATCGCATGAAATACTTAAAATGAACTGACATATACGCGCACTGTAAACAAACTAAATGACTTATGATGCTCAAATTTCACCTCAATATGGAAGACACGTGTGCCAACCTAAGGATAAAAAGAAATTTACAAATCTCTTCAGGCGAGCTTTTAAATTATCAATTCCCGGTACTTTATTGACAGACACAACTAGCACTGCCGTTGCCGGTCCGTGATCTGTATCAAGTTGAGAACGTCGCTGAGTCATGAGTCTTTCCTAACTTAAACCCTCACCACGCGATACAGTCTGCTTGTCGAATTCATCAGTTGACATTCAGAATACTCATGAAGACATACATAAATAAATCAGAAATCTTATTTGGATTTTCTTGCGTCTATTAGATTGATATTAACCCAATATTAAAGAAGAAGCAGATAATTGGTTTTGACTCTTATTACAAACTTTAAAAAGAAAGATAACGGAAGCTTATGAAAAAAGCGGTAATTATTTACAAGATAACACGTTATGGAACTCAGTCATTACGGACGTATTGTGGTGGAATAGACACGTATATCCAATTAACCCCGATAATGTTCAGAAGTAGTCCAGAAGTCATTGACTCTGAACTCTGACCCTTTTCTAAGTATAGGTTCCGCGCAAATATATATCTCCGTAATTTATGTGTCGTATATATAACCATAATAGTTAAATATCACACGTCCAACATATCAAGCTTATAATATTAATAATTATAATACCACAGTTATAAATTCAGTATACTTTTAGATAATATATACTGGTTAATAATTATTTTTTCTCGAACTGACTACGCTATTGGCCTTTATTTTTTGGCCTTTACAGCTTCACCGGACTACAATAATTATCAACACCTCGAACAAAGTAACGAACTTCTACTCCCACAAATAACTTTATTGAAAGACCTTGTTTCTGTTAGTAATGTATTTCACACGGCCTCCCAAGACGTTACTTAAAAATTACATATCTTTCATTTAACTCGTACGTTCTTCTATGTGGCCATTTTGCGGCCACTTTCCGCCGGGCACACTGTTGGAGCGGCTCTACAAGGTTGACTAGCTGGAACGATCCCTTGCCGCCCCAACAATAACGGTCTGTCGGTACACCGTGGGGTTTTAGTCCGTGCGAGTCGGACATAACCCACTCTCTCCTCCGAGAGGGTGAGTATCCATAAAGCATCCCCACGTTAAAAAAAAAGTTGGATCACCTGATGTTAGGTGATCGCCACCATCCATAAACACTAACAACACCAGGGAAGTCGAAAGTGCGTTGCCAGCCTCTGTATTGGGGGAGGGGAGGGTCTCCGGCGCAATCACTGACCGAACGAAATGCAACAATGCAAGCACTGTTACTTCACGTCGATGTTTCTGTGAGAGGATGGTACTAGCCCCGGTCGAGCCGACCTATTAATGCTCAAACTGGCAATAGCTTCAGTGTGATTCTACCAGTTATCACCTACCCAACATCTAAGCAGTAAAACTTGTCCTAATCATTTGAATTCGTCATAATTTAATAAGGAAGTAGTTTATTGATATTATTCTACAAATTGTATCGCGTGAAAGGGATTTTAATTTTTAGGACCCTTGGAATCACTTGCATTCAGTTTCACTATTTTCATGAACAAAATCATTGTGATAATACAATAACATGGTGGTATGGTTTTTTTTTTTTTAAATATCTTCTTGGCTAACTATCCCTATATATAACCCTTCTATTGGAAATCTTGTACCTGAGAGCCAGTCCTATTCTAGGCGTAGCGTTCCTCGTCTGTATATATACCTGTCATCTTAAACTACATTATTTAATATTAGGTGAGATTGCAGTCAAACACTAAAACTTACAAAGAACAAAAAAAAAATTGTGCGTGTATCCATATGTACACGCGGAGGAAGTGAAACTTGTTTGACTAATACATATTAAACTATATATACACACGAATGTTCATAAACTATATACTTTACATAATCTCGTAGTATAAATTAACCATACATTTACTCATTCTTGTACACTACTTCGCCCCGTTAGACACTTATTGATACTTACCGCGTAACGTGGATTTTCCCTTACCGTGCCATAAGAAGTTTCAACCTAATAAAAACATTAGGTACCACTTGTAATACATTTTCCGGAAATCGTGAGTAGGGTTGAAGGCAGCGGTCCGCGTGTCAGTACTATGCCAATATGAATGACTGGAGCTCACGTCAGAAATGCAAGGAAATACTCATAAAGATTTCACAGGTGTCTATATAATACTTCTTAATAGTATACTCTAACTTATAAGAGTACTAATCTATCTAATACCTTTAAACGAGCAATTCTTATATATTTGTATATATGCAGGATCTCGGAAACGGCGTCATCTATTTCTGTGAAACTTAGTATATAGGTTGTTTCGGGGACGATAAATCGATCTAGCTAGATTTTATTCATAACTTTTTTTAACTAAGATTTCAGGCATTGAAAAAATATAGCTAGAATATTAAGGTAAATTTCGCCGCCGCTGTCAAAACAAAAATAGCTCAGGTGGATATTGGATGCTTTGAAAATCCCTGTAACCCCAATTCGAATCTGAGTATATATATATTGTAAAAAAAGGCAAACCTAACAATTTATTTCAATTAAATAAATAATCTTATTATGATAATTATAAGAGAGATGTCTTTTTTAAATATTTTTTTAAGTGGAAAAATGCTAATTTTGCGAGGCAAACCTAACAGTTCATTTTAATTTAAAAATGTTTTTCAAAGAATCTAGCTAGGCTCGGTCGCCCAGGTTCTAACATATTTATACATATAATAGTAACGTAAATTTAGCGCATCGGTACTTTCTAGATTTTTGTAAAAATAATTGTAGTAGGAGTCTTGAAATAAGTAACACATTTCAATCATTTTTAGGAATCTCTGTCTGTCTGCTTTTTTTTAACACACATCACTGTTAAAGTACATAATTCACGATAAAATAGTAAGATCATAAAGCATATCCTCGAGTAATATTTAGTCCTGGTCTCATTAAAATCGGTCCACTCTATGTAACGTTATTGTAATTTTAATGACGATGCGACTTAGTACCAGACAAAATTACATAATAAATGGACTTAATACATTCAGATAATTTTATTAGTCAGTGTTTTTGTACATTAGGTTTTACGCGGACGGAGTCGCGGGAACAGCTAGTCGTTAATAAATGCAGGTAAATTTAGACAAATTTATATTTTATAGTGTAAATAGTTTTAATTTGTCATTTGTCACCGGTTTTCTCGATAGATTTAAATCAAAGCCTTGATAACTTCGTAGGATTTCCGGAAAAAGTTGATTTTATAATCTTTACACTCAGCGTGTAGAGTACAATAAAAACCCTTTATATTATAGTCGACCAAATTTGTGAGGATGGATGGATGCTTTACCGGTGACACTACGAACATGATAAATAGAGCCGGCAGCCGGCGCGCCCTCATCGACTGCCGCCTATTCTATATCAAAGGGTTTATTAGTCTGTATTTTAAACAGGCAGTAACCACACAAAATTTAAATTACTTAATGTATAAAATTACAGTCAAGATAAGTCTCCGTTTTTTTTTTTAATTACTGTAGACACTTTATCCGCATCTTTTTTCTGATTACTTTAGTTTTTTAGTCAAACCGATTCAAAAATCATGTAGTTCAGCTCATACAGTAGGCAAGATTTACTATATTAATATTATTGTTATACTTAACTGCTATTAATATTAGGTATTTCCCTATGAAATTGCCGTTTTGTATGAAAAAATTTAAATGATTTTTTTTTCATTTTCATTTTTTTTTCATGCTTATTTGTATTAATCGAAGTAAGCACCCATGCAATCATTGCATCTTTGCCAACGTAGTGGCAGTTTATTGATGGCCTTCTTAAAGAAATCAGCTGGACGGGAGACACCCAATTCTTCAAAGGCATTTTGTACTGCTCTCGGGTATTACATCTTTTCCCGCCAAGGAGTTATCCAAATTCTGGAAAAAGTAGTAGTCTATAGGTACAAGGTCTGGTGAGTAGGGTGGATGACGGAGAACTTCCAACCCCAGTTCCTGCAACTTGGAGACCGTCTGCTGTGCAGTATGAGGTCGTGCGTTATCGAGCAGGAGCAGCGGAGACGAGCGATTGACCAATGCTGGTTGGAGATGTGCTAGCTTCTCCATCACTGTGTTCAGTTCTTCACAGTACACATCTGCAAAAATGCTCACCCCGTTTAGAAAGAAGCTGTGATGAATCACACCGGCGCAAGACCACCAAACAGTGTCCATCACTTTTCTAGGGGTAAGTTTTCGTTTAAGGCATTGTTTAGGTGCTGAACCAGGATCCAACCAACTTTCTGAGCGCTTGCGGTTATCAAACATTTACGCAGGCCGGCATGACAACGGCGTCCGCCGAGGGATGGCGTGTCTCTCGGTGGTCGCCATTGTTTTTGGATTATACTGTGCTCACCATCAGGCACAGTGCAGTCACTTTGCTGAGCTACAATAAAAAAAAAAAAAAAAATAAAAAAAAAACCGAATCCATTTTTCATCGCAGGTAAAAATGCGGTTCAATATTCCTTCATTTGTGTGTCTACTGAGCAGTGCAAGGCACGTCTTGACGCGTATTTTGCGCTGGCGATCATTGAGTTCGTGGGCCACCCTTTTTCAAGCTTTTTTACCTTGCCAATTTGACGCAAATGGACCAATATTGTTTTAACGCTAACGTCGAAAACTGCTGCTAATTCAGCCGTAGATTGTGTATCATCAGCTTCCACAATCGCCTTTAATTTGTCGACCAAAGTCTTCGGAAGATCGCGAGGTTCATTTTTCAGGTCGAAATTTCCAGGTCGGAAGCGAGCAAACCAATTACAGGTGGTGCGTAGGTTTGTAGTATTAGCTCCGTAAACGTCGTTGATGTTGCGTGCGGCTTGTGTCGCGTTACTGCCACGACGGTACTCATATTCCATAATTACTCGAATTTTTAACGTATCCATGATGAAAAAAAGATTGAAATGCCATGATAATGTAAGACTAATCAATAAACAAATGACTACTGTTGGAAAAAGAATTCCATGTTTTTAAAATGAAATTAATTTGAAATTAGAATTCTTAGTCAAACAAAAATTATTTTGATTTGAAATGGCCAGTATTGCAGAACGGCAATTTCATTATTATTAAACTTAGCCATCGCTATTATTTTAATTATGGGTAAGCATTGGATTTTTAAATTGAGACTATAGCCTTTTTTCTATATAATTTTTCTATATAATTGTGTGTTCAATATACACGATAATGAGAATAATCAGATCCAGATAGAGCAAACCCAATAATATTATAAGCGCTTCGACAACGCCTTGGCTAACTTACTTATTCTTGACGTCTGCCCGGTCAATCCGCCCGTAGCTAAGCAACATACAACATTTTTTTTTTCCCACCGTCATTATGGATCGTAATTCCACATTTTGGTTTATGACAGTGTGCTGCTACAATATTACTTTATTTGTGTTATTGTGCCATTTGTTATGTCCAAATATCATGTAGGTAACGTATCTACAGCTTTTTAGTTGTAATATTATTGAAGGAAGTCATCGAAATGGATATAATTACTAAAATATGATCGTATAGTTATGAAATTAAAATTTTTTCATTGCTATTTCACAGGTAATAAAGATAAGCATGTTGTATTTACGCAATAGGACTCCTGTGTCGCCATTGAGTGTTGGTTTCTGACGGTAGTGAAATATGTAAAAACAATTTCAACCAATTTACGAACTCAAACATAAACAATTATTAACTTCGAACCCAAAACAATTGATTATACAAAGAAGTTTATGCGAGTCGGGCGATGTAAATCCGTAGACGGAGCCTTCCTCCCGTACCGCATGTACCTCCGCGGAACTAACGACCGTTTCATTGAAGTGTAGTATCATAACTTACGTGTTCGCAACACACTAAACTTCTAAGTGTTATTACGTTAGTTTAACTCGTTAGTATAAACAGTTCTTAGGTGTTCAGAGCCAGAGCGGTAATACAGACAAACCGCACAACCAAACTTCTACACCGCTACGGGACAGTTTCAACAGACGCTTTGTATAATTTATAATTACTAACAAAAAGTTTTAGTTTCACAAAACTACCTGCACGCTTTGAAATAAATAACGTTATGAATATTTATTATTTTTAACCGACGAAAAAAACGGAGGAGGTTCTCAATTCGTCGCGTATATATATATTTTTTTTTATGTTTGATCACGCATAACTTTTTACAGTATAGTCCGATTTTAATAATTCTTTTTTTATTGGAAAGGGTATACTCCGAAGTTGGTTGGGAAAAAAAATCAACCCTAAGGGTATGAAAATCAAAAATGATTGATTATTCACGCACTGATTATGTCTATGACCGCGCATATCTCTAGACAGAATAGTCCGAGTTGAATTATTATCCTTTGATTTGAAAGAGTATACCCAGAAGTTGGCCCCATATACATGTAAACATGAAAAAAGCAACCCCAAGGGTAAGAAAACTGGGCATGATTTATAATTCAGCTTCTGAGTTGTGTATTACAAATAAATTAAGCTTGTAGTAATTAGTAAGATCATAGCCACAAAAAATTATAAAATAAAAACTTTTTAACAAAAAATTAAACCGCCGAAAAAACTGAAAAGC
>JACEII010000024.1:6794654-6818057 GCA_014332785.1 Antheraea mylitta | reverse complement strand
GCTTTTCAGTTTTTTCGGCGGTTTAATTTTTTGTTAAAAAGTTTTTAATTACACTTACTGATATTATGAACGAGAAAGTGAGTTTGTTTGTTTCTTCATTATGTTTTAACTACTCAACCCATTATCTTTAAAATTTTGCATGCAAGTCTTGAAGAGTACACAAAGAGAGATGTTCTCGCGGGATACATCTTACATAAATTAAAGTGGGCGAAGCCACGAGCAAAATCTAGTAAAATTATAAATGTGTATTTATTTATTTGGCTTTAACTTAGTAAACTGATAATTATGAGTATTGCATAATTTTTTTCCGCGATACAGAAAAGGACATAAAATACCATTAACCGAGAAAAAATATAGTAATCCCGAGGAATAGATTGAATCTTTCGACGCGATGTTGACTTAGTTGATAGCGTGTTCTGACACCGCATCGGTGAACGTAGGCTCGAATTCTCCTAGCAACTGAGACGGAGCGCGCGACGAAGGAAAAACATCGTGATAAAACGTAGCATGCCGGTAGGGGTTTTTCTAAGTCCGCCGCCTGCTAACTGCCATGCTGCACTTCAGAGCCAACCCCCATTATGTTTAATGCGTTTACCATGATCAATTATCATCAGGTTAGATTGTTATAGAAAAAAATCTATGGTAGCATGAGCAGAACTGCAAAAGCTAGGTTTTATATACTGAAATCTGGAACAAAATATAAATTGTTAATTCGTCATAACTAATAACCTTTTTTATTTATCGAGAAAATTATTAATATGAAAATAAATTTGAAATCAAATAAAGTTCATAGGTGAATTTATATATTCGGAATTTACAAACTATCACACGAAACAGACGATAACTAATATAACTTACACTTTACTTTCTAAGTATTACTGCTAATGAAATTTATAAAAAAATATATATACAGTTACCACCCTAATAATAATTTCCAATCAGTGAATATAACAGAACAATGGCAGAACGAGCCGCGCTCGCGGAGGCAAAGAAATCTATCTATTATTTTTATTAAAGAAAACACTCTCTACGTAGAAAACACAACGTAGAGCATTTATTTTCTTTTCATTAAGTTATATCTCGTTACCGAACCGTGACTCCTAACAATTCTCAGTATTACTTTTAAGTTGTTCTCTTTTATTCCACACGCAGCGTGACCTCAGCGATCTGTCTCAGAATTATTGACAGAGAAATATCTTGATAATTTAAAGCGAAATAAACACAAACATACACTATCATGTTCCACGCTCAATATAAACGACAAAGAGAGTAGCCAGATTTACATAGAAGAAGCCATGGAAATGGAGATACTTATCTAAACATAACAGTATATCTGTGAGATTACCTTTTTCCACTGCTATGTATACCACATCACCACTACCATTTATACCACAAATAATAAATGAAAACATATTATATCTAGTCAATCGCTGTATGTAATGTATATATACGATATACATACGATCAGTATGTATAGTATAGATACGTGAATAATTATTTAAATTTAAATACATAGTACAGTTATATAAATATTGTTATAAGCAGAATAAGCCGCGATTGTCGAAGGTTTAACTTTTCACTTTCCTTCTAGGAGTATAGATCACATTTATGGTAAACCCTGAACTGTTTAGGAAATTATTTATAGAAGAAATAAACCGATATAAGGTTTTTTTTATAAATTTTAGTCTTGTAACTAATCTTGTAGATGATTACTGCCATTGGAGAGTAGGTAATAACATTATAAGTGTCACGATAATTGTTGGCGGTCCAGAAGTTCAGAAGTTTCCAGGGAATTTTTGTGACATCTTAGAATTCACGCTCCGTGATATCATTTTTCATCTACTTCATTTATGCAAAGTAACCAAATTATATTAGGTCTTTACCTACAAAATTGCCGTTCTGCAGTACTGGCCATTTCAAATCAAAATAATTTTTGTTTGACTAAGAATTCTAATTTCAAATTAATTTGATTTTAAAAGCTTGGAATTATTTTTCCAAAAATAGTCATTTGTTTATTGATTAGCGTTACATTTTCTTCGCATTTCAATCTTTTTTGTCATCATGGATACGTTAAAAATTCGAGTAATTATGGAATATGAGTACCGTCGTGGCAGTAACGCGGCACAAGCGGCACGCAACATCAACGACGTTTACGGAGCTAACACTACAAACCAACGCACCAACTGTTATTGGTTTGCTCGCTTCCGTTCTGGGAATTTCGACCTGAAAAATGAACCTCACAGTCGTCCGAAGACTTTGGTCGACAATGACGAATTAAAGGCGACTGTGGAAGCTGATGATAAACAATCTACGGCTGAATTAGCAGCAGCTTTCGACGTTAGTGTCAAAACAATATTGGTCCATTTGCGTCAAATTGGCAAGGTAAAAAGACCTTGACAAATAGATGCCCCACGAACTCAATGATCGCCAGCGCGAAGTACGCGTCTAGACGTGCCTTGCACTGCTCAACAGACACACAAATGAAGGAATTTTGAACCGCATTGTTACCTGCGATGAAAGAAGGATTCTGTTTGATAACCGCAAGCGCTCAGCAAGTTGGTTGGATCCTGGTTCAGCACCTAATCAATGTTCTAAACGAAAACTTACCCCTAGAAAAGTGATGGTCACTGTTTGGTGGTCTAGCGCCGGTGTGATTCATCACAGCTTCTTACCGAACGGAGTGATCATTACTGCAGATGTGTACTGCAAAGGACTGAACACAATGATGGAGAAGCTGGCACATCTCCAACCAGCATTGGTTAATCGCTCGTCTCCGCTGCTTCTGCACGACAACGCGCGACCTCATACTGCACAGCAGACGGTCTCCAAGTTGCAAGAACTGGGATTGGAAGTTCTCCGTCAATCGCCCTACTCACCAAACCTTGCGCCTACAGACTACTACTTTTTCCAGAATTTGGATAACTCCTTGGCGGGAAAAAAATTCAATACATGAGAGGCAATACAAAATGCCTTTGAAGAATTTGTAGCCTCCCGTCCAACTGATTTCTTTAAAAAGGGCATTAATAAACTGCCACTGCGTTGGCAATGATGCATTGATTGCACAGGTGCTGTAGGTGGTAGAGCCCCGCTGAAGCTAATTTTAGTTTCAGCATGAATGGGTCGGCTCCTCCGGGGTAGTACCACCCCTCTCACAGATAACCGACGTGAAATAACAGTGCTTGCATTGTTGTGTTTCGTTCGGTCAGTGAGAGAGCCGGAGGCCCACGTCTCTTCCTCTTTTCTTCTTTCCCTTTCCTTCGCCTCCCCCTTCTCCCATATACAGGCTGGCAACGCACTTGCAACGACCCTGATGTCGCTAGTGTCTATGGACGGTGGTGATCACTTAACATCACGTGACCCACCAGTTCGTTTGCCTCCTTTGATATAAAAGAAAAAAAAGGTGATTACTTCGATTAATACAAATAAAAAATACATGAAAAAAATTCGTTTAAATTTTTTCATACAAAACGGCAATTTCATAGGTAAAGACCTAATATTCTGTAAAATGCCACCAATTATAAAGAATATAAAGTCAAATAATCGACAATAACTTCGTGTAACAAGATTACTTACCAAAAAGCAAAATAGAAAGCCTAATGCCGTCGAAATATGGAAAAATACTCTGAATTCAGAATGTCTCGTAATCCTTGCAAACTAAATGTAGATAAGTAATAAATAAAGTGCCGCGCGCACGTCGCCCCCCATCCCATGCGTCGCTCGGCCGCTCTTACTAAATTGATTTATAACAGAAATGTCGCCACTGCACGGTCATAGGTCAAGCGGACCTCTCGTACAAGAGGGCTCGCGAAACTCCCACGAGTTCAATACTTGACTATATCAATTATTTCAAAACATAGTAGCCTCAGCCCGCGACTTCATTCACGTAGTTATAGTTACTTTAAGCTAACACTATCACGCAACAGAAGCTGTCATAAAATTTACTTACGTGTAAGGTTCTTTTTATAATATTTTTGTACACCTTATGACAATAAATATTTCTCTACTTTCTTTCTTCAAGCTCTCAAGAGCAAAAAAAAAACCGATTTTGAAACATTTTTTTAAGGTGCTCCGCTCCTATTAATCTTAGCGTGATTATATATAGCCTATAACCTTTTCAAATCGACCCAGTAGTTCCTGAGATTACCCCCTACACCGTCACAAACTCACATACTTTTCCTCTTTATAAATTCGGGATGAAATTGAAAATTGAATTGAAAATTGAACCAGTAATTCCTGAGATTAGCGCGTTCATGCAAACACACTCTTTAACTTTATAATAGATATATATCATAAATATATATCATATCATATGGGGTGTAAAGGGTGTCGAGTAACATCTTAAGACTTGAGACACCCAAGCCAACCTCACCTGCACGTGGTGCACCCTGCTGAATAACGAACGAGGCAATGGCGAAAGCGGGGTGGTAGGGTTTTACAGCCCGACTGGGTCGCAACCACCATGTATATGGCAAAAAAGCCCGTCATAGTGATTCGCTTCTGACTTTCTTTCTTCAAGCTCTCAAAAGCAAAAAAGAACCGATTTTGAAACATTTTTTTAAGGTGCTCCGCTTCTACTAATCTTAGCGTGATTATATATATAACCTTTTCAAATCGACCCAGTAGTTCCTGAGATTACTACCTACACCGTCTCAAACTCACATACTTTTCCTCTTTATAATATTAGTATAGATAAAGTTAATGCCACTGCTGCTTATTTACAAGTTACGGCTACTTCAACAGAACTAATACTTCGAATATAGATATTTTTCAATGTTAATAGGTTTTTAGTATGTGACTACAATCTGACCTGTTTGTGTGATCGAAGAAGATGAACTAGACCTCAAGTGAAGTCAGCGAGTTACTGATATGGTATAATGGGCTGTATTTTAATTTCAACATCTACATTTACGCGACCGAAACCGAGAGCAAAAACTAGTATTAAATATATAGAGACTCGACAATATTTTGTAATGATCCCAAATAAATAAAATTTTCCTATACTTTGTTTTATGTAAGGTTAAGGTATAAAGTATATTGATTAAAGTAGGATACGTTATTATGAAGTATGGTCAGCAACTTTAGCTGCAATATACCTAAATCGTTAGTGACTAACTTTTGAGTGTACAGGCATTCTCACTGTAAATATACCAAATTGTAGTTAATAGCCAATAATCTTACACAAGTTGAAATGAGCTAAAGGTGTGGTACAACACACAACGTCACTAAGTTAGTAAACATCTCTAACACTGCCTCTAAACAACATGATAAAGGAAAAATAAAATATTTTATTGTTTCATTAATATTATAAATGAAAAAGTTATGAAGGTGGATGATGAATTAACGGAAATTAATGAAATTGTGGGGTGTAAGGGGTGTCGAATAACATCTTAAGACTTAAGACACCCAAGCCAACCTCACCTGCACGTGGTGCATCCTGCTGAATAACGAACGAGGCAATGGCGAGAGCGGGGTGGTAGGGTTTTACAGCCCGACTGGGTCGCAACCACCATGCATATGGCGAAAAAGCCCGTCATAGTGACTCGCTTCTGCGCGTCGCGTTTCGGGATCAGCCTGTGCATATCCAGTACCGGGAGACTTTCGTCATTATGGCCGGCATGACAGCGGCGACCGACGATGGATAATTTGTCTCTCGGTGGTTGCCAATGTTTTTGGATTGTTCTATGCTTAACATCAGGCTTAGGGCAGTCAATTTGTCGTGCTTTTATAAAAAAAAAAAATGAAACTTTGTAATAAACTTATTATATATACACAACAATAATAAATGGGCTATCTATACCAATATTATAAAGACGTAAAGTTTGTGAGTTTGTGATGTCTTAGGGGGTAATCTCAGACGTTGTAGGTACTGATCTGATTTGAAAAATTATTTCAGTGTTATATAGATCATTTATCGAGGATGATTATAATATATATATCATCACGCTAAACCAATAGGACCGGATCACCAATAAACCTAACCTAATTTTTGTGTTAATTATGTTTCAAAATCGGGCTTTTTTTAGCTCAAAGTAACTATTCCACGCGAATGAAGTCGCAGGCAGAGGCTAATAATTTATATAGATATTGTTTAAATTGATGAGAAAGTACCTAAAAGTCCCAAGTTGGACAAAACACTGATGTCTGAGAGCTAACTCACCGCGCGAAGTAAAAACGATTTGTTATACGAAAATAATATACTCGTATGATGTCGTTTTTTGTTGTTAAATTACAAACACAAACTAACCGCGTGACATACTAGTTATAAATAACTCTGTTAGAGAGTAATTCGGACGAATCCCAAAAGAGACAGTCCGGCGCTCTATCCACCATAAACATGTAAATATAAGAAGAATTCAATTTGTTCTTATTTACATGCTTCCATCAGTTTCACAGCTGAACGATAACTAGTGGGACTTTCAATGTTATTTCGAACCGCAAGCTATTCTTTATCAAATCATTACTGAATGTTTTCCAAACAGTTTTGTTTTCCATTCACATACTTCACTTTTATTAACATAATTTAGTTCAATGTATTTTAATAGGAGTTACAACACGTTTTTGCGTATTGTGCGAGTACCGAGTGCAGAGTCTTAACTTCATTGCATAGTTTAATTATAAACACAGTATGTAATGCGGAGTACGTATCGAACACAATCCTATTTAATTCAGAAATTGGTAATAACATTCATTGAAAGATTACATAAAACTTAACAACAGTTATTACTCCTTCAATCCAATAAGAAACTTTCCCTGTTGTAGGTATATACTACACGTAGTAAAAAATTTGAAGTAATTCTGAAGCAATTTGGAAGTGAATTTTGAAAATAATCTAATTTAATACCACTTAATTCAAAATCCAATTTTCTGTAGAGCAACACTTTCTGTAAACTCGAAAGCTTCTTTGACTTTCATAAATACATTACAAAGCCTTATTATCTTAAATAATTATATAATTTACTGCCACAGTACAATAACCACTCGAGTGGAACACTCGCGCCGCTCAGTGTATTTAAATGGAATTTTCTTATTAACCACTTACCATACTTATAGTCAATTATTTCAATGAGATATGATAACAAATAATATAATAATTTCGAATGCTAGACTTGGCTGAAACAGAAAATTGTTGGTTTATTGAATTCAGGAGGCACCCCGCGCGCCGCACGCCTCTCGCGGTCATGGCGCGGTGGTGCGGTGGCGCGTTGCCTCAGACGCGTTCCACAATTTCACCGCAACAAAATTAATCCGCATCAAATTCCGGAGACGCGGTCGATCCTTATTTTGTTTAAGAATTCTTTTAAAAGCATTCTTTTCTCGTAAAGAACTCTACGAAAAGCAATTAGTTTTCAATTTTGTTTCAATATGGACTACATTTCTTTTACAAGTTTTGCACATTTTAACATAGATCTAAAAAGAAAATCCAGATAGAATATATCGGACTATAAATTTGTAAATTGTATATATTTTCCAAGTGGATATGCAAAGTGGCTAGTAAGAGACTGATCACAAATTTATTGACTAACTGTCAGCGTGAAATCTGAAATTTACTTTTACGATTTTATAATTTAAAAAGCATTAAATTAAACAAATACCTTAGAATTTTTAAAATTAAATAATATTAACAACCCTGTATCTCACCAACAAACACATCACGCAAAGCAATACCGTGCACAGTGATCCTGCAGACTTGTGGTCATATTCAAGATTGCCAGACTTTTATATACAAAGCATACACTGTGATGTTTTTAAATCGAAAGGAGTAAGATTAGTGTATACAAACAGTATATCAATGTTTGGCAGTATAAACGTGTATTAGTTGCCTGGGCGAATGTTCCACGATGGTTATTAGCGAATGACAAAATTTTTACAAAGATAATATAAATGAAATTGTTGGTTGATACATTGAATAATTATCCAAAAATACGACAAAAACAAACACAAATTGAGGCACAGTTGATTCGATATTAATTCTTTTGTAAATAATCCATGTGGAACCGTGGAATTGTCAATTTGTCGTGACACGCGAAACGCCGACACATGACATGCGATCAGTCGCATCACATGGCGCCTCGAGCTCCATTGAGCACAACGCTCGCACACCACTTACTTTACTATATTCTCGTTATTGTTGTATTGTAAAACTTTACACCTTGGATCTTCATTACGAGTATTTCTGTCCATTCAAGATCAAAACTACCTAGATAGGGTAGTCGTTATATAATTTTCATCAGACCACATGTCGAAAACACACTATTGAGCTTTACGTACCAGAAATACAAGTGATATATATAAAAAAAATTAAAACTAATATTAGGTCTTTACCTATGAAATTGCCGTTTTACGTAGAACGGGTATTTGCGGCGACATATACAGGTTAAAGGTTTAGACAGTAGCAATATTAATAGAGTATACTCTACTCTCGATTCTCGTCCTAAATCAATTAAAAAATAGGTGCTTAATATTGACTTAATTATCTAGAAAAATACAAAAATTATACGCAATCCTCTAAGCGTTTATGTTAAAGTACAGTGTCAATAACCGTCGACTAATTTCACTTTCTCTTGAAAATAAAAGCATCAACAATTAAACATGTAAAAATTACAGATTTGATAGTACAAAATACGTTATTTATTTATACTAGCGAGCCCGGAGGACGATATTCCGCCCTGATAAGAAAAAAACATTAACAAATTATATATAGTACATTTATATAAACCTTCAGTAGTTCAGTTGTTGAATTTTGAGCTTTTCGCGGGCAGACAGACAGTCATGGCAGAAGACTTTGTTTTATATTATGTAATGATGATGTTATAACATTTCACAAAAAGTGTGGCATAGCGTGGCATACTTGTGATATATCCGAAGAAGTGAACATGTCTCCGTCTAAAAGCCTTTAAGGGTGGATTCTTTTGATCTACAACATATCCGTTTATCATGCGGATATTCGAACGTTACGACATTGTCGGGGTAGAATCAATTTATAATGTACTAATATTTGCTGTATTTCTATGCAATATCGTGGACGCTACTACTTATTAAATATAGAGACGAGATTAGATATATATTTGGTTCAGGTAAGGTAAATATCCTAATATAATAATATTGTAAAATAAACACAGTTTTTACCAATTCTCGTCAAGATATTCGTCAGCAAATTTGCAGTAATTCGCCAACCTAGAGGTCTCCGATTCCGACAAGTTACTTATTTTGTATTGTCTCTAAATTTGCTCACTTTACGACGCGTGGAACTCCAGTAACTCGGGCTCGTAGCCTATACCTATCTCTTCTGCTGCATAAAGTATTGGAAACTGTCGTCAACGCTTTATGCTAGTAATGGATAAATTACTGAAATATCATACTTTAAACTTATTTATTAGTAACATCTACTTACTTAATTTATCGCCATAGCGACTAATATTACATTGCTTTGTGTGGTTAAACGGCTAGGAGTAGAGTTGTTTTAAAATCATCATCGTTTTATTTAATTTGATTAATTTGATAAACTATTTATTTTCCGGTTTTTAGTGCCTTATTTTTATGCCTCTGATTAATATTGAAGTTGATTTATTTCTTTTTTTTGAAAATTTACTTTATGATCAGTACATTCTATATAAAGATTCATTAACATTGCTATTGCATTTCATTGTTAATTCATTATATTTTATGACATAAATTTGTAAAATTATGATAATATATGAGTATAAATTATAAGTTAAAGAGACTATCTGGTTTTTATTACACTACGTCACGTTGTTTGGTCACTTTACGTGACACAAGGAAGAATTAACGTTTATTCCCAGTTACCTTCCTCACGCGGTTGTATATAACGAATATCCGAGGAATTATCTGTGTCTAATCTTTGGACAGCCGCACGGGCATGTTACGCGTAGGTCGACGGGTAATTGTCGGCTCGTCCGATATGGGGCTGGGATTATGTAGCTTTGCAGTTAGCTGTCGGATGTGCCTGCTTGCCGTAATCGTTTTTCTATCAATTCGAGGATGTGGATTCCAGCTTTACACGTTTCGTTCGAGTATGGCGTATTATTTGTTTTATATAAGCTGATAGATGTTAAGTCATTGTTAAGGAACGAATTTTTTGACATGGTGCTTTGTATTAAGTGTGCCTGGCTAGCTACCATCCTTGATTAATAAATCTGTTAACAACCACCAATTGCTGTGTATCGATAGCTTCACTTGAGAGCCAATTCACTCTAGGTTGGGCGTGTTTACCATCCTAGACTGTACATCATTTAAAATCAAAAAAAGTAAAAAAAGTTAATTCAGCAATTAGTACTCTCTTATGTTGCAAGCGTCGGTTAGCGTAATCTTTATAAATTTCTACATAGGAGAATAAATAATTAATAATATTATTATATTGTGCTTATAATATCTATAGCATTAAATCCATTTTATGTAATAGATAAAAGAAACAGATAATATTAAATAAATACACTGAATATTTAAGTGTGTAGGTCATCGGAGGGAGGGCGAGCGCTGGCGCTGTGTTACCAGAATAGATTTCAGAGTTTGCGGAGTTTGTGAATCAGTCCGCATACAATTGAATTACCCTTTAATATTTTGAGCGAAGTTGACTCCAATATAATCAGTCTCGTGAATCAAAGCCTGGTATACAGTTTTCATTTCAATTAATTTATTGTACTCTTAAATATATGTGACGTAATCATTCTGAAATTAAATACTAAATCGGTTTTGTTAATTATTCGCTTTGACATCTATAAATGAAATGAATATATAAATTTTTATTATAATGATCGTTTTATGAATTAATGTATTATTATCTATATATATAATAAGAATTTAAATAAACCTGTCTGTACTTTTAAGATTTTTGTAAGAAAAATGTTGCAAATTTCTAAGAGGATAAGTAATGAAATACATTTCAGTTATTTTTACAAATATCTGTTTGTCTCTCTGTTTGTATGAACATGCATCAAAAGCTAAAATACTGCGTTTATGAAAAACCCAATGATATTATAAATAAAACTTATATCATTGATAAATCACCTTTAACAAAATGATAAAGCACATCTTCGGGTAACATTTAGTCTTTATTTCATTAAAATCGGTCCATTCTATCAAAAGTTATTTTACTTTAAATAACAACGCGACTTAAGTACGAGGCAAAAGTAGATAAGTAAATGAACTGAATACATTCAGATGATTTTACTGGTCGTTTTTTTTTACATTACGATCCACGTGGACAAAGTCGCGGGCACAGCTAGTTCGTAAATATAATTAGTTAGTTTTTATAAATACTGTACAATGTTTCGCTTTTCAACAAGTGTAACGAGCTCAGCGAGTCCTTGAAACTAGACCGTTTTAGGCAGCTTTGTGGAGTCGCGTCGAGTCTCTCGCCGACAAACACCGACGCGAGCACCCCTTTACTAACTACAAGGATTTTTACATAACACGAATAAGTTAACTCATTTCTCTCATAACTCACTGACGGCACTGTGAAAAATAAAACTCTGTAATATTAGTAAATTTTGTGTCTATGAGACCAATTAGTTCATTACTTTTAGTAGAAAGTTAGTAAAATGATAAAACGCTAACTGTCACCTGAATAATCTGGTCTGCATGTTACGATTTCATACAAAACTATATCAGTAAGAATTCTACGTCCAAATAAGTATTGTTCGTAATTGTCAAAACAAAAAGCGAGCAAGTAGATTTCTTATAATATTATATTATAATAGTTCAAGGAGCAGTGGATTGGAACTGAATACTTTTGCAGATAACACTCGTCCGTCGCTTACAAGAATAGACATAAACCAATCACAACGAAGTCTCGTTGGGATCACAATCGAATCAAATATCACTCGAATATTTTACTCAATCTCAGTTATATTTCAAGTACAAAATATTTTCACCAACAAGATTATCCTTTATAAAATATAAAAGTCGGTTTGTGATTCAGCAATAACGCTACGACCGCGACCCCAAGTACATTCACGCTACATGACAATGTAATACACGTTTTATGGCGTCGCGTCATTGCCTTCATTGAAACTTTTTTCAACAGTCTTCATAAAAAAACTAATAGTTTGATTAATAGATATAATAAAACAGTAATCTGAAATAAAAATTGAACAAAGATGGCGTGCGAGAGCCGAACAACCAGTGTCTCAACTCTCATTCATATTAATCAGATGTGAAATCTCGTTATATCAGATGCTCAGTTTTCATCCATGGAGAATGCTTTAGGCGTGTAGCAAGTGATTACATTAACCCAATGGATTTACATTACATTTTAATAATAATCTAATACATTTTAATAAAAATAAGGTTATTATTATTAAAGTTAACTTTGTGAGATGTTAATCCTGCTTTACTGCACCCTATATTGTGATATATTGGTGACATCTTGCGTAATACAGCTGGGTTATTATGCACAAATAAAGTAGATAGGAAATAATAATCGTGAGACTTCACAAAAAAAATTCCCTGGAATGTTCTAACAAATAGACCGTCATTTTGTAGGAATACTAAAGTTATCATAAGACTCTTTGTAAATTTTTGGTGGGATCCTAGGATGCCGTTTAATGGATTTTATATTTTATTCACAATCTTGTGTTATCTGACTCTATATATTGTAATATTGTTGGTGTTTTACGTAATATAGTTTGGTTATTGTACACAAGTGAAACAAATAGGAAATAACAACATGGAGCACGGATTCTGATATATCATAATAACGTCCTGAAAAGTTCTAACAAAAGGGCCACCATTTTGTTAGAACATTGAAATGATCGAATGAAATTTGTAATATTAGAACCTATGCGACAATGTCAGTAGTAATGTGCTATTAAAACTAAGAAAGACTTTTTGTAATAAATGACCACTTGTAGTGAAACAATTTGTAGAATTATTTATGTGTTCCTACGTTGCCAAAACAATTCATATTATTGAAGATTATTACTGGCACAATCGATTACGTAAATGTTTCTTATTTACAGTTTGCGCCTTCTTGTGATTTCAGTTCAATACAGTACTGGAGACTCTTTGTTACAACTTTCCAGAAACTTATTGTGACATCTCAGAATTCATGCTCCATGTTATTATTTCTGATCCATTTCTCTTGTACACAATAACCAAACTACATTATGCTAAATGTAAGTTTATAAATAAAAACAACTACATGACAGGCTAAAATAGCGGCAAAACTCTTGTATTCCAACTATTGTAAGTAGTAAGAGGAGATTATTACAATTATTTATTTTCCTGCGTTGTAGTTCACACAGCGGAGGGGGGAAGGGGGGCTAGGGTCGGCGCGCGACATTCGCCTCCGTCTTTGTAATGTTCGAGTTCAATGAACATGCGTCACTCCCCATGTCAACACTTAATTGGTTTCACTGTCTATACAATATCTAATTTCTCGTCTTTTCTAAATGAATTCAAAAGTGTGTGGGCGTGCACATCTGTGGAGGTGATAGTGTAGTGTTGTAGCAGTGATGTAAGTTTTTGTGTTATACTGTATCGCGCTAGCAGCGTACTCAAGGGCTCCCCGCCGAGGAAAAGGACCTAGGTTTGAGTCGCTGCCGAGGGGGGCCTAATCTGGTGTGCAGGAGCAAAATTAACCTCCAGACCATGGCGGCGTGATCTCTGGTTTCGCGGGCGTGGGCGTGAGCACGCTCTGTTTCGAGAGACAGGCTGGTACTGATCGTTCGCTGCCGTAATTTCGTCGGGAGGATCGGTAAAAATATGTCGCGGACGTCTTTTATAACGCGCAGCGTTCGGTACGGGTTCGTAATCCGCGGCGGATACCACTAACGGGCTGGGATGTTGCGCGGCTTTTTCAAAATAGCTAATCGTGAGTGATTTTACATATGCCCAGATAGAGGGCATCTCCAAGTCCCTATGGAGATCTTCGTTCTGGACGTACCACAGGGTGCCGGTCGCCTTAAGTAGGAAACGGTTTTGAATTACTTATAATTTTTTAAAGTTCTATTCTGACATATGTGTGAAAACGGGACAGCTATATGTTAGAATGGGACGGATGCAAGTTTTGTACAGTGTGAGCTTGTGTTTGAGGGACATTTTGCTCTTGTGGCAAACTAACGGATGTAGGCGAGCAGTGACCATGGCGGCCTTGTTACGAACTTGCGTTGGGTGTTATCTAAATGAGAGCGGTCTGCCTAGCGTAACTCTGAGATATTTAACCTGCTTGGTCCACAGAATATCGGTGTCGTATGAAGTGATAGGTTTGAGTTTACGCTCGTAATCGCGGTATTTAGAATCGAAAAGTATTGCGGCACTTTTGTCGGGGTTGACCTCTATACGCCATCGCAGAAACCAGTCACCGAGTGTACTAACGGCCTCTGCGACGCGTTACCTAAGTTGTATCAGAAACCATCCGGAAGCGTAGATGACTGTATCGTCAGCATAACAACCTAGCTCTACTCCTGAGGGCCAAGGTAGGTCACTGACGAACAGACTGTAAAGTTTGGGCGCGAGAATGGAGCCTTGTGGCACACCCAAAGAGTACTATCCATAATAATGAAAGGCACACCTGAGCGTATCGGGTGTAGTGATAGCTGCTCACCTTCCACTCTATAGCGGAAAGTCCTATTTGACAGATAATAGCGGGTTATGTGAACTAGTCTATCCAGGATAAGAGAAGGTCTTGGCGACATCGAAAAAGACAGATATTGTGCGTTTCGGGTTAGCTTTATCCGGTGTCGGGTTGCGATCGGGATCAACGTTGAACCTAGCTAGAGTGTACTCCGTGAGGCAGTGCACTTGGTTTGTTTAAAAGTGCTCCGTGCGAAAACTAAACTGCTCCGGCGGTAGCAGATTTAAGTCGGATATGGATGTCTGGAGACGGTTCAGAAGGAGCCGCTCGTATAGCTTACCTAGCGTATCTAATAAACTAATAGGGCGGCAGCTATCGGAAGGCGTAGCTTTTTTGCCGAGCTTGTGAATACCTATCACTACGGCGTTCTTCCAGGCGGCTGGACAATGGCCCTGGGATATGGCCGCACTGAAGATGCAGATCAATAGAGCTATGATGTGATCAGAAAGGAGTATCGCAATACCTCGTTTCTGATCCCATCAGGACCTGGGGACTTCCTAAGCTTTAAACGCCATTAAGGTATCCGATACTTCGCCAAAAGTGATAGGGGTTAGTGTATCCGCCGGCGGGGACACGAGTGTACGCTCGATGGAAGACTCGGTCGTACCAATATGGGTAGGGTCAGTGTTTGCTGTATTCGGTGAGCATTGTTTTTCTAGACTCGCAGCGAGACACTCCGCCTTATCTATACTGTCAGACGCGGGAAGCAACCCGGGGCTCTCTCGAGATGGGGCATCGGAATAGTTTCGGCTGACTTGAATGTACGCGTGAGCTTCCAGAACGTCAGGTGGGACGGCCGGATATCTTCCAGAAGACCGTCCCACCTGTCGGCCCGGATCTCAGAGATTCGATTCTTAACTAACTTCCGTAGTGAGCGTAAGCAATCGCGATTCTCTACGGACGGGTAAGTGTCGTGAGCTCGGGTCGCGGCGTTCTTTTCCATGATCAATGCCTTCACGTCGTCCGGAAGTATAAAGCGGCGATCGTTCACCGTTTGTACCTCTGTCGAGGTCTCCCTGATGGCGGTCTGAAGGTAATTGACCAGGGAATCGATAGCCAAGTCCGCGTCGGCTTTTGACACCAACACGTCCGGAATCTTGTCTAAACTGTGAGATGTAGGATTGTCTTTGAAATAGCACGCGAGTTTTGCGTAATCTGCCAACTGAACCGATGGAGAGGTGACATACGAGCAAGAACTTAACAGTATTACAACGGGACGATGATCTGTATCAAGTTCGTATACGACTTGTATGAGTCGTACCCGAAGCGTGACGTTTTTAAACAGAGCTACGTCTAACACTGTCGGACGACAGTTATCTTGAAAGTGAGTGGGTCCCATAGGGGCTATGACGTCAAAAGCTAGATCGTCGCCTAGTCTGTCCAATATCTTTCCGTTACGAGAAGTAGTTGGACTGTTCCAGATGACGTTCCCGCTGTTGAGGTCCCCCGCTATTATGACGGAGTCTACTAATTCGAATAACGCTTCTAAATCGGATTTTAATAATTCTTTAGACGCGGAAGATACGCGGACACTATTATATGGATGGATGACCGGTCATCCCAGGCCTACACACCGACACTTCCATATTGGTTAGAGCGGGCGGATCTATCGTCATGCAGTATAACGAGCTTTTGAAGTAGATTAAGGTGCCACCCCGCGGGTGACACGATCATTTCTAATTATATTATAATTCGTGATTCGCGGGCTACGCATTTTCGGTTTTAGTAATGTTTCCTGTACGAGGAAAATATCTATTTGTTTGTCGCGCAAGAAGGCAGCTACTAGATCGCGCTGTGTTGAGAGATTCCTAGCATTAAAAAAAATGAAAGAGATAGAGCGCGCGGTTTAACCCTATTCATTGCCGCGAACATGTTTAAACCGACTTGTTGTAGTCCGTGGACTAGCTGGGTCGGGAAACGCGCGAACGCTCTGAGCATATCCTGACTTTCTTCATCATGAGAAATTCGGCAAAAGGTAAGACGTCTGCTATGTCGTGTACGACCATTAACTAGTTAATCCAGTCAACGCCGTCGAAAGAAAAGGTGCTGAGGCGATCGTATTGAATAGGCTTCGCCTGCGGAGGCTGAGCCTGAGGTTTAGGAGCCTGGGGCTGAGGTTTGGGAGCCCAGGGGGCCAAAGGATTACGGCGTGCACGGCACAGCGGGTGGACGCGGGCGCTGCCGGGGTGCGGGAGGCATCCGGCAGGCCGGGGAAGGCCTCCATGGACATGAGTGGCGGAGGCGGAGGGCTGGTGGCAGTGACGATAGTTCGCGGGATGACCCGCGTTCCCGCACAGAACACAACTCGGAGGGTCTGCTGAGGCCGGGGTACGCGGGCACTCCCTAGTGAAGTGATCTTCTAAGCACTTTACGCATCTCGGAATGAAATGGCAATGCCTAGCTACGTGACCGTAGCCCTGGCAGTTGTGGCACTGCGAGGGCGTATAAGACTTGAGCGAGGGCTCTACCGTGACGCCCGTGAGACCGCACACGGACGTGATATTAAAAATTTCCTTGCTCTCCTTAGTGCGGTCGAGAATGACCAACACTAAGTTAAACTTGGACTTAGTGATCGGGTGGTACATGCGGTGTACCTCTCGGATGGAGAAGTTCTTAAGGAACGCTAGTATATCGTCTGTTGAGATTTCGACCGGGATAGAGCGTAAGACTACTCGGAGTAGACGTTCCTCCTCTAGTGCGTGTGTGAAATAAGCTAACTTTTGTATTCGTAAGTACTCGGTTAGCTTGCGATAGTGATCGGTGCTAGTCACCTTAACCTGAATTCCTGCCTGGGTGTTGAGGGCTGACGTGTACTGAATGCCTAAGGTTTTCAGTGCGGTGGAGACTGACATCCATCGCGCCTTATCCTGGATGGTGACCGGCGTGGGTGGGCGGTTCTTCTTAGCTGCGGTTGGAGTGAGCGGAACGGAGAGCGGACTGGATGTGCAGGAGCTTGATTTTGTTTTGGCGTGTTGCGCAGTCGCGGTGGGCGTCCGGGCGCCGTCTATTCTATTGGTCTCGTGGCATGGGACCTTTACTGCCGAACCTACTGGACCCGAGTCCGAGTCGGATTCGCGTGGTGGAGGGCAAGACGATTTCTTATTTTTCGAGACGGTTATAAAATGTTTGTCGTGACGGTGTCCATGCGCATAGAACACTATATAGAACTATATTTTCTATTTTTATACATATTATACAAATGAAGTGTCTGTATGTAATATCAAAATAAAAAAAATGATTGAGTATGAAAGTATACACGTTAAGGATAACAGAAATGTAATTTTTAAAAATTTTGTTGGTTTGTCTGCCTGTCTATTTCGGGTAATCTCTGAAACGATATTTAGAATACCTGTTAATCGTGGCTTCGCTCGCTATGCTATCACCAAATCGGTTAGACCGATTTTCACGGGATTTTTACTGGTAGATAGCGAACCTCATAAAAAGTAATTGAAATCATTCTATTTTAGACTAACTGTTACCCGTGACTTCGTCTGCATGAAATTTAGCAAAATTTCGACTCGTACTTTATTTTTAATTCGAAAAATAACCATCAGCCTGTTGTTTACAATTCGATATTATAATTATTAGTAACTTTGAAGAATAGGTTTTCCTAATAAGATCTGAGACCATAAACGTATTACGTAAAGAGTTCCATAATACAATTTCTTGCGGAAGAGATAAGCCATTATTTTTTGTATAGTCACAAAATCTTCATTATAATGGCAATATATATTAAGTGTAATGTAAATGTATATCTTACAATTGTTTTAATACAGCATTTCGACAAATGTACATGGTCTCACAATTTTATATTTCTTTAATACAATTTAAAAAAAGCGCGTGACGAGATGCGGGTAGGTACAGATAGATTATAATATTTTCTCATTTTATCCTATTTTTTGGCTATCAAGTTTATCAAAAATATTTTAAAAAGTACACTGTTATTCTATTATTTTGAGTACTTCATTCAATCGCCAGCCTTTATTACTGCTTTCACTTTTTTTTTGGTTGAGACATTATTTTCAGACTATATTTATAGGTAAACTTATTCATTCTAATGAAACAATGTAATGTAGCCTAAAATAATTGAACTTGACTGTAACCAACCGACAAATGATTTTCTAAATAGACAATCATTACAAAGGACTCTAATAAACCATCTATCAATGACAAAAGCAATCTAATTTTGTTAATTGAAAAACGTGGACAATCTATTATCAGAATTAGAGGCGTTCCCAATTGCGATTCCATTTTACGATTGACTTAGCGGAGGAGCGTTGCCGTGTTTCACTAAACCGCACCAATGAATATATTTATTTTTTATTTCAAAATCAAGATTAAATCTATAAAACTCAGAAATTTCCAATTAACATTTTAATGCACCTTTTTATGAATGTGAACTTTATGAAAGATCATTATTATAACGAGAGCGCTGTTTATTTATGTTCAAGTACATATATAATAACGGATAACATTACTTTTAACCAAAACAATATTTTCTCTTTTAAACAAGAAAGATTATTACTATGGGTATATACCTTGGGGAATAAGTAATTGTTTTGAAAAATAGTCGATATTTGGTAGTTCGCAAAGTTGATTTATGGTTTATAAACTAGCAACCTGTAGCGTAGCTCCTTTCGCATTTGTTATTTAATACATATATTGATCTCATAATCTCAATTTAATTGTATTTAAAGATGTTTTTTTGTTTCTATATCCATTATGACGTCACCTATATGGTTTAGACGGTCAATCAATTGGAATACAATATTGAATGAAGGTACGAACTTCTCTAGATATGAAAAGTCTGGCGATCCGAGATACATTTTTTTAGACCTGACTAACTGCTATTGAATTCACGAACCCTCACATCTTCATTGGGTTTAGGTGCTCAGTAGCTTTTTAAGGCGTCTAGCCAAAGCAGACAGCTAATAATAATCAAGGTAAATAGTAATCCTTTGACATATACATATTCCCGTGTAAAACTGTAATTCTTTTAAATATGTTTAAAATAAATAAATTTTACTGTAATTATTTTTCTTTAATATTCCCAAAACAATTCTTGGTAATTCTTCTCTATACATATAATAAGAATGAAATCTAATGTGTCAATACTTTTTCGATTCTCGTGAATAAAATTGTTGCAGGTTTCAATCATTTTTAGAAATGTCTGTCTATCTGATTGTATGAACACGCATCACTGCTAAAGTACTGGGTTCACGATAAAACCTCACCTAGCATAACGCATATCATAAACAATATCCTCGCGAATAACTTAGTCTTTTAAACATTAGAATCGGTTCACTCTATCAAAAGTTATTGTAATTTTAATGATAACGCGCCGTAAGTACGAGAGAAAAGTAAATGGACTTAATACATTCAGAAGAATTTTGGAACGAAGTTCCTTACGGCAGGCTTGGAGGAGATAGAGATTTTGCTGCGCGACCGAACTGAAAAAAATGTGATAGTAAAACCGTAACGAAAATTGCGTGGAATAAAACCGTTAATTGAGACGTACGCAGGCGCGACCGTCGTATACACAAGCGAGTAGTGTATAATACCTTTCTCTTTCTCCTTTTTTGTAATTATTTCTATTTCTATGTAATTTTATGTTGTTAAACAAAAATAAAGAGACATATTTTGTTATTTTAATTGATAATTTGAATTACGATTACATAAAATTGAGCACGATTTTGCAAATTGTGTCGATTCTACATTAGCCGAAGGAACTTCGTTCCTGCCTGGTGTCCCACAACACCACATTCTTTTTTGTCCCTGTTTTTTTTACATTAAGTTGCTCGCGGACGAAGTCTCGGGCACAGCTAGTAACCAATAAATGACATATCCATCCCGTGTAAAAAATATTACAATCGGACAAAAAATATCCATAAGTCGTAATGTTCATAATTATCGTCTTGTATAATAGAAGTCTAACAACTAACAAACTTTAGATAAAAAATGAATGCACAAATAGAACTACATATATTAAAGATAATTTTCTTTGGATCCCAATCGAACAGAATGGAAAGCGTGCAGAGCGCTGCCATAAATAATACAATTTAATTAGAGTATAGTAATAATTCGACAGTTTCCCCAAATTGTTTCAATTATGTATAATCGTGAACCCGGCAGCTATAACAAGGGTCGCCAATCTTCTTGTAATGCTGGATTTCCCTTATTCCTTTTTAGACTTTTATAAAGAGGATTCATTGGATATCTTATGACTTTGTGACGCCTGTCTAATTATCTATCTAAAACCGGTGCAATTTCTTATTTATATTTGACTAGTGGCCGCCCCGACTTCGTCTGCATTTGTGTCCATCGATATTTGAGCAACAATAATGAGACAGACAGAACAGTTAACATTATTAATCATCCAAGCGAATGATACCCGCGCCTTTCTTCCGAACTACTATCGTTGTTAGCTTGAGTGGTTTTAGTTTCACAGGGTTTTTGGGCGAGCGCTTAACCAACTCGGCCGAATGACAACCAACTTAAAGCAGGCAAAGTGGCCGGATCTTGGCTTAGATTGTTACCTGGAAAAGCGCCCCTGCTGCTTTTTCGCTAGACCTTTATTATATTTCGACTCAATTCGGGAAACTAGTAATAAATAAGTTTAACAGTGGACAAAACTTTTTCTCCAACATATCTTTACTGATAATGATAACATATTTAGTATGTAAGCTTGCAAATAAAGTTTATCTAATTTTATAAAAAAAGAATTTCTAGAATTTTGGTAACAATTAATTTAATACTATAAGATCTGCATTGTAAATACAATGTGGTATTATGGTTCATGGATCTGGTAACAATGTCTCTCATATAAAAGGTATGAATGAATGAAATGTAGATTATATACTATGTTATCCTGATGTATAAGTTGTATTATGGAACAATTTCATCATAATCCATTCAGTTGCTTTTGTGTGTAAAACTAATATTATTCAGCCATACTCACAAACTTTCTAATATTATTATAATATTCTGATATTAATAGGATGATACAATTAATTGATACATTTGTTTTTTTATTGTAAGAATGTAAACGTATAGTTGTTTAGAGTATATGCTGTTAATTCAGTTTACAAGCTATTTTCCCGTTTTCTTCTTTTACAGAGTTGGTAACCTTAGTGAAAACTGTTTTCATAGCTATTGAGTTATCGATTGAAACATTAGAACCATGTGACGCGGCCGTACCTATAGTTATGATCGAATATATATGTAAATAAAATTAAAATGACTATTTGTTCGGGCTAAAGTTTGAAACAATTGAACAAATTTTGACGAGCAAAGTTAATGATATATGTATAACTTTTTAAAGTTTTCAAAGCATTATGTTCTATAAGAACTAAGCATAAAATTTTGCAGAGGCAAGTTTTATGAGTTAAGTAGTGGTGATAAAACTCCGATAAAAAAAATCTGTGGCCTCGCGTAAAAATGACAGACAGACAAATAAAAATCTCAATAACTGTAGAAATATCTAATTGAAACTATATAATTGATTCTATAAATCCAGAGTATTTGATTTTAAACTAACGGGCCCGGTGGACATTGTCCCGTCCTGATAATTATAAAAAACCTTGACAAGTTATATACCTAAACATTTCTCATGAATCACTTTATCTAGTGGTGAAGAGTGCATGAAAATCCGTTCAATAGTTTTTGAGTTCATCGCGAACAGACATGGTAAGTAGTCCGGTGAAGCTGTAAAGACCTTGCTAGGTCAATAGCGTAGTCAGTTCGAGAAAAAAAAAAAAAAAAAAAAAGACAGACATGGCAGAGTACTTTGTTTTATACTATATAGTGATATAGTGCATGTACAGATTCAGTCTCTTTACTCTTTGATTATAAGTAGTATAGAATAAGGATTTCGTCGAACATTGCTGAACATTGAAACTAAATTATTCTATTTTCAGCATTTATATAGTTCGACTGGGAATTGCGTACCTACACAAAATAGGGGTCACAACCGATGACGAGACTCCATTCAGTAGATAGTTCTTTTTCTTCAAATACGTAGAAGCGAATGTAGTAAATGTTAAAAAGTTATTTTGCTACATAAAATGTCGTAAAAGATGTTTTTGCTCGTAATTTTCAACAATGTATAGATATTACAGCGTATCTCTAGAGTTACTACTTTCTGTACAAAGATATTTATTACCCTTAAAGCTAATACATAAATCGATCTATATACTTCAGTTTAATGAAGAAACTAAAACAAGCGTAGTCACAACGCAATTATTTATCTGTACTTGTTACTGGATATGAATTACAACTTTGTCTTATGCTTCATTATTTTGTAAGAGAACGATTGGTTACATGTGTAAATTGTACATTTAGTTGATATATTATTAGCTTATGATAGCAAGCTTCGCAAATCCCGTGGAGGTCCGCGCCCCAGCCGCTCCCGCCCAGTGGTTATTACGCGCCACAATGCTTCCCCGTCCGCATCCGCTAACAATTTCCAATAAGCTTTTGTAGATATTCTTATCTAAATTGCAAAAGCAACAAGGTGAGATAACTTTTTCGATTTATCGCTGAACTCTCAAACAGAATAGCATAACAAAGTTGTATTCTAATCTCTTATAAAGTCTTCTTTCGTTTGCGAACTTGTTGCATGTATTAAAAATGTTACAAACAGTTTTTCTACTGAAATTAAATATTAAGATATTGGTATATTAAAATATTGGTATGAAAAGATATAAATAATATTTTGAAATGAAACAACTCGCCACTTTTACAAATGGGGTTATATTAATGACTGAAAATTTCGAATTAACTTACTAAATTGTCAAAGTAATTAGGTAAAT